>OZ024858.1:12139190-12164190 GCA_964017155.1 Oasisia sp. SBJ-2009
AATTCATCACATGAATATATCAACTTCGTAATAACATCTAAACATGTTCTTTGTGTCTAACATTGTCTTAATACAAGAAGACCTCCCAGGTGACATAACTCCTCTGCTACGCGACCTCAGATGTGATATTCGTGGCATTGTAAAGCTCTGTGAGCTCCAGGCGACGTTTGGCTGGTACTGCTGCCAACGGCCAACGACCTGATTCGTCATCGTACGTACGTACATGTGTGTCTCAATTACACATCCGTATGTGTGTAGTAATCTACGTACAGTTAATCAATATGCACATACACAAGCCGTGTTGCTAATCAAAAAGCTCTTTTGTCAAAAGCGAAACCGATCTTACCTGGTTCGCACGTGTGTTTGATGACTATGTCCAACACATTTTCCAGTTCGTCTACAGACGGTTTGCTGAAGGCGTAGTTGGGCTTCGACGCCATTGTCCGGATTTGATCAAGATTAATCTTTCCTCCAATTCCTGGAAGCGAATAAAGGAAACGACTTGACAAAGACTTCAAGTATATTCTGGATTTGAGTAACCTTAATATGTTTTCCAAATCCTGGAAGCGAATAAAGGAAACGATTTGAAAAGTCAAACTAACGGATGATGATGACAATAACAATAGCAATAAAAATTAAATTAATACACATATTATTATTAATTTGTGAAAATCATCAATTCACTCAGCATAATGAATGTGTATTGGCCAAATAATGATACCATTAGTCAGGTACGGAGTTAAATATCAATGATGATGATGGCAATAGCAATAACAATAGCAATATATAAATAAATAAATATATATTTATACATACATACATACATACATATACAATTATACATAATATACCTTGCCTGGATGGCCCCCTCCAATGCAAAATTCTGGTTACGCGCCCCTGATTATAGAACACACGCGCACACGCACACGCGCACACACACACCCGCACGCACACACACACACACACACACACACACACACACACACACACTAACCGATGCTAATAATTTTGATGTCGTCATTGTGGGCTGCCTTTGCTTCAGCTGCAAGGTTTTCGCCGAAATTGTCCTCTCCATCCGTGATGATGATGGCAGTTTTCGACTTGTTTTCATCTGCACGGAACATCTCGTGCATCTTATGCAGTCCTTTGTATATGGCGGTTTGACCGTCAGTTCCCCGTAGATGGTCGATCTTACCCAGCAAGGCGGCCTTGTCAGCATACTTGCCAATCCCAACCTAAGCATGAGAAGGCGTATGTTTTGCTAATGAGGTGACGTTAATGTAGGCACCATTAGTCCCGTGACACCGCATTTAGGTTGCTTTCTGATATCGTCCCAAGTTAAATGGACCGTTTTCAATGCGAAATGTGAATTTAATATTTAAAAAAAATAATAAAGAAATACTATATTAACCCTCTCCGTCACACCGCCCTTTTTAGTCGCGCTTCTCTGTACATATGTGTTTTGGTTGTGGCGACACCTAGCGACAATTGGTGGGCCACAGATGAATACGGCGAGCGTGGTCTATGTTTTAACATGGGTATGCAGTCTGTTGTTTCAGGCTTATGTAAAATTGCGATTGCGGAATTTTATGTATTTTTGATATCACCGTAACGACAATGATCGCACCTACAAATGTGTCACTGGTAGTTCCGTGGAATATTCTTTAATATTTTTCACTTATGGCCGTTTACGCAACACAAAAATAGTATTCAACTTGGCGGCCGATATTTTGGCAATTTATAGAAAACTAACTTGAATGTGTGTGGGCGTGCGTGTGTGCTTGCGTGTGTGCTTGCGTGTGTGTGTGTGTGTGCGTGCGTGCGTGCGTGCGTGTGTGTGTGTGTGCGTGCGTGTGTGTATGTGTGTGTGTGTTATGTGTGCGTGTTTGTGTGTGCGCGTGTGAGTGTGTGCGTGTGTGCGTGCGAGCGTATGTGTGTGTGTTCTTATAAGCAATGCAGTCCGTTTCCACCGACCTCTACGGTGACGTTTGCGTTGAAGGTGACGATGCCGACATGGACCTTGGATCTCGGGCCACTCAGTTTGAAGATTCCTTCGACAGCCTTCTTCATGAAGTCTTTGATGTGGTCGTAGGAATACACCATGGAACCCGATCTATCAATGACGAACACGACGTCGGTCTCACAGTCCGGTGTCACTGCGGGACACGAAAGCCGCGTAATTGGAGTAATTTATAAGAATATATAATATTTGTGATAAATAAATAAATATTTTCTGCTAGGGCTATGATATGGGTGATATTGCAACTGCCCTCGTTTTTGATCTAACGTGGCGCGAGTGCGGGAAAGGTGTAAAGCTCTTCGACTATGGCTATACGTATACGTATCTGGTAGTGAACGTTGTTGATGTTTGTTATCTTTTACCTTGAAAATTGCGCAATATATATATATATATATATATATATATATATATATATATATATATATATATACCATGCACACACACTATACTCACGCACCTCACACTCCATACACACAAGCACGCACGCACACACACACACACACACACACACACACACACACACACACACACACACACACACACAGACACACACACACACACACACACACACACACACACACACACACACACACACACACACACACACACACAGACACACACACACACACACACACACACACACACACACACACACACACACACTACAGTGACTACACACACACACACACACACACACTAAATCAATCACAGATATTGCTAACCAAATTATACATGATGTAAAAGCAATCAGTCTCAACAATCTATTTCTACAACAATGATACTATGATTCTTCAAATTAATTAAACTAGTAGATAACTGATATTCCTACCAGCTCCTGTCGTCAAATTTAACAGTTTTACTAAACACAGAACAGTTCAACGTTTCTACAATGTTGCACAGTCGAAAAAAAATTCAACAGATTTACGACGATGTACTAATCAAGGGTCATCAATCATGTGTACACGAACGATTCCGCACACACGCATCACTTACGCACGCACACACACGCACGCACGCACGCATATCATACTAGACACATACCAAACAAACAAACACACATACACACACATATATATATATATATGTATGTATGTGTGTATATATATATATATATATATATATATATAATAAATGTACATACACATAATGTAGCACATGCATCACATACACACACCATGCACACTCAATTCACATAAGCACGTATTGCACACGCAAACACACACACACACACACACACACACACACACACACACACACACACACACACACACGCAATAAATCAATCACAGATACTGCCAACCAAATTAAATTCATACATGATGTCATAAAATCAATAAGTTTCTACAACAATCTATTTCTACAACAATGATACTATGATTGTTCAAATTAATTGAACTAGTAGATAACTGATCGTCTTACCTGGGTCTTGCACCCAATTGGACGTCGACGCATCAACTGAAAATGATATTAGAAATAATACCGTAGGTTTCAGTATACACAGAACAGTTCAACAAACAACAGAAATATATATATATATACATAAGTTCGAAATCTGAAAGACTCGTCCTAAATTTTGGTTGTCTTTAATAAGCTTTAATAAGTTCCGAATCAGGCTGGAGATTTGGAATTTGTTCGTGATAATTGTCCAAATAAATGTGCAATTTGTCTAGATGTACGTGGAACGTTTATACGCAGTGTGTGTGTTTTTTTTTGTGCGTGCGTGTGTGCGTGCGTGCGTGCGTGCGTGCTTGAGCGCCGTACATAGTGCGTTCATAAGTTGCTGAACGGTCGTCGATGAATTGGTGAGTGTCTTGTGCTGGTAGTACTTAATGCTTCTACCTCTAATTTTTGTAGAGCGCAGTGGCTCAGGGGTAGAGCTTCGGACTCTCGACTACGAGAACCCGGGTTCGAATCCTGGCTGCGGTGGTAAAACCTTGGGCAATTGTTTTCACTCTACATTGCTCCAGTTCACTCAGCTGAATATATGAGTACCTGGCTATAGACAGTGGTGGATATGTGTACGAGCAGCCTTCGCGCATTAATTGTAGCATATGGCTGGATGCTTCCCAGAGAAGCCGAGATGGTGTCTGAGTGAACAGGTCTCTCAGGGAAGTAAAGTGTAAAGCGCTTTGATCGGTCCTGAGGACTGGATACTGCGCTATATAAGAACTGCCTTTACCTTTACTTACACACTGGCTGACGGTTACCAACTCCTGACAGCAGTTGGTGCCGGTGGCTTCGGCACGTACGAGCCAGGCACAGATCGTTTTTAGAAAAGTACGTGCAACAGTTTTGTAATATGTTTCTAAAAATAATTTGAAGTTGACACAATCATGGTTTGTTTGTCACGATTTCTCTTTTATGGACTACATTGTTTCACGAAAACGCCCGTGGGGAGATTATTTACGCTAAGTTACTAACGATACATACCACAAAGTAGGCTTAGTATGCCCAACACTGCGACCGTCCAAGTATGACTCATGTTAATACCTAGAAATCACAACATTAGTATGTTTCAATTATTCACCCCAAGACGGATGAACATATACATGCAACAAAGAGAGACTTCTAACACGCCAAGCGTATTGTCTCTATGTGAGTGCATCTGACTGGGGCGATGTGGACCAACCAGACTTAGAAACCATCTGCATCCTTACAAACATAATGATTTACGTACAGTAAATTAATCACTGACAATTTGACGCCCGCTAGGTAAGGCGTCTTAGAGAATACACACACACACGCGCGCGCACGCACACACGCACGCACGCACGCACACACACATATATATATATATACATATATATATATACACACACAAGCACGCGAGCGCATGCACACATGCGTACGCATACACAGCTAACTCGCGGTTGGGAACCACACACGCTCGCACACACGTACGGTTACACAGTTACAGAAACACCTAACACATATGCACAAATGAACGCATACACGTGTTTGTTTGTCATAACCAGGCAAACAGCCGTGCTGAGATATGTTACCAGAATTCAAGGAGGATCTCCCAATAACTTCCCATGACAGCACAATCTTCTGTAGGCACCATAGCCGACGCGTATGTATATTCTTATGTTAAGATAGAATACATACATTATATTTGACATTGGACACAAAGCTCTTTTCTATATTGCATATGCGTGACAACTATTCTGAAAATACAGCGCAATTCTTTATACCAGGTGTGTATAGGGGCCTACTTACCGAGTATCACGTTCACGCAAAATCGTCTTTCAGGGTCGCTTTCTGGTCGATCAGCGAATGTCTTCTGGCGTTAGTCGTCGTCTCCGGTGGTACCGCTGTCTGCTGTAGCCAGTGCCGACCTGGGACCCGTTTCACCTTTATACCCCAAGCAGTCCACATGATGTATCTACGTCGTGACTTCGGCAACTTCGCCATAACAATTGGTTTCGATAATATTGCCGCCGCCGCTGTGAAGGCGTCATTTTCGTCTGCTGCTTTGAAATTTATTATCCAATTAACGGGCCGTTAAAATCATAATTTGTCGGCCAATGTGCACCACTGCAGTTCTCATTAACGCAGGTCAAAGTCCGGCGCTGTCTATTGTGGTTCTCCTCTCGCTAAACCTTCCCCGGCAGTGGTCATTGTCGTCAACTAAAAGGCGTCAGCTCTTCAAAGTCCCGTTTTTATCCGTACAAAATACTGTAGATAATTAATTGTATGTGTTACGAACATATGTGGACATAGGATGTTTTCCAAATAACAACTATAACTATGTGCAGTCCTCCGCAAAAACGAAATTTGATGTGTATTTAAAACATTTATGTACATTAACGCGTACGTTTTGGCTAGTTGCCATCTTCATTCCGGTAGACGTTTGTAGCGTTTGTGACGTAGGCCTTGCGTGTTGTTCAAAATAGCAGTTTTCTATTATTAACACCGATAAAAACTAGCAAATGTATGTTGGAAAATACACGGGGACACAAAGTTGTATACGGCCAGTTCACGCAGCAGCCTTGGAGGCACCCGTTCAGACGCATAGAATCAGTTCAAGATGGAGTGATAAGGTCGTACTGGCGATGTTTTTTTATACACCTTGATGTTTGCTGTCAGAACACTGGCATACTCCTGGTGATTGTGGACTGTGGCAGACGCAAGTACGGACACTCCGGCCAGAATGTCAGTGTCAAGAAACAGTTACAGTCATGTCTCGTTTAGCAGGTCTTCAATAATCCGGTTGTTTCGTGATCCGTGCGTTTTATGTGTAAACCATTTATGTATTAGGTGTCTTGCTAATCCGCAGGTTTCGTTTATCCGACTAGTAACACTGGGCACAAAAGTGTGCGAATAAGCGAGCCATGACGTTAAAACATTTTACGTGATTGCTAATTTTAACTAATGTGTTTGTTTTCGCCAGAAACAAGAACACTAGTATGGCTTATTTTAACCTATGTTCGCCTGTATGTGTTTGCAGGTATTGACTTACTGACCAAACTACAGTGTAAAGTCGTAGGAATCTTCGCTTGAAAGTACAGTAACCATAGGGGTTAATCAGTACCCCTATAAAAATCATATTAAAACAAATTACCAACATGTGTTGTTTTACTAAAATAAATCTTCATTGCAACATTGAAGCTGTTGCATTTTTATGTGATAGGTGATTACTTATAACGTAATTAAACAAACTGATTTTACAGATGTTGTAGTTTTTAATAAATAAATGAAACGAAATGGTGCTGTGGCCCGTTTAACGGTCATTAGTACTGCTCTGTCGTTGACGGAGAGATGAGTGATGGCGATGTTTGTGTTGGCATAATTTTATATCACAGTTACACTTGGTAACCGTGAAGTGCTCCAGCTACGGCATATGCCGTTTCCTAGTAGTTGCCAGCACTCGGCAGGGTTCTAACCTGTGTATACTGAGGTTAAAACGTTATGGTACGGTCATATATGTATATAAGTCCGTAGTTATGATCTTATAAGTTCAATATTATTATGCTTCATCATCATCGTATCAGAAAAACGTAATTTACTCAATCAATCAATTTATTTCAAAACATACAACATGAAACCAAACAAAACAAGTCAAATACATAATAAGTCACGAGGTGTGGTATACAATCAGGAAAAAGTATATTTTGAAAAGGTGTTGACGTGAAGTTATCCACTTATAAGTGTCTACCCCACACTACCTAATACATTATATATTCAGTTCTGCCAGAAGACAGGAGTTCTCGTGTTGTCGGCTGATTCATTGACATGAATCTGATCAAGTGCGGTATGGACCTTATCGTCGCGGTAGGACGTAAGGATCATCACAGTAAATCGATGTCGGACATCAGGGCAACAAATTACATTATCCGAATCTATCTTCTTCCATATTTAAACCATAATTATTAGCGTGCTTTGTTCAAATGCTTTGATTATATGTAATGTGTTCTATTTTCATGCATCATGTTCTTTTTGGCCTGGGCTGGAATTCAATCCCAACACCCATGTAAATGCTGGAATAATCGATCAATGGTATAAACAGCAACAGGACGAAGGAGAACATGTTCAAATGATACAGAATGATGAGAAATACATAACAAAACATAGCTTACATACGCGGTAGTACAGTAAAACCTGTCTATGGCAACCGCCTCTTCAGCGCAGCAAAAGTGGTCGCTCAAGACAGGTGGTCGCTTATAACAGGTTCCACACAAAATCATGCCAGCATAACTATGAATGTGTACACGCATGTGTGTATAATGTACACAGGCAGACAAGAAAGCATTGTACTAGTATAACGGGGAAAAACATTATCGTTAATACATTTTGTGTTAAGTACTACAAGTTAATTGTGTATTATAGTCAACATTGTTAATATCAGATTTACATTTCTCTACATTTTGTCGAGCACCGGTCACCTAAAATCATCACTTTCTAAATAGACGCATCTATAGTTGTTTGCGTAAAGCAGTTTGCTTTACTGCATTGTTCAGTTTCAAACAATTCTTCTCTCTGGCAAGTTGAAACAGTGAACTGGGGCCGATTGGTGAACAAGACGAAGTTGCGCAGTGCCCGTGGGTGTTCAGCTGCCTGCTGAAATGTGTGAGCGGCACCGGTGCCGGCTGTGAGGGCATCTCCTCCTCGTCGTCTCCCTCATCCTCGCGCACTTTGACATATTAAATTCAATTTTATTTTAACACCACATATCTTTACAAAGTAAATTCAGGGGTGTCTACATGTAAAAGTAAAAGCTACATTACAACACAGTGTATATAGACCGCTGTACTACAACATATCAGCATATTAAAAGTACACATTGCGATAACAACACAATGCACAAAATTATGTAAACAATTAAGTAAACGCCTGTTTGAACAAAACAGTTTTAATGTCCTTCCTAAAAAGCGCAGAACCACATTGTGTTCTCATATGTAATGGAAGCGAGTTCCAAACTGAGGGTCCTGCGCAAGAAAAAGCTCGTGAGCCGAAGTGTTCTAGGTTAATCCTAGGAACGACAATGAGAGTCTCGTCAGCCGAACGGAGACTGCGATAAGGAACAGAAGCTGTTACATGATCATCAAGATAGTATGGACTGTTAGTGGGCACGGCGCCGTGCGTCAAAGTCAGCAGTTTAAACTGAAGTCGCTGCGTAGCCAGTGCAGTTCTCTAGTGCCGCCGTCATGCTGTGTTGGTCAAGGCGATGCAAACGTAGGACGACGCGCGCAGCTGATCGATGGACACTCTCAGGTCGATGTAACAGCGTCCAAAATCAAATCGTGACGTGACCAGCGCATATAGCGCATATAATAATCAAATAAATCGACCAACCAGATAAATCGACCACACAGGTATTTAGTGAACTCGAAACCGACGACGAAACGTGTTCCCGTCGCGGTTAGCTGGTGAAAACACCGGTCGCTTGTATAGTTTGTGTGGTCGCTGGTAGCGTTTGGCAGGTACATTTTAATCAGAAACGATCAGTGCATAGGAAAGCGGTCGTTCAAGACGAGTGGTCGTTCAAGACGAGTGGTCGCTCCTGACAGAGGGCACCCAAGAGAGGTTTTACTGTAAGACGTATATATATATATATATATATATATATATATATATATATATATAAGTAATAGAAGAGATGTATCGATGTTATGTTACGCACTGAACGTGACGTCACATGACGCCAAATAGTATCTTAAACTCTTTTGCGTTGTACACAGTGAATGCACGGGGAAGATAGACGTAACACTTCAGGGAAAACGAGATTCAGTCAAGCGTGGTAAGCGCTGCACTGGAGAAAGTTGCAGTAACAGATAGACACGCATTCGAACGTCCATTATTACCTTGCTTGCACAAATGGAACGTATAATGTACACGTTTGAACCACTGTGTAGAACAAATAACAGGAATGTGCTAAATTGTACGACCATTGCCAAATACAACCATTATATGTTATGTATGTAGACAATTGCTAAATGCAACCATTGCAAAAGTCATGTGATATGTACATTGGTGTATATTGCACATAATACCAGCAGTTTGTTATTTAATTAGGATAAATTATACTTCTATCCATGTTATATTGCCGTACTATGCCGTCGTATATGTTAACGTTTAAAATATTGTTTGTTGATTTTTATGTATGTTTTATATTCAAAGCTCAAGTACGTCCCATTTGATATAGACCTGTAATCATATGTAAACTGCAGTCACCTTATCATGTGGATATGCATGCAGTATTGAGAATGAAGTTGTGTGTTATATTTCAGGAAATTATGTTACGTTATAGCGGGGGGGGGGGGGGGTAATTGCTTTCGTTCATTGAGAAGACAAACCACTTCATTTCACCTCCGAAATCGGCAAAGATTCATTATGTCAAATACAAGTTTAATCAAAAATAAACAAACAAGCGAAAACGTACAACACAAACGTGACCCATAAATAGCCTTGGACTTTTTATAAAGTTGCTGGATGGTACGCTGTATCAGTTTCAGAGTGTTCAGATCTTGGACTTGGGCGTCTTCTTAGGTCTTAGGTTATTGACTACAAACAGCCCAAACTTGGCTAACGCAGGAGTTTGTAGTGCTTCTTGTGCGCATGCGTGTCTCATTTGCATCAATATAAGATATGAGTACTTCTTCAGGAGTTCTCGATTTAGTGCTATACAAGATTCAGATCCCTCATGACAGTACTTTTAAAAAACGATAGGCCTACCCCAAGCAGGTATACAGTATTTACTTATATATTATATGTATAAAAAATATAATATATTAATTAGTTGTGCGTAATAATCGTGTATAAAGATCGTTAATAAACAATTAATTTTACTATAATTGTACAAAACACATGCGATCTTGTATTCAGGCACCGCCCTGAACCTAAGACGATCTTTGTGCACAATTAATATGCAAAAACCAACGCCTCATACACATGTAAGTTAATAATATGAACCTCTCACTGACTGGAGTATTCCTTAAACGACAGCGGAAGTGACATGCTTGGGCGGTTTTCGCTTTGTCGGCGTGACGTCCAGTGTTGCCAACTCCGCGGTTTTCCCGCGCAATTGGGCTTGTTTCAGACCTGTTCTGCGGGGAAAAAATCAGCAGTTGCGGGTTGCGTTTTTTTGGGCTTGTTTCTATGCACATGCCGCTATTTTTGGGCTAGTTCCAAAACTAGTGATTTTTACGTTATGTATTACAATTTACATTAAGAGCCGTCATATTCTGTCTCATAATAAATACTGCGAACTTCCCATTAAAGATTCCTAATGTTTTTGAATACAGACACGCAATGCCCACTCCAGTCTGGGCCATTCAGTTGTCCACAGATAAGGGTAATAACAATTTTCGCGCCCTAGGTGCCGCTGCCTCTAATTAGGTCAATACCACCTCTTCTCTTCCTAGTGCTGCGTGTAGTAATGTAGGTCCGTGTATATACCGTTTTTGTTCTTTTTCGTTTTCAAATTTGCGAACGAAAAACGGATAACGAATTCGTTTTTCGTTTTCAAATTTGCGAACGAAAAACGAATTCCTTTTTCGTTTTTCGTTTTCAAAAGTGAAGTAAGAAAAACGAAAAACTAATTCGTTTTTGCATTTAGGATGCTTCGGTCGCACTGCCACTTCGGGTGGCCGGTAAAAATTGGTAGTTTCGGCTGGATACTTCGGGCGCACTGGCAGCGTTTTGAAAACAAACTCGCAGAAATTGCATCGGCGAAGTGGTATATCTAAGAACCTACAGGTGAATATTGGTCGTTTCGGCGCTGTTTTTTATGTTTCGACAATTTAATCAACTTTTCTCAACCTTATATATGATAGATCGAAAGATTGATAAATCGAGAGTAGATGTATTTATTTTGTAACTGCAACTATGTGATGCAATAATTATTTTAAATTTAGTTTGCAAAATATCTGACTTAGGAGGCCCCTATTATGGCTAATAAATAGTCGCTATCTTAGGGGCCATTTTGGGTTTTTAAATTATCTATTTTTTAATGTAATTATTGAATTCCATTGACGGTCCATTACGGATAGCCCAAGTGTATTTAGGAGCATTGATATACCTGAGTATTGTTTGTTAAAGTTACATTCTGACTTCCGCCATGTTTAAAATAAAATGTTCCAGTAAACCAGCATTCCCCATACACTATATATTGTTTTCCTCAACTACCTATCAACTTATTTTCACATAATATGCCATTTTAAGATAAAAAGCAGCAAAAGACGAAAAAAATTCCTGGTGGGCCCCACCAGTTAGAATTCTCTGATTGGTTTAGACCTCGATGAAGGGAATTCCAGTTAAAAGCGCTGTCAGGAGGGGGCCACACTAAAAGACGGACCACAATTGGCAGACCGCACGGAAACGGCATACCACATTCACAAAGATGCCAGCGCTCGATACGCTCCATATTTACGGCATGCCCAGTTGCCCACATACAAACTATCGCTGGCTACGCGCCTGTACGGTCAATGGCTAATTGAGTATGATTTAAATAACTAGGGTATTGTTGCCTAGTGGCGCCTGTAGCGACTAACGTTGATATGTGGAACCGCCTTTTAGTTTGCCCCATCGTTTACTTACGTTGACCGGAGAGTTCCGATGGTAAAAATAGACCGACTTTTGGGAAACTCCAGAGCCGTTGTTTGTTTCAAACTTATATTTGATCAAATAACGTATAAATTCACAAAGTGAGACATGTGGTAGGAAGTATACTAATAAGGAAATATCGGTCATGGTGTACACTGACTTTTCTAAAAATGCGTTAAAAAGGGGAAATTATGTTAGAATGCAACTTTAACATTTGCTACTTTACGCATATTGTAAGTAGAGGATATGTGGTAAAAATATAATACGTTTATGGCTTAATGTGTTGCTAGAGGTAGTGTTAATTCATTATTATTTTGCATATGTAGTAATTTACAACAGTAGAAGTATGTTTGCATCCGTGTGTAATATGCTGTTTTACATAATGTATCAGTCTTTTTAAAATTGTCATTGGTTATGTTTTGATTAAGCAAATATAGTTATTCTTTATTGTGTGAGGCATACTATTTTTAATACTTTTTTTTTTTACAAATGTATATTATGTCCTGAATGTATGTATTCTGCTGTGTACTGGTGTGAAATTATTATGCATATTTCTGGTTTGTGTTATCTGCCAATTTTGAAAGTATGCGGGTAATGTTTTATGTTTATATTTATAATAAAATTATAATATAACTACAATAAGTTGTATTCAACTTTTGCTTAAACATTAATTCTATGTGGGAGCTATATTTATTTGAAAATATTATTCTTACAAGTGTTTTTGCAATTTGTTTATTCAATTACATTTGTGTTCTTAGATCAGTAGATGGTAATTAGTGTGAGGCAATATTATATAATAATAGTGTGAAATTGTTATTCTAGTTTGAATAATATGCTTGGACCTAGTTATAGGTCCAATTGTTTGAGACATCTGTTTACTATTTTATCAATATGTTTAATCCAGTTTAAATGCGAGATTAATGTAAAGCCCAGAATGTTAAAGGACAAAAAAGTTAACTGTTTCGTGGCATACACCTAATAGAGTTAATATAAAGTAACAATTTCCACATATACTCAATTTTTTAACGCCAGCGGTTTACCAGAAAAATATTTTTTTAACACCCTGCCATCCAAATACTATGCGCTACCCCATCTTAGACGAAGAATGACGTCACGACGGTGATCGAGGCGCTCTCCGCGTAGTTTCCCTGCATGGGGTTTGGCTGTTGTCATGAAATGGCTGCAACTCGGCAACGCGCGTAACATGCTGATGACGGTAAATATAAAGTTGTCTATTAGTGTTATCGCTGAAATCATCCCATCAACTGGTGATACATGTATACTTCAAAGCATTTCTCCTAAAAATGGACCGAGCAAAGTGAACTGTACTTGGACTGGAGGGACTCCAAACAGTACGCCCGCAAATCACCAATGTGAATCCATTGCTTCAATACTACCGGTTGTTTCAACTATTATTGCAACCGTATGCCGAACAGTAAGGCATAATTACTAAAGTTTGCCATAGATTTAACCACAGATTTAGATATACGTCTATAAGCAGCTGCTAGATGTCACGCCAACTGAACGAACTGTCGAAGACTCGAAGTTGTTGACCCTTAACAACGTGGCCGGAAGCTGACAGAGATATAGAATGCCGCGCGCTCAATGGCCAAGCCAAGTTAACCCTTCGCCTATGGCGGCGTCTAGACCATCGTGGATTTCGTCAGAATTTTAGACTTTAAAGTCACATTCTAAGTAAACCGCTGACGTTAAAAAATTGAGTATATGCGGAAATTGTTACTTTGTATAAACTCTATTAGGTGTATGACACGAAACCGTAGCCTTTTTTTGTCCTTTAAACTGGTTAAATCTCTCAATATCTACACTGTCAATTGTTAATGTTACTTCATCAAACTATTTATTAGGCATTTGAAAAAAAAAACTTTTGTTTTATTAATATTTTAATGATAATGTATAATAATAACACAAGTTTTATTGATTTAACAAGATTTAACAAGATTTAACCAGATTGCCACCTAGAGAATCAACTCTAGATGGCAGGTGGACAAGGAAGCCCTTTGGCTTATCGAGAGTCCAACCTATCTATCTAAATGTACCCAGCCCTTCTTAGGT
The DNA here is from genome assembly GCA_964017155.1 of Oasisia sp. SBJ-2009. Taxonomy (NCBI): domain Eukaryota; kingdom Metazoa; phylum Annelida; class Polychaeta; order Sabellida; family Siboglinidae; genus Oasisia; species Oasisia sp. SBJ-2009. The sequence continues at coordinate 12,153,328 of OZ024858.1, forward strand.
ACATGTCAATTTTATTTTAAAACATATTAACACTACTAGCACCTACACAATCAGCTGACAATCTGTTCCATTCATTTAGTGTTCTTTGTGAAAATGAAAATTTTCTAATATCTAGTCTACACTGCTTCTTTGCTAATGTAATTCCATGTCCTCTAGTCATTCTCTCTTCCTTAACCGAGAAAAAAACTTTTCTGTCAATATTTTCATACCCATTCAATATTTTAAAAACTTCTATCTGATCTCCTCTCAATCTCCTGGTTTCTAGTGTTGTTAATCCACATTCTTTTAGACGCATTTCATAACTAATATTTCTGAGTTTTTGTACCATTTTAGTTGCTTTTCTTTTTACTCTTTCTAGTAAATCAATATCCTTCTTGCGATATGGCCTCCATGCCTGTATGCAATATTCTAAATGAGGCCTAACTATTGTTTTGTGCAGCGGTATTATTAGTTCTTTTTCCTTGTACACTATATGTCGCCTAATTAATCCAATAATTTGGTTTCCCTTTGCTGCTACAATTGCACACTGTTCTGATACCTTCATATCAGCACTAATTGTTAACCCTAAGTCCTTTTCCTTTACAGTGGTATTTAGTACAGTATCACCCATTGTATATTGTGCATCTTCATTTCCATGTCCTGTGTGGAGGCACTTACACTTCCCATAATTAAACAGCATCTCAACTGGCAACTCAACTGAGTTGGATTGACATTATACAATAAAATACAATTAACACAGCTGTATGTAGTTTTAGCTATATGTTTATTATAGGTCTTTATTAATCAAATATTCAATATTCACTCTGTTTCTGTCATCTGTGAAGGTTTTAATTGTACTTGTATCATCTTGTATCCCGCCGAAACTACCAATTTGTACCGGCCACCCGAAGTGGCAGTGCGACCGAAGCATCCTAAATGCAAAAACGAAAAAAACGAATTAGTTTTTCGTTTTTCTTACTTCACTTTTGAAAACGAAAAACGAATTAGTGTTTCGTTTTTCTTACTTCACTTTTGAAAACGAAAAAACTAATTCGTTTTTCGTTTGCAAATTTGAAAACGAAAAACGAATTCGTTATCCGTTTTTCGTTCGCAAATTTGAAAAGGAAAAATGAAAAAACGGTATATACACGGACCTAGGTGGCGGTTTGTTTGACTGTCCATTATGTGGCGCCATTGTCGTCAACACAGTACTGTACCAACCTCTGACAGAAACACACGCGTTTGATTTGCGATGTTCACTTGATTGAAAATAAACAAATACAATGTTGTTACACATTCACACTCACAAACGCACGCCGAGAGACAGACGAGGGAGTATGAAGGAACGAACGCCTTGCGGGAAGGGAGGGACGGAGCGGGAGGGAGATGTATGTACACGCGCATATGGAAGCGGGCGGAGGGGGGAGGGCGTGATGCTGTTAACAACATTAATTTTATGTGTCCCATATGGAGCCTATACAATCCTTTGGAAATACGTCTTTCTCTAGACATCTTTGACTATGGTCCGGCGCCGCCATTTCATTTCCCCTGAAACATTTGATCAACAGCTGAACAATAAATCCCCTAAAAACATACGTCAACGACTTCCACACTCTCTTCTTGCGAGCCGGCACAACGCGATAGCAGCGCAGAGTGGTGCTCTCTCTCTCTATATATATATATATATATATACATATATATATACATACATATATACATATATATACATTATACATATATACATTATACATATATATATATGTATATATGTATATATACATGTATATATATACATATATATATACATTATACATATATATATATATATGTATATATGTATATATACATATATATATGTCAAGGATGGACACGGAGCGTATATCGCCAGTATCATATATCTTTATTCATGCGCCAAAAAACGACCCTATAATCACAACATAGGTGTTATACACAATCAAACACAGGAACATTCACATGCAAATATACACACAGTCCAACACAAGACTAACATTGTCGTTAAGAAAATACATCTCATCGATGTTTACTTACTTAACTTGCCACCTCAATTAACACTGTTAACACGACACGGGTTACACACAAGATATATACATTACAACATAGGAACAACATCCACCAGCAAAGATATAGACAGTTAATTACATGACTAACGTTCATAGTAGCTATAGTGCACAACCAATACCATTATGACTAAAATCACCACTTCCCAAAAGTGCGATCCACATAAGATCTCCAGGGATCAACTCATGATCTACCTTAACCAGCCAGACTTCAATAAGTCTATTATAGTCGTTACATCGACATCATTACATATTTAAGACATACAGTTAATCACGTGTAAAGGATCATGAATATAAAAAATCACTCGTAGTACCTGCCCACAGTTCAGCGTCAGGACACGATGTACATCACAGGCACATAACTGGGTAATTCTTCCTGCATCATGAAAGAAACGTACAATATAATTATGCATACACATATTAACGCAACACTAAATCGCACCGACAAATTAAATACGATGACCAATTAGTGGTCATGTAAACAGTGTCCGGGTGCTGCCCCTAGCGACCACACCGGTACTACTACATCCGGGCATCACATGCCGCCATTTGCATTTCCCCACGGGAAGTACACATTCCCTACTTTACAACATTACTAAATACTGATTCACATCACAGTAACGTTACCACAGGACTATTTGCTTATCACACAGGATACATTCATTTGAAAACGACATAGCTCTTATCTAATAATGAGCGGCTTCACAGTGGCGAATTACACAATTTGTTCACCACGACGAACCAATTTGGGAAACAAACAAGTCTTAAATACTTATCGATTATTACACGAATTACGGATAAATTATTACGCCAATCACTAGCCGTCATGGTGACTACACAATTAACAATTAAAGAGAAAATTAAACAATGGTACTTACAGGTAAAATCAAGCTGGCATTCTATCATACTTGAAAACACGTGTGCACGCTTTCACAGCGGCAATTCAAGTCCCAATCCTTCCCGCGCGAACCAAATCCCGCTCCCGCACAGCCAAAATACCCAAACAGCGTCATGGCTGTCCATGACATCTATATATATATATATATATATATATATATATATATATATATATATATATATATATATATATATATATATATATGTATATATACATATATGTATATATACATATATATATATATATATATATATATATATATATATATATATATATACATCAGCTACATTTTTGGCTTCGCGGAACTTTGAGACGGAGTTATATATATATATATATATATATATATATATATATATATATATATATATATATATATATATATATATATAACTCCGTCTCAAAGTTTCGCGAAGCCCAAAATGTAGCTGATGTAAATCCAACGGATCATTTCTTTGGATAAACGCTGGCTTCTAACTATAAATGCATATAATATACCGATTTTTTTTTTTTAATGCAGATATGTTTCATTCTGTATTCCAATTCAGGTTATTTAATCATTAGCTGTTGACTAGCAGTTCCTTTGAAGACGTGGTAACTGTTTTTGATAACTCCAATGCCAACACAGGCGTGCAATGGATCCATTCTCGCGAGCATGCACCCTAGCTATTCCTAGGCTGGTCTATATACCTGTATCTATAGGCTGATCTGGCTGAACCGTTCCTTGAATTGATCCTTCGGGGATGTTAAGACACATAGGGGGCCTCGAACAATAAATGCCAACAATTCTAAGTAGAAAAGAATCATCTTCTGCTTAACTAGGCTACTATAACTACTACATCTATATAGTGCGATTTGTTTAATTAAGGGCGATTAGACTCGAGATCTATGCAAAGCACTGGGAGCTCATTCAAGTGCAGGCATGGCGACTGCACATTTCAAAAGTCACCGAGCCTCCTGGTCCCGCCCACGCACATAGGCCGATAGCATTATAGAATGGAAATAGTTCTTCTCTAATAGAATGTGTGAGAATGGTCATGTTATTGCCAGGGGGCGCTGCTCTTCATGTAATTACAGTGTCACGCGCAAAATAACCGGATCTTATTTCCTTATCCCTTCCGGCAGGGTAGCCTAGTCACTCGAATCATCACAATTCGAACATTAAAAGTGATGTCATGGGTAAGTATTGCATGTATGACGTATAGGGAGTTTATGGTTGAGATTGCAGACAGCAGGGAGCGGTGGTCGCGCGGACTGTCAATCGAGGGGACGGTGGTTCAATCCCACGTACTGCCGTTTCGAAACTTAGGCAATGTGGTTCACCCCACATTTGCCTGTGTCTTTCGGAACAGACACTAAAAACCGGTGGTCCCTTCTATCTGGTGTCTGTGCCAGGGGAAGTAAAAGACCCCACACAGGGGGTAAATGTGTAACCTGTCGTGGACTCACAAATTCGCGTTGGACTTTAAAACGCCCTGCAAAGGGCCCCGTCCAGTATTTGGGATAAAGAGAAAAAGAAAGTAAAGCACAATGTATAGAGCGTGGAGTAGATCGAGAGGGCAAAGAGCACCCCTTTTGAGGCAAACGTGTTTTGTGGGGAGAATGGTTAACATTGCTACATGTATTATAACAGCAGAGTTATATATGTATATATTTGTTCGTCGGTAATAACGCCACTTAATTATCGTGTATGAAATTGGGTTTCTAGTTAATAATGCTGGGGGTCGTTTTGCTCTGTAGTAGTGAGCCGTTTACACTTAGTGTTGGATACTGCGCCCCTGGTGATAACAATCTAGTTTTTGTGATAACTTTTTCTTTTTCTTTAAGAAAGTGAATCAAATATATCATCCACAGTGATAAAGTCTTTAACGGAAATATTTATGGTTCATAATAAGTGCATTGTTTTGTGGGCCGTCTTACACGCCTTAAATTATTCAGAATTGCAATTGTGGCAGGTGTAGTAGTGACCACCAATGGTGTAATTTTAGTGTGCTCCTGCAATCTTGACACTCTGTCAATTTCTCCCTCCTCCGACTGAAAGCTACGCAAACTAGATACACGGCCACAGTTTGTCGTCTTCAACATCCACCCCCCACCGATATTTTGTCTGTAATGATCTTCTAAAATGACGAGGATGTCAACATGTTGGCTGTGCGATAAAATGGATACAGGTCACCGGACGTGCTATCTTTGGTTGAGGTAGGCTCAATTTCATCGTGCCTTGTATGACTATACTGACTACACCAAGCAGGATGTTTTCGGAATGCTGTAGGCCCTAATTTGTAATGGCTCCTCTCTTAAATATCCCCGCCCTAGGTTTTACCGCAGCGAATGCATCGTTCATTCGTCGGCCAGAATAGCATAGTTGGTTACTTAACAAGTATAGTCGATGAGAACGCCTAAAGCTGTACACTTTTTTTATAATAATATCGACGCAAATTTGTGTAACTAACTTCGATTTCTATGTGTCCTGAAATAATTGCCACCAACATGGTTTGGGCGGCATAGTGTTTCCACAAATCGTAGATAGCTAGGGCCGCTAAACACCATATTATTATTATTATTATTATTTATTCAGCCTCCGTTGCCGGAGAAGAAGCATTACATACATATTCATACGTGCAATCACATATAAAAGACACACGGTGGAGAATAAAAACCTGATAAAATAAAATAAATTGCAACAATACATACAGTGGCATGATATAATATATAAAATTCAGTGTATATTGTGTATATCAGTTAAAATAAAGAGATGCGTAATCTATTAGAGTGCAGTGGTTAAGAGATGAACTAAAAGATGTTAATGTGAATATGGCCTGGTAAAATTATCAGTAAATAAAAGGTTTCTAATCGAGTCAACAAGACCATCATTTGTCGCACTACTTTCGGGTACATGTTGATAATTAAAGGCTCGTTTACTGGGTGACTCGCCCATAGATACTACTCTATCCAACAGGGTTCCAGGTACCGTTTCACCATAACATATAAAACGAGACAGTAAGTGCTGCATCAGTCGATGCGCTGGACTTTCTACTTTAAATATTCTATTATACAAGGATAAAACATTTCTATTTACAATATCATCGATCTTTTCAATATTTAGTGCTTTAAGTAAGGCTGTGTTGTGGGATAGTTTGCTTAATCCAAGACTTTTTTTAATTAATTTACCCTGTGCAGATTCAAGTCGACGCATTTGGATGGCGGTGCTGCCCATACACTCTAAACCGTATGTTGGTTGACATATACATTTATAAAGATACGCTTGAACTTCAGGAGTGGCTCCTGGGTATAACATACCGGCATTACCAAGCCCATAAAATGACTGTCTGCAATTTTGTTAGTCTGTTGGTGACATGGCTGGCATTGTTACCACCCCGATTAAACACGTTACCAAGTATATTAAGCGATTCTTCATTACATAAACATTTGTCACCAAGCCTCCACTTTGGGTCTTGGTATAACGGACACTTTCCAACAATCATGCATTTCGATTTTTCAACCCCAAATTTGAATTTCCACCTCTTACTTTATGCATCACAGTTGGGTGGAGTGCGGAAGTTGGGTGGAGTGCGGAGGTTGGGTGGAGTGCTGAATTTCGTTGGAGAGCGGAGGTTGGGTGGAGTTCGGAGGTTGGGTGGAGTGCGGAGGTTGGGTGAAGTGGGGAATACATCAATTAGGCTCTGTAGATCTTGAACATTTGTTGAGAATAAGGTAATATCGTCGGCGTAAGCCATAGAATTGTACAGTGTATCACCTATTCTGACGCCTGCGTCACAGTTATTCAAGTCCAATAAAAGTTGATTAATAAAAATATTTTTTTTAATTTTATTACGATTTAGGTGTGGATGTACTTTGCCCCATGTGTGCTATTTGCCTCTCTCTACTCTATGTGAATTAATATCCTGTGCAGCGCGTTTATGATGATACTTTGTACATTACTTTCGTTTTATTTTAACTTTCGTTCTATCATTGTGTGTCAAAATGATTGTATGGCGATGGGTAGTTCAGTTCGCCATTAATTGAAGAGGGTGTTGGGGATAAGTATCTACTATTTAAAACAGGTGGGTCGATCTTATTAAAGTGTATACTTTCAGGTTAATGGTAAGTTTGAGGGGCCGGTACAAATTGAGATTTGTGTATATCCTTAGCGTACGTGTGTTTGGGTAGACGTATCTCAACGCAGGCGCAAATTTAGGTGTTTAGGTTCAAAGTTGGTTTTTGGCGAGTTTCGGGGTGGGTGGGGTGGGGTGGGGTGGGTGTGGGGGTTGCAAATCGAGGTGTTAGAGCAGGCTCGTATTAATTTTATGCCAGCGTCAAGAGGATGGATGTTGGGGTGTTTTTATATCAATATAATGTGTTTTGACAAACTTCAAAAGGGATGAAACTAACGGTGTTTGGAAACCCTCAACTACCAAAATGCATCAACTTCTAACGTCTGTTTCGAGTTAAAATGGATAGAGATATAATAATTATGAATATGAAAGAAAATATAGCACACTCAACTTACTAAATTAAGATCTAACACGGAATAATGTGTGGATTCTTTGTGTGTTTCTGAGTTTCTTTCATGCACCCGATATTTTTATAAAAATTATATTTCCAATGATGTCTGTGTGTAGGCCTTAATACTGACTCCTCGTAATTTACCATAACAGTTATCGTGACACCGATATAAAAACAGGCTTATTCCAGCCATTTTCCCATCATCTCGGGCCCCCGTACAGATGTATGTAATAAATAGTAGCAGTATTTGATGTCTTTAAAAAGTGCGTGTATATGGCTTATGTAATTTATCGATGCGCATTTAATTGTTTATCAGAATATCAAAACATATAACTTTCCATTGCTTTTCAAATAGTGTTTGCTTTAAGTTAGGAACATTGAGGTTGTAAGACAGATCTGCTGTTTTGTAGCGTCTGCAACGACGAACGCCGAGACATTTGTTGACACGACGTACAAGAATGCCTTCATGCAAGGTATGCACCAACTCCGCCAGAAAGAGGAATACACCGATGTGACATTGCTGACGGGTGACATCCAAATTCGGTGTCATCGAAATGTCCTGGCGGTGGCAAGTAAGTACTTCCAGGCAATGTTCAGGAGTGGAGTTGAAAAAAGCACGTCACCCACAGTTCAGCTGACAATGGCACCGGAGACACTGTCCTCCATCGTCCAGTATATTTACACCGGTGAGATTAAGATGACCGTCGACAACGTGGAGAGTTTGGTCAAGGCATGCGACGTATTGCAGTTGAACACACTCAAGGCGGCATGCGAAAGCTTCATGTTGAATCAAGTCGAGAAGAACAACGTGTTCAGAGTGTACCGATTTGCCGCTTCGTATCGGCTGGTAAACCTGGAGCGGAAAGCCTGGCGATTCATTCTGTCCGAATTCAAAACGGTTGCATGTACGGACGAGTTCAAAGAGTTGTCGTGCACCCAGCTGATTGAGCTCATCAAGGATGACGATGTCAATGTTGAATACGAGGATGTTGTCTTTGAGGCAGTGCTAGGATGGATTCGACATGACCTCGCCAACCGGAAGTCGACAATGGAAATGATCCTCGGGCTCGTCCGCCTGCCTTATTGTTCGTCCAACTACCTGCGGGACATTCACGACAACGCTGACCTGTTGACAGCCAAGTGTTTCGAATATCTACACGAAGCAATGACGTTCCAGGCGGACCCTGTGCACCAGCATGAGATGAGCAGTTGCCGCACGGTACCGCGCACCAACTTCCGAGTGAAGTATCGTCTCCTGGTGGTTGGTGGGCGAACTGGTATGGCCAGCAAGGAGGATGACCACAACCACTGTCAGTATTACGAAGAAAACACGAACTGTTGGGAGTCGTTGACGGACCTGCCAGTCTCTGTCGGGAGGCGATACAGCGTGTGTCGCATTGACGTTGGTCTGCTGGTGACGGGCGGCAGCAAGAGAGGCGTGGCAACGGACCGATGTTGGCTGTATCACTTGGCCACAAAGAAGTGGGGCCACAAAGAAGTGGGAGGCGATGCCACCACTTTTCACTGCACGACGCTACCATCGCAGTGTCTCGCTGGGCGATGCCGTCTACGTGTTGGGAGGGTTGGATGCAGACGGCAACGTTTCGGCTTCCGTCGAATGCCTGAACGTGAAGCAGCGGGAATGGGCGCCCATGCCCTGGATGCCAGAGCCGGTGTTTTACCCCATGGTCGCCATGCACGGCAGCAAGATCTTTGCCTTCGGCGGTCGACAGATACCACTGAGTGATGTCTGTTGCACGCAGGTGTTTGACACAACAGAGCAACAATGGAGCCGACTGACAGACACACCAGAGGTGTGCAGCTTCGGGGCAGCAGTCACGTTGAACAACTGCATTTATTTGGTAGGAGGCGACAACCGCACATGCCTAAAATACGCGCCGGCGTCGGACAGTTGGACCATACTGAGTAGGCCGAAGCTGAACCACGGCACCGCACCAGCAGCCGTGTGGCGCGGCTCGATACTGCTGGCAGGAGGTGTACGTAATGGCAAGGAGGACCTGTCGTCTGTAATCGAACAGTTCGATCCCGTCACAGACACCTGGTCTGTCTACAAAACAACGCTGAAGGCGCCGCTGTGGTGTCACAGCATGTTCAACGTCGACCTGTATGGGGTGTGACAATGGAAATCTTTCACGTCACTCATGTGTTCAACTTGCAGAATGTTAACTACGTTGAGTTGACTGTCACTGGTCTAGAACGTCCAACAGTGGATTGTTAGCTTTGGCAAGTTGCGTTTACAATATATATATATATATATATATATATATATATATATATATATATATATATATATATATATATATATATATATATATATATATATATATATATATATATATATATATATATATATAAGACTGGGTACTTCGTTACATAACATTTAAAACATTTCCATGTGGGCAATTCTCCTCTATGGAAGCATTTAGGATGTTGGCACCTTTGCTACTACATTGTAATGTAAGACTTCGCTGAGAGCTTTCATTTGCACTTTAGTTATCGTGTAGGTAGAATATCAGTTTTAAGGATGATCTGATTGCTAAAAAACAAAATTATGCAATATATGTTTATAATAATATTATGGTAAATTGAATTTTATCTTGTGTAGCGCATGCGTCACACGACTGTGACATGTGTCGTTTGTGCTTTCTGCATATATGTATGTATATACATTGTTTATTTTATTTTGTGTTTCTAACACAGCCCCTGTAAGTATCTGTCATACCAAGTTTCCAAACATGTTTAGATAATTCATTATATGATAATTCATAATCAGTTAATTTAATTACTTATACATGTATAATTATAGAAGAAAACATATTTTCGTTCAGAAAAATGCAGTTGCAATCCCATTAACTGTTCATCTGTATTGGTATAGTATTCAATAAAACGTTTTGAAAATAATATGATTACTGCTGTACACGAGTTTTTATGTCTTTCCGTCCTTTCTGTATTTCGAAATCAGTAGTTTCGTTTCTTACATAAGACATATCGTTATTTCTATATAGACGTTGTTATAATTGTGTTCACTTGTTGCCAAACGTATGCTATGGAAACCACTACAAATTTAGAATTAGAGTGACTTACTGCAACCAAATCATAACTGTTTGCACTAACGGCAGTATATCGTCGTTGAAATTATAATTATTTCGCATATAAAACTTAATACTAGATTAATATAAGCATTACTGCAACTAGGATCTATCATATATGAGCTTAATCATCTATGCTCATTTTCACCATCAAGGTCACTGTTAAATTCACTTTTGGGATTTGTCAAAAAGGAGTACATTAGCAAGCTGATCAGCATCTGTTTCCTTTAGTATTGTGTTCTGTAAAAAAGAAAGTTTGTCACCATCATTCTGTTATGTAATGAATAATGACGTT
>OZ024858.1:12169190-12276690 GCA_964017155.1 Oasisia sp. SBJ-2009
CTTGGGCACTTTATTTCATTCTACATTGCTTGATTGCGTGCGTGCGTGCGTGTGCGTGCGTGTGCGTGCGTGCGTGCGTGTGTGTGTGTCGTATTTAAATTCATTGCTTACTCTTATTAGAAAACCTACCCAGCATCGATTATCTGGTTCTGTTTTACATTTTACCCCAATAGTAAATAAAAATATTGGGAATAGGTGCTTTTTCTGTGTCTGTATTACTCTTTGGAATATAGGTCTATGATTCATTCGATCTAGTGTTAGATCAGACGCAGACTGAAACATTATGCGATTCTTAAATATTTTAAATATCTTGCTTTTACGTTTTTTAATTAGTAATTGTTTATTAAAATAGATAAAACCCAAATTAATTTACTAAACCGTTACGTTGCGGTTTGTGTACGTGACAATCAATTGCTGCACGTGACCTTCGTCAAGCATAGCCTTTGCCAACAGTATTTATAATGGTAACGTATGGGCGGCATCATATGTGCTATATCAAACTGACCCCATCTTTTATAGACACACCGATGATAGGCAAGTGTTTACGTGACGTGATAACGTTAGAGAACGCTGCGCACGCATTTGATGATTGTTGGAAGTTATCTTTAAATATACTATATTTTTGCTCTAAAAGCAGTAAGAAACTTGATTTTATCAGTAATGTCTATGATAATATAAAGTCTTCATCGGAAGGAGGGTGCCGATTAATTCAAAAAGAAATGTGACGATGACAACATATATCCATACAACACAATCTCTTACACATAAAAGCACGCTCTCTCTTTTCTCCCGTTAATCTCTCCCCTCCGTTTCCCCTCTTCCGTCTTTCCTTCATCCCTCTCCTTCCCTCCCTCCACCCCCTCACTGCATCATCAGAATAATGTTTGTTAGTGCTAATATCACCCATCTATCTAATCCCGTATATAGAATACCATTATAAAGAAGAAGTGCATTGGTGATTTGGCGCAGCAGCACCTCGACTGTCGATTGAATTACCTGTGAACATTCTTGCATCCGGGACATTATGTATGCTTAGATAGAAAGTGTTTAAAAACATATCTTTTTATTAGACATTTCAATTAATTCAAATTGTTTTGAAATGACGGACATTGCTTTATAATTTCTTTTTAGTGTCATACACGTTTCAATCAGTGTTTATGTTTTAAATTAATTTATAGATTTATATAAATATATATTTACGTACACAGTTTTAGTAAAGGTTGTAATTTTAATTTGATTTATATAATTAACATACCAAGTTTTGGTACTATACATCTTAAAAGCAGTGCTTAATTTATTTTAAATTAACTTATATAATGTATATACAAAGGGGTTTACTAGTACATCTTAAAACCAAAACAATTAATGACTTATATTAATTTATATAATTTACATTTCGATTTATTAATATACATTCAGTATATTTCTTGGGCAGCGCATCGATCCGCTATGCGGGAATTAGCGCTATATAAAATCTTTATTATTATTATTATTATTATTTAAACCGTCCAGTGTCCATTTTTAGCAAATAGATGAATGAAATACACAAATGAGTAGCGCTGCAATCCTTTTTCGTTCTGATGCACAATGTGTCAGAGAGATAACGTGTGTGAGGTTGTCTCACTTTATATATCTCCCTTCTGATTTACCTCTCCCCATCCCTTCCTTTAAAAATACTCAACATTTTCTCCCTTCCTCCCTGCTTGGCGGCCCCTCACCCTCTCCTTCTCCCATTCCCTCACTTTCTTTATCCTCTACTATTTCCCTTCTCACTGTTCCTCTACACCCCTCTTCCTCCATACTTTCAACCACCAATCCTTTTCAACCCTCCCGTCATTCTAATTAAGCCGCAATTCGGTACGGTCATGGGTAATTGCACATTCGACAAGAAGAGCGAAGCTACTTGTGCTATTCAAGGCAAACTTGTTTTGTACGTGTGTAATACCTGTCATGTTTCATTGTCAGTTTAACACAGACAATGCAATGCTTCACTGCCGTGGACATTCTTAGACTGACGTGCGGCCTCCGACAATGGTATGCTCTTGGTCCCGCGCAAGAACGCACTGATTGACAACGCATAATTAGCAGCCTCTTTCGCGTTGAACATGACAGCTGCTACAAACAAATGACTTAAGCATTCGATCGAAAGCATGGATTTGTCGAAATGCAGTTGTAGTCGAAATGCAGTTCTCCCGGTTTTCAGTACAAGACCAACGTCACGTGTTTATGGATGTTTCGTGTGCGGTCGGGTGCAGCGTATCGCATGCTATTCGGCAAACAATGTGACGCTCTACGTGGTTTGACAGTTGGTCTTGAATGAGCTGCACATGTTGCAGATTGGCAGTCATCAAACATTGGGATATACAACTAGATGCCGAAAAAGAGAGCGACGATTGCTACAGACAATTGCTTTAAGGTAGGCTTTGTATGTAATGTTGTTGTGTTATTAGAACGGCAACTGTTGGTAGTACACTACATATATTGCCATGTGGTACAGTGTCGACATTCTGTGTTGCTAACTTGCATAGTCAAACCTGCAAGGCATTACGGAAGACAAACATCATCATCATTATACATAACTGTCGTTTTACTGTGAATATAATTACACAGACAATCCATTTCTCATTAATCAAAACATTATTTGGCAACATATTTGATATGAAATGAATGGATCCACTTGCTGATTTGCGTCGATATAAATCGTAGGTAAGCATTGTATTTATTTATACAATAAAATAACAAATAACTAATGTTTTAATCCACCTCCGTTTATTATCTTAAATTATGAATTCTCGTATATCAATGCGAGTTATATTATTCACTGTAGGAGGTCCTGTATTATAAATCTGCATTTAAAAATAATGTCTTGTTTAATTTTATGAAGGAAAAAAGACGGCGATGTGTGCGCCATATTGTTGCCAAACGGCCGCTTCCGCTTCCGAACCATGAATCTGCATAAGTCAACATTAATAATTATAGTTATGCATGTTAACATGTTTGATGTATCATATGACATAGCATGACATATAAGCAAAGTTTTTATGTAATGCTACAACATAAATAACGTCATATGTATCAGCTTACGTGTCTTACAAGTTGACACCACAATTTCGCCAGCTAAGGCTAGACATTGGTTTATAAGCAAGTAAAATGGCTACCTTCATTGCAACTGAGTGTTCCGACCGCACGTGGCGGAAGGGGTTACCAGTGACGCTCATCCTATGGAGGTCACAACCGGTCCGGCGAACCGGGGTTTGGGCCAGGTAATTTCCCTCCCATAGGAACACTTCTGGCGGAAGTCGGTCAGTTGTGAGGGAGTAAGGATTGTGACCAGCCCTGCCAGGGAACGTTATGAGGAGCAACCGATGAGGAATCTCTGGCCGAACTAGTTACATTAGATTGTACTACAGGCTATGTTCCCAGTGTCTCCCACTTCCTCATTCCCTCTTTTTTTCTTTTTCAAAGTTTTTCTTTAAAACAGTAAATGTGTGACATTGACATTGACTGTTATTATTCAGGTATTAAGAAAAATATGAATTTAACTAAATTCAAGGCATGTTTAACACATTTTGTTTTGTTTTACTCGTACACAACATCTTAGCTTCACGACAAGCTTTAGTTAATTTTGTGCACGTACTGAAACTATATTATTGAAAGTTACACAAATGCTGGAACTATTTTAAATTGTGAAAGAGTTAATAGCATGCATTAAATCATGACTATTTTACTAATAGTAAATAGCTCAGATGCAATAATGTTTACTATTTAAATACACTGCTATGTCTTTAATCGTCAATAACTAAATCAATGCAACTATGATATGTTAAAGGGAAAACAAAGTCAATGTTTGGATCATATGGGATTAACAGAGTGAATAAAAAGTAACAACTTCCAACAACAATCATATTTTTAACGTCAGTGGTTTACCAGGAAAAAAATGTAAAACACATAGACATAGAAAGTCTACAGACTACGCCATTTTAGAAACAAAATGACGTCAGAGAGTCTTCTTGGCCGGCGTGAACTGTGCATGCATATTATTATCTGTTACTTTCTAACCTAACCACGAAAACGACCGCCAACAGCCGCCAAACTTCTCCCCACATTTCTTACATACATATACATACACTACATTACAAAAAAATCACTTGTATTCGTCTAACGAAGAAAATTCACAACAGAAACGCAAATCTTGGCGAACGGCAACTCGACAACTTCGACTACCGTAAACTCGCTATTATAAGTTAGCTTTACACAAAATACCGCTAGATGGCGCGCGAATATTTATTAACCTTACTGCATTCGCACGCGCGAATTAGTTTAGGAAGTTCTCTAGTTTAATTAATTATAAATAATATAATAATAATTAGCTGCATCACTATGATCTACAGAAAATGTTAAACGGCAAACTAAGGCAACGCTTTGGTGATATGGGTCTAATAGAGTTGATAAAAAATAACAATTTAATATACAAATATATAATTTTATTAGTTTATTTTATATAGCGCCAAATCCACAATTCTCTTCTCTTCTATTCAACATACTGTTATTAAAGTATATGCAATAATAAGAATGCTACCCAC
This sequence comes from Oasisia sp. SBJ-2009, assembly GCA_964017155.1. Lineage (NCBI taxonomy): Eukaryota > Metazoa > Annelida > Polychaeta > Sabellida > Siboglinidae > Oasisia > Oasisia sp. SBJ-2009. The sequence continues at coordinate 12,173,774 of OZ024858.1, forward strand.
AGGTAATATTTAAAAATAAATATTAAAAATACATGTGTCTGCATAATTATCCAAAATTGCCTATTAGTTATAAAAGAAAAAGGAAATTACGTGTTTTTCAATGAAGTCACATTGTTTATTTCATCAATATTTCTATAAACATCCCGCGTGTACTGTGAGCATGCAAGCTTATATTACATAAGCGATGTTTTAACAATAATAACTAAAACAATAACATGTTAATATTACTGTTTTTAAATCCTTCTTTTTCTACCACCATAATATTTCCCATATATTCATATTCCTTTTTACATTTTAGAGATTTATTGTTCCGATAATTAATAAAGTGTCTTGTTCAAAAATAATAATGATTGCATATCTGATGGTGGAAATGTCATTCATGAGTAGAACAAATAGCTTCAATAATATGTTCTTATGCATAATGGTTGTGTATGTGCTGAATAAAAATTATTATTACGTCGTACTTATTTTACTACTTTAATTATTTATTACTATTAACCATACTTTTATATTCATTTATTTCAATTGTTGTTATGTAATTTGTATGTTTATTTATGACTGATAGGTCAGCTTAGTTAATGATATAGAAACATGTATTTTCATTATTTATTTTTAAATAATATTATCTGTGAGTAGTTTTCTCTTTATTGTATTTTTAATAGCATTATTTTGTGAAGCGCCACAAACAATTATGGATGTGGCGCTACATAAATAAAATATTATATTATAATAAAAACAATTGTTTGTTTATTTAATATAGCGCCACATCCAATTTAAACTTGTTCATGGCGTTTTACATACATTAAAATGCTAAACAACAAATAAACACCAGAAGAAAAAAAACATAAATATACTAGAAACATATATGAACAATTATAAAAATAAAATATCAATATAAAAATAATAAAACTTATAATTTCCTGCAAATCATAGTGATGATAATAATTAATTATTATTATTATATTATTTATAAGTAATTAAACTATTTCGCGCGTGTGAAGTAAAACAATTAAATATTAGCAGTCAGAAACGTGGCGTCTAGCGGTATTTTGTGTAAAGCTTTTAAAAGCGATTTTACGGTACCGCTGAGCGGCCGAACAAGTTGTACTCGAGGTCTGCGCGTTTTTGTGTGTGAATTTTCTTCGTCAGAGGAATGCAAGAGATTTTATTACATAATGTAGTGTATGCATATGTATGTAAGATATGTGAGGAGAAGTTTGGCGGCTGTTGGTGGTCGTTTTGATGGTTAGGTCAATCAAATCGGGTCGAATAGGATCCGCGCTGTGTCTGTGACTGTCCAAACGAATCCACCGAACCACTGTTTCAGTTCTGCTCGATTCATAGGTTAACAAGAAGACATCTTACTGATACTGTCTTTCACTGTACTATTACTATAAGCGTTTGAGGAACAGTGTGGCATATTGATGTCGCGATTTCGTTGTAAACCGACGTAAGGCAACTTTTAGCGTACCGCTTGGCTCTCTGTTATGACAGCTGAACCAGCAGACGACTCTCTGACGTATTACTTTTCCAAACTGCTGGGTTGTGATTGGTTGCAAGATCCAAGATGGGCCGGTTCATGGTGTCGGTGATTTAGCTAGAGTTTCCCACTTTAAGACCACTTTCTGAGGTAACCACTAAGGTGAAAAATTGGATTGTAGATGCAAATGATTAGCTAGTGTAAACTCTTTTAGGTGCATAACACTAAACTGTAGCCTTTTTTTTCACTTTAATTAAGAAACATAGTAAATAGAAATACACTACCCAATCAGTATAATCGCGTACATACATCACCACACTTTCATACGTGTACACAACACGTGATAAAGTACCTGCATCAATAAAACAAATATTAAAAAATTATGACATTATCGAACATATCTTGAACTTACACATTTTCGTTTTTATTGTATAAAATGTAGGATTGTGCATACATTCATAATTACTAGACACACATAGACAAATAGACTGCACATACACACGCTCCCACACCTAACGAAAATTTATTGAAGATAACGATCTTGAGAATATGTTGGATATTGTTAGACGATGCAACATGTTCTGGTTTAATAACCGTCACTAAGCACTCATGCTTGTAGGACACAATTATACTCGTTTTGTAATTTTTCTGGCAAAAACATTCTTTGTGAAATTGGCTGTTGGGCAGCCTTAGTGCCGTGATATGAAATGCTCAAAACCACAATTAGCAGTCTTGTCCAGAAAAATCAGTTTGTGCATGCTTTTACAGATCGTGTACTGTTAATTATGTATTCCTATCAGACCATGTATATTCATTTTCTAACAATAGAGTTGTGAATGGTTGCAGTTAGAATAGTGTGTTTTAACGCAAAAGCACTGTCAAATGTTTCTCTAAACCATTTTGTTCACTTGTACAGTTTAGGGTAATATCGGTTCAGTGTTGTGTGTGGCAGGTTCATACCCTGCTGGTGTTCCTTATGCAAACACTACATGTTGTGTGCACACACATTGATTCCATTTCATACGTTTAGCTGGTTTTGTGATATTTTTGAAATGCATTAAACTACTTAAATCATTATAATATATATATATATATATATATATATATATATATATATATATGTATATATATATATGTATATATATATATATATATATATATATATATATATATATAATATATATATATATAATATACATGTACATAAGCAGGAATATGAATATTCTTTCTTCATAAATATCATGCATCTTGGTTGCCAAACAAAGTTAGGAATTAATATCCAACTAACACAAATAAGACATAAGATCTACAAGTGGGCTGTAGAAGAAGGCAGATAGCATGTTTCTCACTAGTAGCATCATACTGGTCAGTTCTACCAGGTCATCAAGTTAAGTACAAAAGTTATAACGCTTTTGAGGTTAGCATAGCATATGCTGAAGACTGAAAAAATAGAGACTTCTATCCATCTTATCACGATTGGTTGGGTGCACATAAAACAGAGAGGGAGAGAGAGACAGAGACAGAGAGAGGTGGTGCCCACAACAAAAGTGAGTAAATTGTATGAGCATGGCTGAAGAGAGAGCAAAACAGTGAGAGAGAGAGAGAGACAGAGAGAGAGAGAGGGGGGCACCAGTGAATGATGACTGAGATGGTCCCTAATATTCACCAGTCCATCAGAGAATTATGATTGAGATGGTCCCTAAGAGTCATCAGGGCACCAGTGAATGATGACTGAGATGATCCCTAATAGTCACCAGTCCATCAGAAAATTATGATTGAGATGGTCCCTATAAGAGTCAGGAATGATGATCGAGATGGTCCCTAAGAGTTACTAGTGCACCAGAGAATGATGAGACGGTCCCTATATGTAATCTGTGCATGAGACAGTGAAATCATTGACAGGGTCCCTAAGAGTGTCCAGGAAACATTCAGTCCGTCAGATAGGGGGCGTCAGAATGAAATTATTGAGAGCTCCCAAACTGTGCTCTCAAAGTATCAGTCACTTAAAGACTGAACCCATTCAAAGACTTCTAACAGTTGTTTCGATCCTAGTTTGGTTCCCTTAACAGAAAAATCTAAAGTAGCTATGCTATATTTATTATGACTTTGTTATGACTTTGAGCAATAGTCTATAGAAAGTAGCTCTAGAAATTTACTATATAATCATATTGCACTGACTGGCACCATCCTATTGCATTCTATGGGAAATTAATGAAAGAGAGGGAGGGAGGGAGGGAGGGAGGGAGGGAGGGAGGGAGGGAGGGAGGGAGGGAGGGAGGGCGGGAGGGTGGGAGGGAGGGAGGTGGCGTCCACAACAGAAGAGATGGCGAGAGAGAGAGAGAGAGAGAGAGAGAGAGAGAGAGAGAGAGAGAGAGATGATGGGAGTGAGATAGAGAAAGAAAGAGAGCGGAGGAGAAATAAAGGAGGTGAGCATGGCTGCAGTGAGAACATGAGAATGAGAGAGAGAGATAGTGTACATGTTTGAAAATTGACTTTTAACTTGGGGGAGAAAGAGAGAGAGAGAGAGGGAGAGAGAAAAACAGAGAGGTTGCATCCAAAACAGAAGAGAGTAAAGTGGGTGAGGGTGGCTGATGAGAGCGAGAGAGTAAGCGAGATAAAGAGATGAGGTTGGTTTACATGTCTGAAGAGTGACAGTGAACGTGGCTGAAGAGAGAGGGGGAGAGAGATACATAGGAGAGAGAGCCAAAGAATGAGGCAGAGAGATAGATAGATTATGAATGTTGGTAAAGAGAAAGATATGAAGAAAAGAATGAGATGGTGAACACATCTAAAGTAAAAGACGTTGTGAATGCGACAGTGATGGCACAGATTATAAATATCGATTTTATTAACTTGGCTTAAACCATCTGCTGGCAACTTGTGAAACCGTCCATATGCACGTACTTTTACACACAAAAACCTATATTACTACTGTCACTACTCAACCCCTGGTACACATACATATTGTGCACAGATAGGAAATAGTATGTAATAGGTACATTAGATGCCACATGGTGCACACCCATGGTATCAAGCAATTGCCACACATATTTTATACACTTGTCAAAATGTCAGTTTTCTAAGTTAAGTTGCCAACGTTTTTCTGTAGTCATTTCAACATGTCATCTTTATGCAACATAAAATATACCCGTGTAGGAACAGAGAGAGGGCGTTAGGGAGAATGAAAGAGAGAGTGAGTGAGAGAGAGGGAGTGAGAGACAATCCCCGAGAGCACATAACCAGCATCAATAGATAAAGAATAAAACTTATGTTGACCGCAAGTTAATATCTAATAATTAAGTTAACACTATGTGGATGGCATATGAATTTTGTTATGATATTTGCACGGAAAAACAAGTTTTATTTGTTCACAAATTTATTTTCACCTAGATATCAGTATACACGTATACATGGATGTTGGATTGTTAACCATTAATACATAAACACATAGCAAACTGTTAACTTTATTATCTCAGTCTATAGCAATAAACAATATAAAGAAAAAATATGCTCACAGGCGATACATAAAACACTGGACATATTTTATCACCTTACAATGTTGTTGCTACCATCTTGTCACATCAACTACAGTAAGTAATGAATGACCTGTGTCGGGTTATATTTTCAAGGGTTGACATGGTAACTCAATAAAACAAACGTATTGAAGAATGCTGTGCAAAGTGTGGACACACAACTTGTAACCAGTCACAAACACTATTTCAGTAGACAGTTCAGCAGAATAAAGACATATCAACTAAATAAAACAGCCCAACAAAATAAAATTAGCCCACCCCACCAGAATACTGATGGCCCACTAAAATAAAGATAACCCACCAAAATATACAGCCCAACAGAACAAAGATAGCCCACCAGAATAAAGATAACCCACCAACATATTAAGTCCACTAGAATAAGATAACCCACCAGAATTTAGACAACCCACTGGATCTCGCATCTAGTTGGTTTTCAACATTAGCTAACATATGTATAACCACATAGACAACAGTGAAACGTTACTTAGCCATCTAGACTACAAATTCACTTAATGTGTAAATTAAACAGACACTGTACAATGTCATCCATTCTGTGATAAATGACTCCTATGTGCAAAGTAACACTTTTAAGAAACTGCAAAACAATCGCATGTTTATACAGTTGTGTAAATGAATGTTTAAGTTTAACCGTGCACATCCTATAAGACATTTGAATCAAGCGCAGCAGCATGATGAGAACAACATCTCTCTGCTTGCCAGTATCAGAAGTACTCCAAACAATGTCCCTCACAACTGCTGTTAGCAATATCACTTTGGTTGTATTATTCAAACCATATCTCATCTCATGGCCAGTTGAATACAGTGCAAAAAATACAAATATTTACATAATTTTATTATAAATACAGCTGTATTATATGTACGAGCAAGTATTTTCATATTTTTAGTACATATCTGGTCTGTGACATGAGTCATTTACAAGTATACGTACACCTCATACAAATTTCTCTGACAACAGAACCATCAGTGCCAAGCAGTAATTTGTAATGGGAACTTACTGCATTAGAAATTTAAACATCAAAGGCTATTGTCGTTAACTCTGATTGCCTTGGCATTACTGCCAATCAATTTTTATTTTGAAACTGGATGTTCTGTTTATAGTTTGAATGAGTTGCAGGCTGAATCTTTCAAATTGCTAATTTTGTGCTGAGCTTAATAAAGTAACTAAACACAAATACCGGGTAATCAGGCAGTAAACCTTCAACATGCATGTTTTTTAATTGTAGTCATAAGAATAAAATAGTAAATGAAAACACCCATAGGAGTTGGTAACCCCACTAGTATTAGGACTGTCAAATTTTAAAGTATTTTTATTTCAAAGTATGGTTGTAGAATGAATTAAGCCCATTACACAAAAATATAATGGGACAATATATATATATATATATATATTATATATATATATATATATTTATATATATATATATATATATATATATATATATAGATAGATAGATATATATATATATATATATATATATATACACATATATAGATATATATATATATATATATACACACACACACACACACACACACACACACACACACACACACACACACACACACACACACACACACACACACACCCACACACACACACACACACACACACACACACACACACACACACACACACACACACACACACACACACACACACACACACACACACACACACACACACACACACACACACACACACACACACACACACACACACACACACACACACACACACACACACACACACACACACACACACACACACACACACACACACACACACACACACACACACACACACACACACACACACACACACACACACACACACACACACACACACACACACACACACACACACACACACACACACACACACACACACACACACACAGCATGCATGTATATATCTAAATATATAATAATAAACAATTATATAATTATATTTCTCATGTTTTATTTACAATTTTCTCTCTATTTCCACGACAATGGAAACGATTGTTTTGCACTTCCTTGTGTCACGCTTATATAGTTAACGTACAATGTATTTGTTTTTGTTTTACAATAGGCCTACGACTTTTTTATATCTTATGCTTTGGGCCTACCATTTCCCGTTTTCAAGACTAGCGGCGAGGCAGGGAATTAGATTTTCTTAACCAGAGCTTTGCGCACGCGCAGCGGAAGCGCGATAGCGGTGCACGAGGTTTTCAACATGGCGGAGGACAAGGGGGAAAGCGGGAGCAGACATACACGAAAAAAAGATGCAGCCAAGGAAGATAGGCCGGAAGAAAATGGCGTGGACGAAGAACCAGATTTCAGCGATCCAGAAGATTTCGTGGATGATGTAACGGATGAAGGTAACTAATGGAACTTGCATGAATTCCAGCCCCTGAATTCCACCATATTGTATTGAAGTCTGTGTGGGCATGCACCGGGCATGACACGGGCCATGCTGATTTGTACATTGGCTTAGTAGATAATCGCTATTCACACGACGTCAAGGATCACTTGTACATCGTCCACCATCTTTTGATAAGCACGAATCGCAGTGTTGCAATGATTATTAGCAATCATGTCAATTGCACAACAATTGGATTGAATGAAACGTCAAAATTTGTAATTTCAAACCCGAAGCCGGCTAATCTAATGACACGGTGGGGCCACCATCAGGGGACCTGATGGAGTAAGACACACCTTGATTTCATAAATGTCCGCATAAAAGTAGAGACACATATATGAAATCTTGACAATCCTCGATTTCGCCATTACAGCTATATTTAACAAGACAAGATGTTTGCATAAAGTTTATATTTTGCACTTGGTCAGTTGGTGCATTAGTTCCATCATCAAACACCATCCCAGGCATATTTATGTTATGAAAATATTGCATGTTATGCTTTTCAAACCCACATGCTGACTTCGAAAGTAGCCTGTGCTGAAAGAAGGTGTTGCCTCACAGCGCTAGCTTGCGAATAAACAGTCAATGATGTGGGCATGCATATATTTTGCCGTTATAGAGCATCATGTGCATAGAGCATCATGTGCAGTATTTGTGGTGACGCGAACGAGGGGTGAGCAATATATGTTAAGACAACCTGTCTTGTTCTTTGGCCTGAAGTCTAAAGTACACTGACATGTCTTGTAATATAAAATGCCTGGCATGACATTGAATCGTAGAACCCTCATATAGATAGATACAATTTAAGCAACAAAATGGTCATGAAAACAAGGGAAGTCGTGATTCAGTGCAAGGGCTTCTACTTTTAACCAGACAGCGAGCGGTAACAGTGAAATGGGGGTCTAGAATGTATGTTCACATTTTCTATTTCAGTAGGTCATAATTGAATGGATATGATGAAAAATCATGGGTGGAATAAAAAGAGCAAAAGCTTATCAGACAATTTTATTATATATATATATATATCTCTCTCTTCATGTGTTTACAGAACTGGTTGGTGACCTACTCCGAAACAAGCCAAAGGAAACGGATGGTATTGATAGCGTGATTGTGGTTGACAATGTGCCACAGGTCGGACCTGAGCGTCTGGAGAAGCTGCAGAATGTCATACGAAAGATCTTCAGCAAATTTGGGGAGATTAAGACTGAATTCTACCCCGAGGCCGACGGAAAGACAAAGGGGTGAGTGCAATGGGAGTACATGTGACACCACCTCCTGTAATGTGAATTGAAGATGGTCACGGAACAATCGCATAACACAAAAACAAATTATTGTGATGTAAGTAAATATCGGTTGAAGTGTTTGACAATGTTGATAGGGAAAATCCTTGAATAACGTGGAGTTTTGTTAAACATGTATGGCTTGAAAGTCAGGACTTGTCTAAATGGCATTTGCAAGGATTTGTTGTAGGAAACCTGGAAACAGCATAAAGATAACATTTTATAACTGATCAAGTATATGAACCTTGGTTTGTCCAGTTCTGAGAATTTATATTTCAGACAGCTTGTGTGAACATAGTGTGATGAGCTTAGGGGTAGAGCTTCCGACTCTCGACTAAGAGAACCCGGGTTCGAATCCTGTTATGCCTTGTTAAAACTTTGGGCAATTGTTTCGCTCTACATTGCTCCAGTTCACTCAGCTGTGTAAATGAGTAGCTGGCTATAGACAGTGGTGGATATGTGTACGAGCAGCCTTTGTACGTTAATTGCATCATATGGCTGGATGCTTCCCAGAGAAGTTGAGATGGTGTATGATTGAATATGTCTGTCAGGGAAGTAAAGTGTAAAGCGCTTTGAGCAGTCCTCGGGATTGGATACTGCGCTATATAAGAACTTGCCTTTACCTTTAGTTGGTTTTTATGAAAATATCAGTACATTTATGTGTAGACAGGTTCTAACTTGTGTTTAGTGTTTGTGTGTGACATCTCATGCTATTGCATTTTGACAGGTACATCTTCTTGGAGTACCACAACCCTCATGATGCACAGGATGCTGTCCTCGCAGCCAATGGCTACAAGCTTGATAAGCAGCATACATTTGTAGTCAATCTGTTCTCTGACTTTGACAAGTATGTTCATCTCTGTACAGAGTGTGCCTCTTTAGTCATATTCATATGTTGTTTTAATTTACAAACTCGTTTGGTAAAACTAAAACTGCTATGTTGAGTTTGAAGTCAGTGCAGTGCTAATGATGATGCCATTTTGTAAAGTTCTCTTTGTAACTTATCAAATCGTCATCCATGCTTACTGGGTAGCATGTCGGTTTCTTCATGAATAGAAGTTATTTTTATTGTAAACAACATTGAAGTTTCAGCCTTAAACTTAATACCTAGTGTTTGGTTTTCAAATACGTAATTGTGTCATAATTTGCCAAGTAAGACTAATTGTTGTATTGTGCTTGTGTGTATGTTAGGTACAAAGATGTGCCGGATACGTGGACAGAGCCAGCGCCTGCCCCCTACAAGGACCGTGTGAGTACCACAGGCTCTTGTCAAGTAACCATATTGAGAGTTTGAGTGACAACATACATTTGCGGGAACTGTGCGAACATTACTTTATTAACACCAGTCAGTTGTTATTCATTAATTAGTTGTATGTGTGATTATAAGGTAACTACTTCGCGGTTCTGTGTGTCATTACAATTTACAAAACAAGTTTCAGTTGTCACCATTTATGCTGTAAAGGTTTTCAGAATTTGTTTTCATGAATGGTGTCTGTAGTCACGTGTCTTGCATTAAAATGATGATATATGTATCTACATCTGAGATGATGTGTCTTCAGTCAAATACTGATGTGTCTACCACTCAAACGTTTATATGTTTTACACCCGAATGGCAATATGTTGTGCATAGCTTTATCTAGAGACCCGTCTTTTGGATTGGTAGTAGACAGGTAAAACAGGATCAAAAAGGTCTTCGGAAATCATATTATCATCATGAGTTCACTAACAAAACCTTGATGATGGCCTGGTGTGTGTGTTTGTGTTGTAGGGTAACCTGCGTCAGTGGCTGCTGGAGCCCCACTGCTACAACCAGTACAGTGTCATCTACGAGGGCGGGGAGAAGACAGCCATATTCCTGAACACGCCAGAGCCAAGTGTACTCGAAGAGCGTGCCGTGAGTTGGTTAATTTCACTAGCAACAATAGTATCCACGGAGAGGAATACTCTCATAGTTCATAAGCAGCTCTAAATGGGTATCTCTATGGTTAGGTTAAAAACCACATGCCATCCTCCACATGCAACAGGGTACTATGCAAACCCATGCTCTTTGAAGTGTTGCATTTATCAGGCATGTTTTATACTGGTTCTAAGCTGTGTAAATCATCTATTGATAATTTGTGGATTTTTGAAGCAGCTTGAGCAGTTGCTAAGATAAGAAAGTAAATTTGGGTAAATTTTGAATGAAGAGGCATTGGTGTGATAGTGTTTACTTCTACCACTCCCTCCTAGCATTGCAACAAAACCCTAGAAGTTTGTTGGTGTCTGAACTGCACTGCATCTATAAGGATAATAAATGTGCATACTTTGGTTATCTTGATGTAGTCATACTCCAGCAGTTTGTGATCAGGAAATATATATTTTTCAAAGCCGATATTTCCAAAACAGAATATTGACCTTGTTGTAAATAAACTACACAGTGTTTCTGGATGGTCTATTGAGGTGTGTTGTGTTACAGTAAGTAAACTACAAGTGTGTTATGTTACAGCGCTGGACGGAGACGTATTGTCGTTGGTCGCCCCAAGGCACGTACTTTACAACGTTCCATGAGAAGGGCATTGCCCTGTGGGGTGGGGAGAACTTCAAACAGATCATGCGCTTCAGTCACCACGGGGTACAGCTCATTGACTTCTCTCCGTGTGAGAAGTATGTTCATTTCTTCGTCTCTTCATGCGTTTCTTTTGTCATTCATAGTGTTACTAGAATTAGTGTGGAGCTGTACCATTTTTGCAATGTCATTTGCTGTTCCGCTGAAAGAAATGCAGCTTAGACGGTATAAAACATTACAAACTACGTGGAGTATTTCGTTGTCAGCACGTCTCCCCTTAAGTCTGGCAGTGTGTATGATACCACAAGCAAAGTTGTTGATAACTATGTAATGTAACATGGTGGAATTCCTAGTTGCAGTAAGCACATCATTTAGCTTTATTATGCTTCCATTTCACAATGACATTTGTTGAGCTGACTGTGTGCAGGTACCTGGTGTCGTTCAGTCCACTCATTGACAACACGGAGGACCCGCAGGCCATCATCATCTGGGACCTGAGGACCGGCTACAAGAAACGTGGCTTCCACAGCGAAAGTGCTGCAGTGTGGCCCATCTTCAGGTACTGATCCTTATTTGGGTAATGACCCTAACTTGTTTTCTGGCCTGTGCTTGATGCGCAGGCCAGATGGTCTGCATGCTGTCTAGTCCATCTTCTGGTAATGATTGAAGTTTGGTCCTTGTTTGCTGTCTGGCCCCTCTCTCGGTAGTGGTCTCTGTATGTAAGATGTCAGTTAAGTTGCCATGGTAACTGTTGCTGTGTGTTTGGCAGGTGGAACCACGATGGTCGGTACTTGGCTCGTATGACGACTGACACACTGAGTGTCTACGAGACGCCTGTGAGTATATCATTCCATAGGCTTGTGATGTTTTGAGAATCAGTATTTGACTCGTATTGTGACTGTGTCTGTGTTTTCCTTGAACGGAATTCAATGCAATAAACCATAAAGTGTTTCTCGCGTGAAAATGAGTGTACATAGTACCTTATATAGACATTCTGCAACCACTTTTATCAAAGTCACGTGTATTTTAGATTTGTCTTTGTGTACTTCATTCTTATACTGAGCTTGCATTTGTAGGGTTTTGGATTGATGGATAAGAAGAGTATCAAGGTCAAAGGGCTGAAGTAAGTACCCACACGTTAAAAAGGCTTGTTTAAAGTATCTTTGCCATGTCACTAAGTCCCTGTGTTGATGTTGACAGTTATCAGTGTACGAATACAAGGAAATTACTTAACCCTTTTTATACCAGATACGCACCGATGCGTAGTTGCCGCATCTTACCAAATACGCATCGGTGCGTATTTACCAACGTGTCCGCCCATGTGGCCATATTGAATAAATTAAAATCCCCCACTTCCGTCATACGAAGAGAACGAGGCTACACCACACTTCCTGCAAGGCAGACGCCATTTTATTGCGGCAATTTCAGTGGTTTTAAACGTGTTTTTGGAAAGTTTTGTTTTGTGTTGTTCGTCGCGGCATTTAAAAATGGCGGACGATGGTGCTTCAGACAGCGAAGGCAGTGATATTTCGGGAGTTGACAAGTTTATAAACGAGGATTTTGAAGGAGAATTAGCGGGAGAGAATGTCGACCCACTGGCACTGCCCTGGATCGAGTGCAGGATGGCGGCGACGAAACCAGACCGCAGTGGATTGACAATTTGTTTCACGAATCCAACGAGTCTGGGGATGATTTATAGGGTTTCCACCCCGACTGGGTGACTGATCCTCGCCGCTTTCGCCTTGTCAGTGCGCCAGATTGCTCCCTGGATGGCACAGGCCACGAACTATGGTTGTAGTGAGTGCTCTGTGCCTCTGCACCAGAAATGCCTGAGGGCACACATCAACCAGTCGAACATTGGCAGACAGGGTTGTCATGTAAATCGATGGATCGTTCTGTAGTTCTAGTTGTCGTTTTGTAATAAATTTATTGTTTACACATAGCATACATATTTCTGGAACTCATTTTGTCAGTAGGAGAGATAGTATTGACTGCTGGGAGGAAATAATATGACAATATCCATTGTTGTTACTTGTCATCTTACAAAACGAATATTTTCGGACTGGCATACCTGATGAATATTGCTCATAACATTCCTTCTACCCGTCACACAGGTATAATTCTTATAGCAAAATGTAGCTATTGAATTTTTCTATAACTCTATAACTCGAAAAGTTGTGCTGAAGTTCAGTCATGCATTTTATATAAAAAAATCAAAAAACTTTCCTCTGATTTCAACTTATAATATCATAGTTGAATAAACAGTTCTATTTATATGATGCACATCAATGGAAAGCTGCATTTCTTAGCTTTCATTTGATATACAACACTTGTATATATGTTATGTAGTTGCTGAGAAAATCAAATTTGACACACACCATGTACATTTTTTTTCCATATCCATTTTTTCTCCCAATTGTTCTGGTAACATGGGTATAATTTCTGGACGGACGTCTGGTATAAAAAGGGTTAATAGTGATGACCAAACACTGACATGAGACGTGTAATGAAACAGCCCCCTGAAGTTTGATCCACTGAATTGTCTTCATCTCGCCGTGTCCCCTGTTCAGGGACTTTTCGTGGTCACCGACAGACAACATCATCTCGTACTGGGTGCCCGAGGAGCGCGACACGCCGGCCCGCGTCACACTCATTGACATCCCGTCCCGCAAGCAGCTGTGCATGAAGAACCTGTTCACTGTCGCCGATTGCAAGATGCACTGGCAGAAGTGTGGAGACTACCTGTGTGTCAAGGTCGACCGCTACAAGTACCGCAAGGAGGAGAAGGACCAGGTCAAATACACGGTGGGTGAAGTCGTACTTACTCTGCCTGTCTGTCTGTTGAAGTATATCTGCCTGTCTGTTAAAGTATATCACCATTATGTGATATTTTTTGCATGTTTACTTTGCGTTGACGATGTCAGATATAGCATTGTGCGATACAGTGTGGCTGTATTTCTGCTGTGATGTATTTGGAGTATATTTTTAAGGTATTCTATTGAAAGATCAGCAGTATGATATTGGCTTATACATACAGCATTTTTAAAATTCTTTTTGATCGTTTATTGGATAACCAAACTATATACAAATAAGTTTGCTGTAGCAGAAACTGTCTAGCATGAACAGTTTTTGCTCTTCAATGGCTAGAAGTTTGACATCTATTTGGGAAAGTTGTGTGTTAATTTGCTGTAGAGAGTGCCATATTGGTTCAATTTATGTCGCAGCAGTCACACCAACTAGTGAACTTGTCCTTTATCCTTTCAGGGCATGTTTCATAATTTCAATGTCTTCCGTATCCGAGAGAAACAAATTCCTGTGGACATTGTGGAAGTGAAAGGTGAGTGTTTGTTCTCATTGCCATGGTCTTGTCACTTGGTACAAGGACAGGTCCACCTCTTAGCGAGCAGGCAGTGATTATTTGCATGATATCAAGACACACATCAACACGATATGGCAGTATATTCAACTTCAAAAAACAATTTGTAATCACCATAAGTAGGATGAAAAGTTATAAATAATATTAATATATTTTAATGACTGTTCTGGTACACTTCTGTGCCGCTATTCAGTGCCGTGTGTTGTGTTCTGGTACACTTCTGTGCTGTTATTCAGTGCCGTGTGTTGTATGCTGTAGACAACATCATGGCGTTTGCGTGGGAACCGGTGGGACACAAGTTCTCCTTCATCCACGGCGAGATGCCCAGGATAAGTGTCAGTTTCTACAGCATCATCAAGGGAGGCAACATTGAACTCGCCAGTAAGTCACACTTTGTACTTTCATTAGTCGGTCACCAGTTGTCATTTAGGGTTTGTTAGCATTCCAGAATTTTGACTTTCTCCCAATTATTTGTGTAGGTTTGGCAAATTCGAAGCCAGGTTTGACATAATAAAGTTCTACAGATTTTTGGTAATGAAGTTCTGTTCTAAAGCAGCAAAAGTTTTCTTCACGATTGTTTGCTATATGAACTGGTGTTTCTGTGACTAAACTGTGACTGTTGTCATGTGACAGAGACCTTGGACAAGCGAATGGCCAACCATATGTTCTGGAGTCCAAACGGTCAGTTTTTGGTGCTGGCTGGACTGCGTGGGTAAGTCACTATCTCTGTGTAGCCCTTATATCATCGTCTCAGGTTAATGGAAACAAATTCATCATTGCATATAAATTTCACCTCAGACATTAAAAATACATAGTAGCAGTTAAACTGTAATACAGAGTTATCTATCCACTTTGCACCATTATTATATAAAGTTATTTGACAAAGTCAGGGGGTCACTAACATGTACCATTCCTTTTTTGCCAGCAGTTTTCTCCAATAACATCAGCAAAAGATCTTCTGTAATCTATTATGGCTGTGCTGTCGTCGTCCAAATTGTAATTTGTATTTGCAACTATGTAATAGTTGTATTCCAAGCTAGAATGATATGAGGAGTTTTTAGTTTGCATGTGTTAGTCAGTCCGCTCCGTCATTTCTGATCACCACCTGTACTGTATTTGTGTGCATTGTTAACAATATATTAGTTCTTGGATTGTGATGTTGTGTTATTTTCTTTGTGGGATGCACGGAAATTAGGAATTCAGAAAATAGCCTTGATGATACTGAAAGCTGTGAGATCAGGTGCACATGTCTGTGTTGTGGGATGGATTTATTTAGTATAGAATGTAAAACATTGTAAGATATACGTAAGATATAAATACAAAGTACATTTAATAAAAGGATGACACCAAAAAGTGCAAGCACTTATTTCCATTGTGGTCCCAGACAAATAAACAGATCAGATACATGACAGACATTTACACAATATGACAAATATAACAATATTAAAACAACAATAATAAATAATATGTGATAAATAATGACTGCATATAAAAAGACACTGATAAATACAATTAGAAAAAGGCGGAAATAATCTCCTGAAATAATCTGTCAACCTGTCGTGTGACTATCGACAGGATGAATGGAGTGCTGGAGTTCATTGACACGTCGGACATGACGGTGATGGCCCAGGGTGAGCACTTCATGGCGACGGACGTGGAGTGGGACCCGACTGGACGCTACCTGACGACCTCGGTCAGCTGGTGGGGTCACAAGGTCGACAACGCCTTCTGGGTGTGGAACTTCCAGGGTCGCATTCTCTACAAGCAGCAGATGGAGCGCTTCTGTCAGTTCCTGTGGCGGCCTCAGCCAGCCTCCCTGCTGTCTGCACAGATGGTCAAGGTACGCACGTGACTTGGTCTCGATCTGTTCACTTATACTTCCTCAGCTGGTTTGGTCCGTCACAAATCAGGCATATTTATTAACAAACATGCAATGTCGGAATATTGTAAATAATATCTGCTTGTCTAAATCGTCAGTTCTTGGATTTCGTTGATGCTTTGTAACGCATGTCTTTGTGAAAAATGCCAGAATAGTAAAACAAATATGCAAACTACTAATTAAATTCTTTATTTTATATGGAACATAAAATACATTCAACTTTAGAACAACAACTAAGTAGAACTGGACAGAGTAGAAGCAAGGTGCTTGTTAGGGACTTTACCCATAAACAGGAATGTGAACATATTATTGATTTTATATCACAGCATTAAAACATTGGCATAAATGTTTCACATCATGTGCATCTAATAGCGACAAGCGGAACAATAAATTAAAGGTTTGATTATTGCTGGAACTTCTTGTGATGTTAAATTACTGTAACCAATTACTGGGTTGATTTTTAGGAAGTTAGTCACAGGCAACAAATTAGCACAGAAACTGGCTTATTCATATCATGTGTTCACTTGAAGATTGTTTCTCGGCAGGAATTCATCTGGTTTTTTTTTACATTTACCAGGATCTGAGAAAGAACATGAAGAAGTACAACGCCCGCTTTGCTGTTGAGGACAAGATGCGGGAATCTAAGGCGTCTAAAGTAAGTCACTCATAGATACCACCTTTTCCTTGAAACTGCATCACTGCAATAATTATTTGGTAGTTCCTTGCTCTAATGATGACTTGCATGCCCAGTTTATGATTATGTCTGAAATGTTGTGTTTTGGTGGCCTCTTAACGCGGGTGTCCTGGGCATATATGGATCATTGAAATAAATTATACAGTGAGTACCTTGGTCAGAAAGAAGTTTAAAGTAACGAGTGATTAGGGTTACAACTGCTGACTGGGTAGACACTTATTCAACACCTGTTGCTGCTGTTTTTAAATTTATGCTATTTCATTCACACCCAATTTCCTATGCCTTTTGAAATCAGACCACGAAAAGCTATTATTTCTTTCTCTCTTGTGTTTATACCAAGTGAAGTAAAAGATTTCGCAGATGAAATTTTGAGGTGATAAATTGTTTTGAATTCACATAGCGAGGATCTCTCTAATTCCCTTCTATGTGTGTATGATAAGAATAGTCACATAATATTTGACTGACTAATGTTATTAAGAGAATTTCTGGTGCTAATTGATAGAAATGTTTTTAAATTCAAGCCCTGGTTGACGATTCCATACTTGTGTAATTGATAACATAAAATGTTCTTAGGCCAAACCAATGATTGGCTGTGCATGTCTATTAGTTGAGCGTATTGATATTATGTGTTGGTTTGTTTGTCCTCCAGGAGCAGATAGAGCACAGACGCCAGCAGTTGGAGCAGTTCAAGGCTTGGCGTAATGAACTGTCTGACCGCTTCAATGCTGAGAGAGACGCCAGGCTCGAGCTGCGTGGAGGTTAGTCTTGGACACTATAGACGTGGCCACGTTCGAGTGACCGCAGCCAAGCTATTATCTACTGACTTACACCCTTGGAGATTACAGTACTCGTTACATAATTCTAAATAACTATTTAAAAAGTGGGTAGATCGGAGACAAGTGGTCCCACAAGGAAAAAGGCAAGCAGACATCGGCGCCTTTGAAGAGATGCATTTAGAATGCTTCCCTGTTCGTGTGTCAAAAAGTAGCTGTGCGCTTGGTACAAATAGATAAATCAGTGTCAGTAGTTGTGAATGACACAAAACAGTGACAGCAAAGTCAAACTTTGCAGTAAATTGCCGTTAGTGTGCGGCCATTTGTTGTATAACTCTTAGCTTCTCACTAAGCCATGTCTAGTGATGCTGTTACATAACTTCTACAAGCAGCACTGACTGAGCCTGTGGTGTATTGCAGGAGTCGACACGGACACCGTCGACAGCAAGGGGGAGAACATTGATGAAGAAACCGTCGAGTTCCTAGTGAAATCCGAGGAGACAATCGTCGACGAGTAGTAACACCCTCTCGCCGCAAACACTAGGCCGTCCGAAGGAG
The DNA here is from genome assembly GCA_964017155.1 of Oasisia sp. SBJ-2009. NCBI lineage: Eukaryota > Metazoa > Annelida > Polychaeta > Sabellida > Siboglinidae > Oasisia > Oasisia sp. SBJ-2009. The sequence continues at coordinate 12,192,314 of OZ024858.1, forward strand.
ACGACGAGAAAGGGCTGCCATTTTGAAAATCGACTGTCCTGTCTTGATTCGCTGGAGTGTCGCTGCTGACGTTCGTTGGATCGGACGAACCAGCGGGACAGATCGTGTACGCTGCACATTGCTGGGTCTTATACCTAAATCAAAATAATAACGTGATTTGCTGAGCATATATACAGGTGAACTAATTTCGACTTTTTAGGCAATTGATAATATTTCATTGGTGTTGTTAATAAAGTGTAGGTTTGATAATTAATTTTGGGTGTTTGTAAGCCGCAGTGCCGTGTGACATGATCACAGCGCTGGACGAGAAGATGATATCTATTGCCCTGTGTGGCGTGCGATGCACCGTTCTCACGTTATCGGCTCTCTATGGACATTTCTCTGCATATTTCCCAATTCCGTTTCGGTTGGTGGTTTGTTCATGTTTAGCCAGTGTTACAGTTTACGTCTGTATGCTTTGTGTCGTCTCTGCTTCTCTATATGAGACACGTAAATACTTTATTCTTGATAGCTTGCAAATAAACGATTTCTATCCACTACGGTTATTATGTTGTTCTTGACTGTCCAAAAGAAGTACCTTTGTACGGGAGGGGCGTAGATTTGTTATTAAAAGCTCTATAATTAGCTTATTACTTGTTTATCTGGTCTTTAATAACCCTGCTGTAACATCTATAATTACCTTATGACTTGTTTATCTGGTCTTTAATAACCCTGCTGTTTTGTGATCTGCATGTTTTGTGTGGGAATCATCTTGAGACCATGTATAGCAAGGTATCTTGCTAATCCACACCTTCCGTATATCTTACCCAAAATCTTGAGAACCACATTGTGTGGTTAAACAAGTATGGCCAGATCAAGAAGTTAATCACAACTACAATGAAGTATAATCATGACAGTTTAATGTGTTGATGCTACCGACTGCAGATTTGATCACCAACAGTCGTATTTTCATCATGCAAATTGAACTTGAGGAAGTGAAAGGTTTATATGACAAAGAAGGCATCTGCATAATAATAACTAGTAAATTAAAAGTTTTTAAATAATGATTGAACGCACTTGGATTGGAAATACAACCTGTTGCTTAGAGAGTGGACACTGATAGATATCACCTACACAGTTGCATATAGACAATATGCAGCCTACAATGCATATCCATACAGACTGTGTAGCAACTTGGGACCATTACAAGCATGTCTCCTATAAGATGCAAGTGAAAATGTAAGGGTTCTTGCTCCACGGGTTGGTGAGTGTTATAAATTAGTTAATACTGGAGCCATAGATGTCTATACGTCTTTCAAATATAATTCTACAACAATGTGCCATTAAAATTCGATGTAACTATAGTGCCGAATACAATATAGCATTTCTCTAATCACCTAGCGTCCCCAATACCTTTATCAATAAAATACTCCCACACCTAACCGTTGCTTATTGTAGTCTGATCTTAATTAAAAAAGTAGGGGCAAACTTTGTCACCAATAATTTTCATAGTGGCCCAGTGTAAATGCACCCAAACAAATAAGCCACAGGCAGTTATCTGTCTCTATTATAAGCCTGGATTACCTATTTATATTATTGAATATAATTATTGTTCATGGCTCCAAGAATGGCTTATTGTATAATTTGTCATACTCATCGACAACATTTTTGCTCCAAAATAAGTCCAATCATACAATATACCTATTTATAGATGTAATGACGGTGAGGTTTCTAACTGAAAAGGCGAGCGATCAAATATATTGATACCCATCTGAGATTTTCCAATTATAAAACAACAAAAAAAGCGATTTTGTAAATTACACGAAAAATACTAATTCTAACGTTATACACCAGATGGCAGCAGCCGTAACATTTTGCATAGGGGATTTCCGAATTTTTTTTACGCTCTCCATTTCCGGAAATCAGAAACATCGTTCGGCAGTTCAATTCGCATTTTCCGCGGGATGCGTGGAAGCGTTGGCGTGTTTCTAAGTAAGAGAAAGACAGTTTCCTGGTGATTAATAGCATTTGATGACGAACCTACACGTATGGAATGTTCGTGTATATTCTTTTCACAAGTGAACGAGACGTAGTTGAATCATGAATGATTTGCGGTAAATGAAAACTTGATGACAAGTTGAGGGGTACCGCGTATGGATGCCTCCCTTCGTTTAGTCGTAGACGTAGATTGCACAGCAGACGACAGTTGAGTTCCAGTGCAGATAACACGACAGTCGCTAGCCGACAAAGCAGCACATCTTCGAGGGGAATGACACAACGGGTTTAGCATAAATCTAGTTTTTGACACGACCAGATAAAGTCATCTACGATCCTACTCTATCCAGACGATGTGTGTATCGCTGATGCGGTGTTTCTGCACGGCTCAACGATGGGACTGTGCCTAAGTCTCGACCAGGAGGAGCGCAAGGCCCGGGCTCGCAGTGACGAGATCGACCGGCGGCTGCAGACGTCGGGTACAGAAGAAACCCATGTCATCAAGATTCTGTTGTTGGGTAAGTGGAGTAGGTGCAAACATATACATGTCCACCAGTGATCGACATACCAGATAAGGGCAGAGCTAGAGGCAGAGTAATGTGCTGTCACTGACTGACTACCTACCTTGAGGCTGGACTTGTACTTGTAGGCTTGTTGCCAGTTGAGTGTTTTTGTTTATAGAAATTTAGAGTTATTGGCTCTTTGACCGCCTACTTTTCTGTGAAACTACAACGCATCTAGCTGCAGCTATCCAGCTGCATACATTTGGTTATCATCAAAATTGTTGGAAGATATTTTTTTCAAACAGATATCTGAAGGGAGGTAATTTTCTCATTTTGATAAGAGTACTATTGAGCATTTTGTATTCTAGTCAAAGTACTCAGAGATAGCAAGAAGATGGATATGTGGACCAATTGAATGCCACTACTGCTTGCCTAAGTGATGGAGTTGACACAGCCTGTTCTGCTGAAGACTCTTGACTTTTTTGAAATTAGTAATGATTAGTTACCAGTCTTCAGACTACTGTTGTTGCCAATGAACTTGAACGCTATTTTAAAATGATATTTCCTAACATTAACAGAAGTCAGCTGTCCATTCCCGATACAAATTTAGACTTGGTAAATATGGACTGTCTCATGCAGTCTATCTGTAACTTTGCTGCTGGGTCAGTGACTTTTTGAAGTATAAAAGCATCTATTTAGATAAGAAAGAATAAATTCAATTTCACCGTTGACATGTTGTATTGGACATTTGTGAAGCTTGTAAACTATTTGTGAAGCTTGTAAACTATCCATGCAACTCGGGTATGATACAAACAGACAAATCTGTCAGCCACAAACATTTTAATGTTGCAAAAATGATCAAGCTAACAGTACCATGGATGTAATATCTAGGTACAAAGTGCTTGAACATAATAGGTGGCAGAATGGCATGGAGGATTGTTCATTCATTCCCACTAGTTTGTAACCAGTATTGTTGTAACCAATACGCTGTTGTGATTCACTGTCCCATGTAATCATCCAACCATTTCAATCACAGGGTGTCAGATGTCAATTTCTCAGTTATACTAGCAACACACTCCCTGGATATTGGCTAGCCACGGCAGGGTTGTGTGATCTACAGTTACTCAACGCACAAAATTATTAATGTTACCTTTGCAGGAAGCATTCATTCATTTCATTGTATTATAAAACTACTCCACATAACAATGGAGCGGCAAATGCCATTGCTATTATAAATTCATGTGCCGGTCAATATTTTCTCATTCACAAATGCTCTGTTTGGTTCATTGATTTTGTCCTGTTGTGGTGAGGCATTGTTTCTTCAGTTACTGCACAGTGCACACACTTGACCCCCAGCAGAGTTCTGACATTTGTCATCATTGTTCCAGATGAATAAATTTGTTCATGGTTGTTTGATTTCATTCCACTGATGGTTGTCTTTTAGCAGCATGGCATGTCTGTAAACAACATATATATACATGTTTGGCAGCCACCATATTACTATCATAGTCACCCTTCACAATTACACATGGTTAGCAATTAAAATTACACAAATAGAAGTTTATTTTGTAGGGTCTAATGTTAATGGCATGATATTTGAATCCTAGTGTTATTTGCATGTTGTAATTATTATACCATATACATGTATGTGCTTGTTTATGTACTTTGTATAATACTTGTAAACTGGGGATTTTGTCAATGAAATTTTTATTTGATAACAAGTACAGTGTGGTGATACCAGTTGGTGTGCAGGGCCAGGCCACACACACTTTGTAAACAATATGCAGTGATATGTATGGGATTAAAGCAGAAAAAGTTTATTATAAAATGTATGCAATTAGTGGTTTGACATAGGGTAGTGGAGAATGCACTTGGTTTGTTGAGCACGAATGGTAGTTAGCAAACTAAACATGTTTATTTAAGTGATAGTATACTTTGTAAATGTTCAAGTTTGTAGTTATTGTGCATTACAGTTTGCTTTGTGTTTGTGAAGCTGTTAGCAGTACTTATGTACTTAGGTGTGTAAGTAACCACCTTCTTACAGTCAGTTGGAGATAACACACATTTACTTTGAGATAAGACATTTTAGTGTTGGGGCTTTGTGGGTAGCAACAGTGTGCTAACAAATACGACAGTATTATGGGTATGTAAAAAGTGAGTTTATAAATTGTAATATGATTTCATATTCCAGTTTTACAGTGTTCAACTGTTTTAAGGAAAAAATGGTTAAACAGAACTCAAACATGATGCAGTGTCATAATTTGTCGAACTTCCTAAGTTGCACATATTTTCATGGACATTTAACTAAACTCAGTAGTGTGGTATGGTAGGCCAGTTTATAATTAAAATTGAACGTTTACCATGCTTTTGCATTGGTTTTATAGAATACTGTTTCTAAATATATAACTTTTTAAAATAACTTTTCCTTATGACATGCAACTGATTCAAGCAAGTATACAAAGTAAGAAGGAACTAACCTAACCCAGCAGGAAGCTGAGGTCTTAAAAGGGTGTGAATCAAACCATTAATGAAGATGTTTGATAAGAAAGTGTGTTTTAATGGCTATGAAATCTGACCCAACAGCAGCAGGTGAATGGCCAAGGAGTTGGCCTGATGTTCTACTGGCCTGATGGTGTGTTTACAAGCTGTTCTGCCAGGGCACACTTGCCTTATCTCTCCTGTTTATTCCTGCTGCTACAAGTGCCAAGATACACTGGCCTTACCTGACTATCTGTGATCTGCAGTCATATCTACCAGCTGCAGGCAACCCTGTTTCTGAAGGCCCCCTAAAAGGGGCCCTAATGAAAATTGGTTGGCAGCAGTCTGTGCATAACATTCTTAACTAAAATCTGGATGTAGTAACGTTGAAGGAATGTAAGTTAGCTTAATGTTGAGTTGGGTGGAATCTGTTTTATGTGTACCTGGCCACAGACTGGAATACAAACGTCAGTGTAATTTGTGGAATTGATCTGATAATGTGCACAAGTTCCTAACTATATAGTAACCATATATAACAATTGTCCCTGTAGTTATATACAGCTCTAGGGTTGTCTGAGCGGACAATTGCACATTCAGTCAGGCTCACAAAAAATGTCAACTTCATTGTCACACCCCTGTTGCAATGCTGCCAGATCGAACACATTAGGAGACTGGGGGTGTTAAAAATTGTCACTGATGTGCTGCGATATCATTAGCTTTCCACTGATGACAATACGTGGGGGGTATGTTCATCTTTAAAAAGCCGTAGGGAAACATAAATTCCAAATGTCTGGGAGCATGTATGTATGAGAAATATTTAAAATGTTAAATGTATACCCAGTGGGGGTATGCATGTTTGCTCGGTCACGTACACAGCCTGTATAAAGCTAGTTATTGTTATGCATTTTTTATTTTATACGAAGCTATGTGTTACCCATGTCGTCCTTGAACCAAACAGCTGATTGTTGCCACTGGCACTGTGTGTAGTTGTTTCCCTATCTTGATTCCCGTCCACAGCCAGTCACAGTACTCATGTAGCCTAGACACACCTCACAGCTGCATCTTGCCACCTGTCATAATGCATCCACCAGCACTCTTGAGCTGTGATTTAACACTGATAATCCTCCCTGTTGGCCTTCTGTAGACAAGTGCTGGGGACACCTGATACCCCCTACTGGTTATCAACAATCACCTTTTGATTGGGCTGACAGTGATGTGAGGGTCTAACTGAAAGACTGTCTGTAAGGTTCTGTGAATGGTGGTCAATTATGGGGTGTCAGGTTTCTATGTTTGCTTGGTATCAAAATGACTTGCTGATTTTGTATTTAAATATATGTATTTAATTGTTAATTGTGACCAGCACTTGTTGAGACTTGATAACTATATAATGTAAAACCAGTGGTTTAAAAATAGTTTTGTACATGTATTGTTTTCTTTTTATTAATACTTAGCATAAAAATGAAATATTCTGTACTACTATACAAATGGAAGTTTTATCTATAATATATTATTAAGAAAAAAGGCTAATATGTATTCATTGCTAGAGTCTTGGTCACTCTTGCTAAAGAATTACAATTGACGTAGATTGTTGACTTTTTAGAATTACTTGATTGTTGACTGACTTGCAGATTGTCCAGTGGAGTTATGACATCACTCTGTATCTGCATTGTATTGTTAGCGTCTATATATCAGAAACCATTAAAGATCTACTTGTATAATTTGGCATCAGTTTTCACATTTTGCCTGTGATTGCCTGGACAAGCTAGGAGACAATACTTGTATATTCAAGACTGCCTCAATGACCCCAACTCTGGAAGCAAGGTGGTGGCTAATTGATAATTGACAGTACCTGTGTATGGGAGACACAAGCACTGTAGGCCATGTGGCCTGCCTGGAAAGCACAATTAATTAGTATTCCATCTCTGGCAGGCCGGTGGCAGCTGCTTTTGCTGATTTTAATTACTTTTTAAGCTGTATCTTTAAAACTATTGATTTTCTGTAAATGCAAGTTGAGTTTATTTTGATGCTTATTTAATTATCCTTAAAATGGCATGACTGGTGACTTGTCACCCGTAGGTGACAAACATATAACATTAATATTCGAACAACTGTAGAATTAAATATCGTACACTTTATTGATAATTATTGTCACATAATATTTTTAGTCATCTCATTTAAATAACCAGAGAAAAATTCAATTAGGTGATTGTGGTGATGAGACTAGGTAGTTGCTATGATTCACAAAATACACTTTAAATTACAAACTCACAATATAGTCCAAAGGACTTCAGGGCCACTTGGTTTATTTTTTTCTCCCACCAAAAACCATGTCCCCCAACAAAATCTGCAAGTTGAACATTTCACCAGCCAAACATACATGTAACACATTACGTGAAAAAATCCCTTGGACCCGAAAAAGTCCCGAATTGACCCCGATAGATGGCTTGGCAGGTTGTTGATATGATGCACATGTAAGACAGCCATTTAGAACATTACCGGATGCTCCATTCTACATTTAGCTGCATCAAATTGCACTCCTATTGTGATCTTGCAACATTAGTCATCTATTCATAGCGCTATACGACATCAGTGATAAATAGACTTAATGATTTCCTTATTTTATACACAAACAATTCTTTGTGAGTGGGATATGTCGATTGGGAAGAATTACATCCAAGTATGCAAATATTTGTTCTCTATGTTTCTTCTACTTCAGACAAACTAGTTTCTTCCAGAAGAAAATGTGTGTACTTGAAAACATTTTGAACCCTAGGGATGAGTGTTTTTTTATTGTAGCATTACACATGACAAATATGATGTCTTATTTCAGGGAGATGTAATAAAAAATATGTTTTTTTGTGTGAGTCAGGTAACATGTGCATAATAACAACTATTCATGGAGTTTAAATAACGTAATTTTATCACATAAATTGTTAACACCTGTAGGATTAAGACTTCAAAGTAACATTTTATTTTAACAGTTAGTGAGTGGTGGAAGAACCAGTCACACCCAGCAGGGCATAACACTACAGTACAGGCAGATAAACTAAAGATACTCAAACATCTGCCATTCCAGACTGTTACAGAGGCAGAGCACCAGCCTGAGCAAAAAACTTATCACTGATAGCCACTCACATCGCATACGGTCACTCACGGTGATCGCCGTTTTGCCGTTGCAGCAGCCGTTCTGTGGAATGGACTGCCGGACAGTGTTAGGACGGCAAAGACACAGCCACAATATAAACCACTTCTGAAGACACACCTTTTTAGATTAGCGCTTCTGTGACGTGATGTGGACTTTAATGACATGCATTTACCAATATTTTATACAGTTTATATTCATTACGCAATTAGTATAATTATTAGCATCTTAGTATGATATTTTTAAGACTGATGAGCTATGTTATTATAATTATTATTTTTAATCATATACTTTTTTTATTTTTTATTTAATTTAATTTTTATTTTAGCATACTGAGGAATATTAAATGTAACTCTGCTATGTTATTTTATTATTTCATGCATAGGGTTATATTTATAAATATGCGTGTATGTGTATATATAATATATATCTTAATAATATTTTTTAGCATCCATATATACATATAATTATTTAATAATAATTTGATCTTAGCTACTATTTGTACATTATGTGAAGCGCCTGAGAGCAATACTATTGATTCGGGTGCTATACAAATAAATTGTATTATTATTAATTAGGTGGTCCACTGTCATCTATCATTCAGTGATACAAATTCTCAAGTTAAGCTAATGCGTGATTGATGATAAGACTTTTTTTTATTATCACAGCAGGTAGTAACAATTGGCCTTATCAGCATAACATAGTAGTCATGTAACACTACAGGCATATCAACTAAAGACAGTCCCATCCAGCAGGCTGTGACAGTTGTGTAACACTGCAGGCAGATCAACTAAAGATACTCATTCTTACTCTTAGAAAGATTACCATCTGCCACTCAAGACAGTTACAGTGGCAGAGCATGAGTTTGAGTAGAAGACTTATCACTGATAGCCACTCACATCCTTAATTAGGTGGCCCACTGCCAGTGTCATCTATCATACAGTGATGCAGACTCTCAATTTAAGCTAATGTGTGATTGGTGATAACTGATAAGAACATTATTTATTGTCACAGCAGGATGTAGCAAATTGGCCTTATCCCTTATCAGCATGACATAGTAGATGGCTGGTTAAATAAGGTGTTGTCATTATTTAAGTAAGCAATTTTTGTTGGGTGCAAGAATTACTTTTATCATGTGTTGCAGTAGATATCGTAAATACTGGGTAGATGAAGTCAAAGGTTGTTCACATTGAGTCAGGGGTGTGGTGTATTTAGATTAACTGTGACAGTACCAGTTGGGGGGAGGGGGGGGGGACAGTCTACTGATCTCATGCATGACATAGCCCCATGGTACGGCGGTTAAAGCTTCTGACACCAAATCACAAGATCCTTGGATTGAATCCTGTTGTACTTGATTTGAAAACACCGCAATCTACTAAGCCAAACATGGATAACTCTGTTAACATGGCATCAAATCTTTTGTAGACTTCAAGACTGTTTCATTTTAGCATATACAGTACAGTCACTAACATGCATACAGCAAATTTTAGGAAACAGATTTGAGGATGTTGTGTGGTTTTTAGACAGAATGTGTGGGTTCGTGGAGGTGTACTTGGGACTGTGACATGACACACGCAACCAACCAGAGTCTACTTGCTTTGTGGCTTTGGTTGTGATTTATGACAGAGGCACTGGGAGTTAATCAGAAGCCATTCAGTGTGCAGATATTTCTGTCTAGTCTCCGTTGTTTTGTCTGAATAATAAATTTTATTGAGGATGTTGAGCATGAATTGTCATGCATGGGCGGAGTGTAGGGACGGTTTATTATCACAGATTGGCACAGACATTGTGTCATATTATAGACATTGTAAAAAAGGTATGTACTACCCAAAAAAGGTACGCACTACCCAATCCTCAGGATTACTCAAAGCGCTCTACACTTTACTTCCCTGTCAGACCTGTTCAATCAAAAGCCATCTCAACTTCTCTGGGAATCATCCAGTCATATGCTACAATTAATGCGCGAAAGCTGCTCGTATACATATCCACCACTGTCTGTAGCCAGGTACTCATATAAACAACTGAGTGAACTGGAGCAATGTAGAGTGAAAAAACTTGTTCACAGTTTGAACCCTACAGCACAGCATTCGAACCCGGGTCTTCTCTGTCTTAGCTCTACCCCTGAGCATTGTGTCATAATAAGGCCATGTCTATTGTGTCACTGGCCGGGCATTGTCTCATAATATGCACAAGAGCTATGACTCACAGGGAGTCAAGGACATGGCTTTTTGTCATACATTTTTGTCATTAACAAGAGTGCTCCTAGTACACTGTATGAGCATGGGCATTATCTGACTGTATGGACGTGGGTATTGTTTAATTCATGGTACCGGTATCTCGTAGCATGGAAATTGTCACTGTGGGTATGGAATCGGATAATGTCTCGTAATGTAAGCATGGATAATGTACCGTAACACAAGCATCGTCTCACAATATAAAACAGGTATTGTCTCATAGTGGTGTAGTCATAAAGTCTATTGCCTCATCATTGACCTGGACCAGCTCTCACTGAACACTGGTTCATGTGGTGTCTTCCCGTTATAGCTGCTTCCCGTTATAGCTGCTTCCCGTTATAGCTACTTCCCGTTATAGCTACTTTTTATTCCCATTATAGCTACTTTTCTATTTCTCCATTTTACAATCTCCATCCAGCTGATGTCCATGATGGGTGGACTGCTTTTATGTAAGTGTGTCCCACTGAGGAATTGTCACAAAGTCCAGTGATAATTTTTAACAAGTACTTTGTGGAGACATGGTTTGGTGATGATTCAAAAATCACCATGGACACGTGGGATATTTACACAGAATCTGACAAATGAACAAACAACCATATTGAGGGATGGAATTCCAAGTTTGCAAAAGTGGTGGGGAAACACCATCTCAACATCTTCCAGTTCATGGTTGCTAAACATGATGCCACCATATAACAAGAATAATTGATGACATTCATTACTTTTTGATAAATGCAGTTCTGTACTCAGTACAATGTAGTTGTCTTTTGAAAACAACATTTTGCACAAGTGTTTTATGGTATATTTTCAAGTTTCAAATAACTGACAGTTACATCTATATACCATTCTTATGACTTTTAAAATGTGTCCTTCAGTAATACATTTCATGTAGAAATCTTACAGTAATCTGAAACAGTTAATGCTCCCTCTTGCTGTCCCCTCCTGAATTGTGTAATTAAATAAGTAGCTATAACGGGACTAGTTTGCCTGTCAAACTTAACGAGTAGCTGTAACGGGAAAAATATGTAGCTATAATGGGAAGTAGCTATAATGGGAAGTAGCTATAACGGACCTAGACCGTTCATGTGACATGTTCTTGGACACAAGTACAATCCAGGGCCACCTGACCAGCTGACATGTGTCCCCCTGGCCTAGTGGCCAGACAGCTGACACAGGGTGTAGTGTACTCAGTCCACTGCTGGCTACTTCCACTTCCTGCTAGGTCAGATCTCACTCACCTCATTGTGCTGTTGCCTGGATACGCCAGGAATTCTCAGACAACTGGGGAGTGGTTCATGCCTAGAAATACCTGGGGCATAAAGATAACTTTTTCAGACTGGGCCGATTAGATAGCCGGGAACTGGGGAAGAGACAGAAGGGGTGGGCTGCTCTCTTGGTAATCCTGGCCCTGTGGGGGTTTGGGTTTATTTTATTCAGGGTCTTTATTCTTTAATAGTTCGTTGACTGGGGGGGGGGCATTCCAAGATCTGTTAAGGGCAGTGTCCTGTGTGGTGTGAGGCAGACTGACCTTGGTTGAGTTGTCGACTGTAGCCTGGGGTCCACCTGTGCATTCGTCTGTTTAGACCATCTGTCCATCGCAGTTGTTTAGGATGGAAGAGGCACTCCATTATAAGGGATATGTACAGTGTATTGTTTATAATTTAGTACCCAGTAAATGTGATGAAAGATGGCGTAATACAAAATATCTGGTGCAACCATTTTTGAAATATTTAATTAGTTTATAAATGACTACCCCGGTAAGCACATTTCTTTTTTTGCCACAGGATATTGTTGATTTATATTTTTATGTACATAACTAATATCATGTGTTGTATTTAAAAATTACCTTATGGCAATTATTGTTTTAAAACAGTATCTTATAAGTGGACAATGTAAATCTTAGTGTTTAATTGTATGTACTTGCAGTCATACACTATTGGCCAGTGTTCCAGTAACACACCTGCTGGTAACTTAATCCTCATTAATTAGATTAATAATAACACTATAATAAAGGTCTAATAATAACATAGCAATACAGAACTGAGGGCCATGGTCAGCACTAATTGGACCAGTGGCCAGTCACCTGGGTTGACCAGAAGCATGAGAGATGAGATGATGTCCACACAGGGATTGGTGACAGGAAGTGACATGTCAGGTGAGATAGATGACACAGTGACAGTGACACATGGGCCTGGTCACTGGGGAGGTGGAGGAGACTCACAGTGGATGGTGTCTGTGATGGATGGGACAGACAATTGTGGCTACTGTGGCACGGGGACTGGTGAGGTGGTTTGTTTGGTGACCGTTTGTTTGACTGGTACACAATATGATACATTGTATACCATTACACAAGCACCCACATTGATTAATTGTTTTTAGTGATAATCGTGGACTGCCTGTTTTTTTTTTAATGTACTAATACTTTTATTGATCTATTTATTATAATATTTTATTAACTTATTATTTGAGCTCACAGTGTCCTTTACATTGCATATGACCATGAAATATAATGTACAAATAATTTATTTATCTATTTATTATATTTACTTTCATTTATCACTGTTTTAATGTACACTTAATGTACAGTTAATTGTATTTATATATTTGTCATATTTATTTTATTAACTTATTACTTTAGCACACATGTTGCAACTGTAGGATAGTAAAACATCACTTTTTAGCAGTAAACTCTTGAAGTCTGAAATATAATGTAAAACATGGCATTGTACAAGTTTGTAACGAGAAATGACAATGTATTTATAAGTATAATGTACAAGTACAGCATTACATTACTGATCATAAAGATGTCTGCTGACAACGATGCAGTTATTATTAACATCAACTCGTGAAAATTCCTATTGAGGCCGCATGATAGCTATCACAAGAGTCACTCGATCAATGTATGCTTTTTGTTTTAGCGCCTCCGAATGGATTTTATCTAGATTTATGTTCTTATTATTTAAACTTTAAAATAGTTGTAAACAAAACATGATTAGTAGCATTCCATCGGAAATTTACATACCCAAGAAATTAGTACTGCGACTACAAAAAGATTTCTATCACCGGGCTGATGTTGTGGCAAACTACAGCTGAATCAGTCACTTCCTGCTAATGATTGTCACCTCAGGATGATCATGAGTAATGCATCTGTCAACACTGAACATTGCTTCAACTTCTTATTTCTCCGACTGTTATTTAGTCAATCCCAACTGAACACACACTCAGACTTGACACACTGTTAGAGTGCACAGTGCATGTCAACACATAACCACAGAACAATTGTCTTCCTCTCAATGTAAGCTTGCATCATGTCCAGAACCTGTTATTTGCATAAGAGCTTAGCATGTTTGTAGACTTTTGTGTGGGCCTTGGTGTCACTGTGGATGACATTTGTGCATATCATGTGAGGTGACAACGGCTTAGTTGACAGGGCTACTTGTCCTGACAGGCCTGCTCCACAAGATAGGGGGTTATAGGACAACCTTGGGTCCTGGACGGGACTGGGCCTTACTTGTCCTTGTTCCAGCCTTCCTGTGGTTCCCTCAGAATCATCCCAGAGATTCCAGCACATGCCCATTCTTGGAAGGTTTGTCTTAAGACGTTGTAACGGGTCTGTCATCTTCATCTTGAACTATGGAGACATGTGGCAGTGCAGTGATTAGCACATCCACTCAATACCTAGATGTATAACCTGGCTCTCAACATTCGGGACTTTTTGGGATGTAAAAGAACCAATGAGGATGACAAACGCCCTGACACTGGCCACCCCAGTGACAGCATTAGAAGGACAGCTTGGTGATATCATTCTGAAAAAGGGCTGAGTATTTGAATGAGACTTTATAAGACTATCGTCGTGGCAACACATACAAACAGACTTGTCAGTTACTAAAACATTGCCAGCGAATCAGATGTTCCATGTTACACTTACTGTTTTAGCTGGTCTAAATTGCTGGAACCATGTGGCAAAGCAGTTCCAGGAACATGCAGCTAGGTACGCAAGCCCCTGCTCTATGGCTGGTTTCTTGGGAAAAACATGGCAAGGATTCATTTGGTTTATCGAGGATTCATCATTCGAAAGTATTCATCAGTCTTGATTTAAATCGTGAGAATACTAGTGTTACAAAATTCCCAGTAGCACACACCCACTCATGTGAACTGTATTGTCAATATGACAGGTCATTTCATCTGATATTGTGTTCATAATCCAGACACAATTGATGTCCTGGCCACTGTCAACCCTTGCGTCCTGTCTGGGCTGGAATGTCACACTTGAGCGACGAAGCATGACCCGGTGACTCCACTGCATTCAGTGGCAGTGTCTGTTTCGACAACGGGTCATTGTCCAGGCCTCGGAAAGTTACAGGACGATTTGTCGGTTTTCCTGTTGGCATGATCACGTCTGTGGCTCAGTGGGTGTTGCTGGCAATTGTTCTCCACCTCAGTGTGTCCATGTGACTGTGTCATAGTGGTTGTTTATGTTGTTCTTTCTCTCGCTGTCCTGTAGTGTGGGGCCTGGGAGGGCAGGGGCATAACACCGACGAGATTACACCTGTGCTGTGATCTACCTACTTTTTGCATAACACACTAACATTACAGGGCACAGAGTTGATTTTCCCATTGGCGGCCATGTTAGCGTTTTGTCAGATTATAAGGAAACTGGACCTGAGAATTTTTTTTATTTTAACACAATCACTGCAGTCATGTCACTGATATGCTGATCAAATTTCGTCAAAAAAGCATATCTCAGGCTCTCTTAAAATGCATGCATGTGTTCTGCCCCTCAATATTGACCAAACTGAGCACGCTTTTCTGCATTCGCAGGGTCATGTAAGAAAAATGGCTAAAAATCACTTCGCTAACTACACTCTGCCTAACATGCGTCATTGCACTGCAGATATATCATAGCACTGAACCTACTGGTATGCCTGTTCTACGGTACTCATTTCACATAAATTTTTTTTTTCAAAATCTCAAATGACACAATTATTAAGGTACTACATTCGTATGGGTTAGACCAGGAAGTCTAACTGTGCTCTGACCCCTACAGACCTTTCATTAATGTGTTGGGCTTGTAACACCCCACTAATGGGGTGTAATGATGTAGCAGTCAGGGGGGGGGGGAGTTTCATATGTCACTAGCAAAAGGAGGACTGGTGGACATAGTGGTTAGGATAGAAGGGGTTGATGTACCATAGTGGGAATGACAGGGTAAATGGGGGGAGGTAAGATCTTGTACAGCTCAGTATCCAATTCTTGGGATTGCTCAGAGCACTTTACACCTTGCCACATGCAGGCCGGTTCAATCAAACACCATCTTGACTTTTCTGGGAAGCATCCAGCCAAACTGCAGTTAATGCACTAAGACAATTTGTACACAAATATCCACCACTCTACTCTGATCACTGTTTATAGCCAGATACTCATCCACACAGCTGAGTGAACTGGAGCAATGTAAAGTTAAATAACTTGCTCTGGGTTTGATACGAGCACAGGATTTGAACCCGGGTTCTCTTAAGTTTAGTCACTAGCTACTGTGGTATTACGAGGTATAGTAAAACCTGTCTTGGGCGATTGCCCCTCCAGCCCACCATAAGTGATTGAAAGAAAATAGACCCCTGTAGAATATGGACCCGGGGTCCATTTTCCATGGGGCCTAAATTCTATATGACACCAGTTATGATGGCTCCTCCTTCTCTTCTCTCCTCGTCCTCCTACTCCTCGTCTCACTCATTACACTTTGATATACTAATCAAATAAATCAACCAATAAGATAAATCGCTGATATACATATTTAATTAACTCGAAACCTACGACGAATGATGTTCCGGTCACTGTTCGCATGTCGCTTGAACAATTTGTGTGGTCGCTGGTCGCATTTGGCAGGTGGTAGTTCACGGCAGGTATGTTTTAATCAGAAACGATCCGTGCGTAGGAAAGCGGTGGTCGCTCATGACAGGTTTTACTCTATGCAGTGATACGGTAAAATTGGAAGGAGGGAAAGAAAGAAACGCAAGATAGAAGCGGGGAGGGAAATACGCTGTATGTGGTACTGTAGACAGGATGTAGGGAAATTGGAATGATATATACAAGAAGGAAGTGCGTGTGATAGTTACTTGTTATAGATGAAGTAGACATGGAAGGAAGGAAGGAAAGCAGGGTTTTATGCAGGATAAAATTATTGCCAGTCACACATGTTTTGGTGGACAAATGGATGTTAACTGTTAAGCAAGTTTAGGAACTTTCAGATGTTCCTGATGACCTGAAATGGGCTAAAAACACACATATGACACCATTTACACTCACTTTCAAGGCATAACTAACAATATATATGGTTTTGGAAGACTTTTTTGTGTTGTTTTTGCTCCTTTATTTTTTTACCCGTCCACCCATATTTCTGCCCGTCCATATTCGTTTTTACCTGTCCTAATGACGGGTGGACGGGTCTCTACATAAAGCTATGAAGGAAAGAAAGAAGGAATATATATTTGTGTGTCTGCCATGAAATCAATCAATATATTTCAAAATTTACAACATGAGAAACAAATCAAGTAAATAACTACTGAATAACAAATTATGTGGTAAGAGAATTAAGAAAGTAATTATGAAATATGTTTTGAAAAGTAGATGACCCTGGCCTGTGGTCGAAGGGAGCAGGCAGTGGTCACTGAGGCAGTGGACAGCCACTGGGGCAGTCTGCCAGGAGTGACTGTCTCCTCTCGTCCACCTAACAAGGTTTCTCCGTCCATTCGGCCAATCTCGCTGCAACGTCAACTCTCGATGCACATTTGATCATGGAACTTTGTGATAACAAATCCCATTATGTTCACGAAGTGTTGTGTTTCGGCAAACTTCATTTCCAGTGCTGTCATCTAGGATCTGATTTGTGGATAGGCTGGAGTCAAAATAGTGCGTCATGCATGCAGGCAAATACATGCGCACACACATATGCACACATGCACAGTTTTTCCACATGCACGTGCGTAAGCACACACACCGGGGCTTTATATAGGACCAATTTATTGCCAGTCACACATGTTTTGGTGGACACATGGATGTTAACTGTTAAGGCAGTTTACAAACTTTCAAATGTGTCTAATGACCTACAATGGACTACAAACACACATATGAAACCATTTACACTCACTTTTGAGGGATAGCTGACAATATCTATGGTTTTGGAAGACCGTCCGTCCTTCCGTCCGTCCGTCCGTCCGTCCGTCCGTCCGTCCGTCCGTCCGTCCGTCCGTCCGTCCGTCCGTCCGTCCGTCCGTCCGTCCGTCCGTCCGTCCGTCCGTCCGTCCGTCCGTCCGTCCTTCTCTTCGTCCACATCAGCCACGTTGCCTGCTCATTGGTTATTTTCTGTAAATTTATCATGCAAACATAATTTAACAGCATTTATTTTGCAATAATTTTGTCAAAGTGACATTCAAGCGGCTACAGTGATGTTTTTGTGAGACTATTTGATTTGTTGACAGAGATGTCCCTGATTGGAGGATGTCCCAATGGCCCAGGGATCACTGTGGATGTGGCTGTGGTAGGGCACAGCCACAGTGGGTGATTCACTGTCCTCATCAGATTACAGTAAATCACATCAGTGCAGTCAATGAGGTGGACTTTTTTATAATTCACAGAAATGCAGCTTAGGCAGCCTTGTCTTCCCTTGTATTGATGTTACATTTTTACTGGGATGCTTCGGTCCGCAGCTTATAAATAGATTTAATTTCCTGCCATTCACAGAAGTTGCTTTAGGTAATAGGACTGCTTGACTTGTCATTGTCATTAGTTTAACGGTCTAGATGGGATTACCATTGAGAAAAGTATATGTTAAAAGTGACAGTCTAATTAGTTTTACGTAATATCGTTATTACAATCAGGGACAATAAAATTAAATAACATTATGAAGGGAGGATTATAACTACATTTTGAAGGGAGGATTATAACTACCAGCTCCACCTGTAGTTGGTTCAAAGTCCCATTAAAATGTGCAACTTTTTTGATATGTCATTCTTGAATGCAGCGGCATATTACATTGTGCATGCATTTTGCATGTATTACATTGTTGTTTTTATTGTTATTGAATAAACTTTCATTTGAATAGGGTGCTAGGGTAAGGATAACAAACAAGCTGCCTGGTTGTATCATAGACCTGTTGGTGAGGAAATAGGTTCTATGAGTTCTGCATCTGCATATTTTTGGAGCTAGTATGTACACTGTACATTTTGATAACAATTTTGAACTGACCAGGTTGTAGAATGTTCTACTGTAGCATACACAGGTATGTACCCTGGGCCGGGGGTTGTCTGGCCAGAGAGACCTGTCATATCCCTGGCCCAGTGAGTCATAGTAGATGTCTGTGTCCATGCCTTAAAGATGACACCTGACATGCCAGGTCTTGTCTTCTGTCAAGCCAGTTTTTAGATGCACCCATGAGAGGAGACTTGAAACAGTAGGCCTGTGGTTGGCTGTCAGGGGTGTGGGGTATCTCCCTTGCATAATCGGTGTATATATCTGCATAGACTGGCTCCAGATTGAGTGATGTTGACACCAGACGATAATGTAAGTGAAGCCTGGATGACACTATAGGTAGTGGAGTGAATCCACATATGGTGTTGTCATGGACACTTCCGCTGGTTCGTGGAAACGATTGTGTCTTCTTCTAAGTTCTAACCCAGATCGCTTTCGGGACTGTTTCATGAGCTCATAACCCATAATACTGATTTTGATCTTCAAAATGCCATTCATTAACATTGGTCTTATAAAAGACTGAAAACCACTTTTGTCGGTGTGGCATGGAATAGTGTCACCCGTGACACATCAACAGACTTCAACGGATTCTGTTTTATGGTGAATCTTCTTACAACCACATTATTTTAGACTCACTGAAACAGTCGTCAGGCACAGTTGCATTTTATTTGAAATCAGTAATCATTAGAAATGAAACTCTGGACGAATCTAGATATAACACTTATAAATCCACAAAACAAGCTATTAAACATACCTAACGGAACATCAAATAACATATGTATTATCAGTGATATGGCCTGCCTCAAACGTACTTACTCTTTAACTGCACTATAATTTATAAAGTTGTTGTTCAGATTTGTTCTTGTAAAGGTGATGAATGCAAGAAAATATATTTTTTATTTCAACTATTGTCCTAGTGAAACAAAATGGTGATTACAACGTAAATTGACAATGCCTGCCTCATCTTGTGTACTGGAAAGCCTCGCCTTTCTTTCCCGTCAATTCTGTTATGCCTCGATTACTGACGTAGTTGTGTTGTCTGCCACCAGGGGCGGGCGAGAGCGGGAAGAGTACGCTGGTGAAGCAGATGAAGATCATCCACAATGACGGCTTCACGAGACATGAACTACAGAGCTTCACGGTGAGTCCCTGACCACGTCACTGAGTCCAGCGAGTCACTGAGTCCAGTGAGTCACTGACTCGCTGTAACAATTAGACCACTCAGGAGTGTTTGCTAGGTCCAACACTATACAATGTTATATTGTGTCAGAACTAATAGTTTACAGATTGTATTTCTTGATAGTTTCAAAGTGTTTAATTACCTCTTCTTCAGCGTGCTGTGTCTGTCACATGGGTTGGTGAAGACGCCCTCGAAATCGCAGTCATTTGTAGTTTGTAGATGTTCTGTTGTGGTCCTTCCACGCAATGTTGACATACTAAATATTTTTCTTCTCGCAGCCTCAGGATTGTTTCCTAACCTTGATACCTCAAGATCTTACCTAAAAATCTTACCTCAAGATCTAACCTCAAGACCGGTCAGTAGTTGCCCAAAACTGAGCATTGAAACCATCTAAAGATTCATGTTTTATCCAGTTTGCATAGTAAAGGCTGATTAATTTCAGTTTTTTTACTCTAACAGTTGTAACAGTTTTCACTCTAATGTAAACATTGCATACATGTATAACTATATATGGCGAAACAGAGGAATTTTGTTTAGGCAGTATAAATTTATGTAAAGCACATTGCAAAAATCTTCCATTATCTGTGACACTCAGTGAAGAATGGTTCTCAGTATTCTTTTTGAACTAGGAGATATTATCAGATTTATTACTTTTTCTACTTGAACTTGTAGTCGAACCAACAGCAGCTGGCAGGAACTCTCTCTTTTCACAGCGAATGAATTCATTGAGTGCAGGTTACTGCCTTTATCTTTAATTCGTATATATCACTTGGACAGACAGACTCCTGAAGGAAATGATAACATCCTCGATTGACAATAGTACGTGCCATATTGAAGAGATCTTTGCTAAGATCATATCGTTATAAAGTACGAGAAAGATCGCACACAGACAGATCGGAACTCTCCTATCTCAGCCAGTATCTCTCACTGTCCCTTTAGTTGTCGCGAACATTTAGTTGTGATAATATCTGCCTGAGATACACAAGTGTGTACGTCAGACAAGACGTCTCAGGACATCACTGTGTGGGAACACAAGGGCAGTTTTTAAAATTTCATTTAGTTTTGCATAGAAGGATAACTAACTGTCATTATGGTCAAATAAATAAATCCATATTAAAAAAAAATCATATTTTAGGGGTTATACCTGACTTTAAACACTGTCCAAGACGCCAATTTTATGTGTTTTTGGCTTCATGCACGTTATATTTGTACATACACACATTGTCTGACACTTTGTTTGTCAAGTCTCACGTGAATATGTGTACTCACTTGTGTGTGCACAACTGCACGTCCATGCACGTGCACGTAATGCTGCAAATAACTAGAACATCCAGCCTGACTGTCGTCACATCGAACTGAGCTGGGTCCACTGAACCCTTCAACACAAACATGCCGCATTCATAACCAACCACACACGCATGACAAAGACATGCCTAATGTTCCTTGGGCAAATGAATCTGTAGGCTAATGAAAGGAGGACATGGCTCTGGCGTCCCCGTGGCTGTTGTTATGGAAATCTCGAATCCGGATATCTCATGTCCCAGTCAGTCCCTGAATGCCTGTTAAGAGTCTCTCACTGCCTCACAATATGTGACTTTGACAATGAACCCTGTTAACAGTGTTTTCACCCATACAGCATAGCATGCCTGCCATAAAGTAAACTTGACCACACTCGCTGAAAATACACATCGATTTGCATCTGTGCAGCCTACAACACAATGCATGAATAAAATAACACAATGCATGAGTAAAATGACACAATGCATGAGTAAAATAACACAATGCATGAGTAAAATAACACAATGCATGAGTAAAATAACACAATGCATGAATAAAATAACACAATGCATGAGTAAAATAACACAATGCATGAGTAAATAACACAGTGCATGAGTAAAATAACACAGTGCATGAGTAAAATAACACAGTGCATGAGTAAAATAACACAATGCATGAATAAAATAACACAGTGCATGAGTAAAATAACACAATGCATGAGTAAATAACACAGTGCATAAGTAAAATAACACAATGCATGAGTAAATAACACAGTGCATGAGTAAAATAACACAGTGCATGAGTAAAATAACACAGTGCATGAGTAAAATAACACAACGCGTGAGTAAAATAACACAACGCATGAGTAAAATAACACAATTTCCTGAGTAAAATAACACAATTCATAAATAAAATAACACAATGCATGAATAAATAAAATAGTTCATGAATAAATAAAATAGTTCATGAGTAAATAACACAATACATGAGTAAACAACACAATGAATGAGTAAACAACACAATGCATGAGTAAATAACACAATGCATGAGTAAATAACACAATGCATGAGTAAATAACACAATGCATGAGTAAATAACACAATGTGTGAGTAATATAACAATGCATGAGTAAAATAACACAATGCATGAGTAAAATAACACAATGTGTGAGTAATATAACAATGCATGAGTAAAATAACATAATGCATGAGTATGACATGTGATGTACAATGAGTCAGTGAGATAATCGTAAAAACAATTCAGCTGTAATTTGGTGATCAAAAACATAATGTGAATTCTGATTCGTTTAAGAGACCATTACCAGGCATTTTGTTTTAATGTTACATGAAGGAAATATGAGCATTTAGGCTAAGGGATCATCATGGGAACATGCCTGGCACAGTGGCAGAGATGGACAAAGAACATTGATAGGTATCAGTACTTGAATGATCAGACGACTGGTTGATACATATCTCATCGAGTAGAGTGCAGTTTAGTGTGAACTCCGACCTCTTCAGATGTCACACAAAAGAAGTAGCCGTAGTTACCACCAAAAGGTTTATCATGGAACAAAAATACCCAATCAGTAATTGCTGATAAATTTAATTCAGTGTTTTCTTACTTTATTTGCTACATTATATAAACCAATATGTTAACTTTAAAAAGTATTAACAAAAGTGGCTTAAATTTCTGTCACATGAGAGGTTTTTCATGATGCAAATTTGTCAGTAAATGATGAATAATTGAATGAGAACTTTTACATAATCATATAAAACATAGATTGAGTGATAAGACAACAGTCAGTCAACCGGGTCAGTTAAAGCACAGAACTGGAGAACAAATTATTAGTCTGTTGAAAATAATAAATCCCAAATATGCAATTTGGTGGCATCTTAAGCTACCATTTTTAGTGTGCCTTTTGAATGCGTAATTTCTGGCGTGGCTTCTGTGAGGTTAAAATGTGAGTGACTTTGTGGACACAAAGGCTCCTGGGACAAAGCCACCTACCTGGGTGACATTCCAGCCATTGTTGACAATGGGTGATAGCCTTCTTGGTCTGTGGTCAAACACAAGGGGTTGTGATTGTGTGGTGGAGGGTATACCAGGGGGTAATGAGCTGACTGACTGTGCCTGCTGTTAAGTGAGGGGTAATAGTTTGAGGGGTGTGACATTCTTGCATGCAGGGGTGACTTGTTATATGCTGACATCAGCAGGGGGTGACAAACATAGTGTGTTGTCAGTAGGGTCATTAATCCTGTCTGTTCATGGCAAACTGCCCTGACACTCAGTCGGGTTTGCAACAAATAAAAATGACACAGGATTGTGGGTGAACTTGTAGAAGACTTGCATTGTTTTAATGTTATACACATTCTATCATATATAGTAAACATGTAAATATATACAAACAATTGACACATAACAATACAAACTCCCAAGTCAAGACTACCTACTAACTAACATCTACACAATACATCTATACAATAACTAACTACATACACAAGTAAAACAGATAATATGGGAAGTTGATGGGGATCGATGAGGCTGTTGAAGCGAACGGGGCCGAATTGCCGCCAAACACCAGTTTAAATAGCCCCGTGTCTACAGCTGATTGGCTGCTGGCCACGGCTTAGTACGATTGGGCCGTGGCCTATGAAATTAAGCTTTAAATAAAAGTACATAGTATGCAAAGAAAACCACCTTCCCACCATCCCTGATTAAAAATAACTAAAATATTTTAATTCTCACATTAATCCAGCATGTCTGTTCGTAGCACACCGCCCTGACACTTGGGCAGTTTTGCAACAAATAAAAGTGACACAGGGGTGTGGGTGAACTTGTAGAAGACTTGCATTGAGTAGTGTGTTGTCAGTAGGCTCATTTATACCCCTGGGAGGGTGGGGGTGCCAAGAGAGGGTGGGGTGAGGAATCAGAAGGTGGTTTGCAAAGGCTCAGTACTAGATCATGTCAACCCATTCCACACAGATCTGACTATGCCTTAGGGTGTTTTGTGGATCTATTTATAACAATGACCCTTGACCTGACACAAAATGTAGTATTAATATTATTTATACCCAAAGATGTAATGTAAAAATGGTGATGTACCAAGTTATTGTGTGAACAGTTGCATTTGACCCAAGGCACCTAATCTCCTGCCTTCTGTCTTCACTGTGAGAACAGAAGGGTTTAGATAACTTCAAAGTGACGTTCTAGGAACTTGCGATTAGTTCCATCTGCCTCTGGGATAGCTGGTTGTTTCTATTTATGTGTTGTGTATGTGTGTACTTTGAACAATACCATGATACCCAAGGTCACTGTTGTCTCAACGTCAGCCTCATCCACACACACGGTGGCTGTATCATTTACAACGTTCACTTCATCTTCTTAGTTACTTATATTGTTCAGACTAATTGAGTTCATCCCACTGAGATGAAAAATTTGTTTCATCCCATTAGCAGTGCAGACATTTTTCGTATTAACTGCAACAATACAGTTCTAAGCATGAGTTATTATGAGAGTAATATGATAAACATTGCGTAATACTAAAGCTTAGTATGGCTTTTCATCACGACAGCATTGGGACATGGATAACGGATATTACTAACAGTTAGCAAATCCGTACAAAATATATATAAATAATTTTAAGATCTTTAGCCAGATTAGCTAATCCCATTGCTATTTGTCACTGTTGAGTCACTTCCTGGAACTGAGACAATGTAATATAAATGAATTCGAACTGGGTGTGGGCCGGATCAAGTCTGAAGTCTATTGTTCACTCGTGAGAAAGAAACATTGTGAATGGTGGTGCCCCCTGGTGAATGATGAGTCAGTTAAATGATTGGCCACATTTTGCCTGTACATTGTTTGGGGTTGTACAATTCAGTTAACGTCAAACTGTATACTGGTAGGTTTCAACATTTTAATACATAAACTACAAGCTGTACTTATACAGCTTTGAAGAGTTGATTTGACATCGATATTAACATCTCTGCAGAACTCTGTGAGTGTGCAGCAGTCCAGTCGCAAGCTGTGCCATTTCCTCCCTTCCCCAAGACACCTAATTAGGCAGTCTGTAACGCACACGCTTACACTTTCAGTGTTCCTTGGTTCAGGAATGAACATTCTAAGTACTCATTTGTATCATATGAACTGTAGAATTGGTAATAACCAGACATTCCTATTCACATACAAATATTATTTGCAATGGACTGAATCGTTTTAGTTATTTATTCAATTGATCTATTTTATACTATTTGGATACTTTAATTAGTTATAAGTTCACTTATTAAGGTTGTATCTTCTATATAAATGTTAATAATCTACTTTGCTAACATTTAAATTAGTCACAATTTTATATATTAAGATTATAGGCCATTTACAGTTTTATTATCTGACTTTATTTTATTGTTTTATAATTTTACCAGACATTCAAATTAGTAACACTTTCATATGTAGTTATGATTTCATATGAATACTTTAATGAGTTTTGTATCAGTTGTAATGCTCTTATTGTTCTTTTTAACCAGTATGCCACAAAGAATAAACTTTATTATTTATTGTTGTTATTTTATTAATGGCGCCTTTCACGGTGCCTAACTAACATGGTGCGTACCTAACATGGTACCTAACATGGTGCCTAACATGGTGCCTAACATGGTACCTAACGTGGTACATAACATGGATGAAAGAAAGAATCTCCGGTGGACTGGACACCTCATGAGGATGTCACCAGACAGGCTACCGAAGCAGGTTCTCTACTCCCAACTGTCTTCTGGTCAGAGAAAGAGAGGGCGCCCTCGTCTCCGGTTCAAAGATACCATCAAGAGAAACCTAAAGATGAGAGACATAAAGATTGACTCATGGACATCACTCTCACAGCAGAGAGACAAATGGAGAGCAAGAGTCAAGTGATGGAGGCAGTCTTTGTCGCTTCGCGACCGACAGCACGATGATGATGACATAACATGGTGCCTAACATGGTACCTAACGTGGTACATAACATGGTACCTAACATGGTACCTAACATGGTACCTAACATGGTGCCTAACGTGGTGCCTAACGTGGTGCCTAACGTGGTGCCTAACATGGTGCCTAACATGGTGCCTAACATGGTGCCTAACATGGTGCCTAACATGGTGCCTAACATGGTGCCTAACATGGTACCTAACATGGTACCTAACATGGTACCTAACATGGTGCCTGTCATGATTTTCATTGGTTCACAGAAACTGAAATAATATGGTAAAAATAATGTGAAACTAATAATTATATTTGTTTTCCTCTCAGACCAGACAAAGTTGGAGAAAACAGAATAAATGATTTGAAAGAACAATTCTAGTAACATTCCCATGACATTGGCTCATTGGCCGACTGTTCTTTACAGAAGTCTACCTTTGGCCAGTTGATTACAGTGTCTTGTCTTGACAAACTCACCTACATCTGAAGGATGAACCTGTCTCAGTGTCCCGTGATGTCAATGTACATGTTGTCTGTTGCAGGCGATTGTGCTGGAGAACCTGTTGTCGTCCATGAAGTTTGTGCTCAATGGCATGGGCTTACTGCGCATCAACCTGGAGCTGCCAAAGAACAGGGTGAGTGAGGGCGAGCTAGCGAGGGCAACTTGGGAAGCAGGTGTAGATTTAAAATGAAAACGTGTCATGATTAACATTGTATTGAATTCAGTGAAAAGGAAAGGATCTGATGACACATTATTATGTGATTAGATAGATATAAACAGTGGCGCCACATGGTAGACAACCACAGAGTCCAGCAAGTAGTTTTAACTGTCGGAACTGTTTGTCTTCACACAGATCCACGCTCAGACGGTGCTGGCGTGTCAACGTTGCTACGATGAGGATCACATCATGTTCACATTCATTGGCAACGCCCTCAAGTCCTTGTGGAATGACGCAGGCGTTAGACGGGCCGTCGCCCGCGGTTACGAGTACGAGTTGAACGACTCTGCCATCTAGTGAGTGATGCCTTCACTGACTTGTGACAGGTCATACTGGTTCAGGCTGGGACTTACATTTCACAGAACCGAGGACAAGTCAGTGTGCACATGCATTGGTGGAATTATTGAGTTTTCTTTGTGTGCATCTTTGAGTACTGATATAAAATTTACTCACTGCTAGTTTCAATTACACAATTTGGAAATGTTTTCTTGAAAAGTGTGTTAGATATATGGCATATGTTTTATTTAATATGTGATTTAATTAAATGTTAATGATATCTGTCTCAATACTAGAAATCCAATTCAATAACTTTGTACATACTTTGTATATACTTACTTGATTGACACTGATATTATTGTAAAACTGACCTATTGTGTTTTTCGTGTTGCTGAGAATCCCACGCCACCAAAGTGTACCTCAGTGTCTGACCCATTGCTGACTGTTACCTTTAACAAGGCAGTGATTTAAAGCCAAACCTCCTGGTAGAAAAAACACAGGATTTTTACGATTCGGAAAGCAAGCGTCCAACTATACACAGTCTAGCTGCTGACATTGATAAAAATCAGTACTTAATTTGTTACAGTAATTAACAATCTTCTTTAAGATGCAACTTTCTGATGTCCAGCATGCATTGTGTCATATCATAATTCTTCTTTTGCCAATGTCAGGACTTCTCAGAGTCCTGTGTGTGGTGACAGTGCTGCCTCTGGTGAGTGATGAAGCAGTTGTGAGGTGTTGGTGGAGCCCTCTAGTGAGTACACCTGAGAGCCAATCCTCTGTGTGACAGTCCAAGCCAAGTCTGACCTCTTTCTGTTCCAGCTACTTTGAGAACATGGACCGCATCTGCTCAGAGAAGTATTGTCCTACGGAAGTTGATGTGCTGCGAGCTCGCGTGCGAACTATGGGAATCATAGAGACGTGTTTCAAGATCAGACACTTCATATTCAGGTAGCTTCTTATATTGATGTACGTTTATCGTTTGAATTTTATGTCTTATCGCTCTTGATTAAAATGTTTGAAAAATCTTCAACTTGTTAGAATGACGTTTTTACAGTTTTATTATTTCCAGTATCAACATAATAGATTGATACAATGTTCCAACATTAGCAAATTAATATTATTAATTTGCTAATGTTGGAACATTGTAATTGCATACCCTCCACGGAATCACTTTGTCTCCCAGTTGGTGATTAAACACAACCACAAGGGTAGTTGATATATTTACGTACATGTTTTTGATTTGCTGTCAACACTTAGTCTTATAGAAAAAAGGACTCCTTTTCTATAACACTAAGCTTTCAGAAAAAAGAAAAACTCACCTATTTCGCCTACACAACCTGCCTTGATGACACTGATTTATATTTTATGACACTGCATGGTTTAAAATTGTTCTGTTTGAGATTGTATTTTACACCCTCATTTATTTTATTGTTTTATAATTATTTATCTTGGCTTATTTCTATTTATCTTTACATACTTATTCATATTAGCTTACTTACTTATTTATCTTAGCTTATATATTTTATCTTACCTTATATATCCTCAGGAACTGGAATATATCTTCAGGAACATAATGTTCAGTGGTCACTGCTCGCTAGACATTTATTTGGAATAATATACTGCCAACTTGATGAACATTTTCACAAAGCCTGACTATGGTTTGTAGGATGTTTGACGTGGGGGGTCAGAGGTCGCAGCGACAGAAGTGGATCCAGTGTTTTGACGATGTGCGGGCCGTGTTGTTTGTGACGGCTCTCAGTGGCTACGACATGACATTGTTGGAGGACTCGGCCATTGTAAGTAGCTGTGTGAAAGTGAGGCTGGACTTGGCAGTTGTCCCCGTTTGTCCATACCGGCCTCACAGACTGTCACCCACGGTGATCACCGTTTCGCCGTCTGCTCGGCAGTTCTATGGAACAATTTGCCGTCTTTGATCAGGACTGCCTCAACAGTAAACAGTTTTAAGACACTTCTAAAAACTCATTTATTTAGGCAAGCTTTTTTGTAATTTAACTTTTTTGTGTTTTAATTGATCATGTTTAAATCAATTAGTGTATTTAAAGTTATTTTACTTTATTTATCTATTTTTATTTTATTTTATATTTTTTATTCTGTTCCTATTTGTCAAATGCTACCTTCATGCTTTTAGATACTGTATTTTAAGTATTCTTTACACATTTATTTTTAGGTATGTTTGTAAAGCGCCCGAGAGCAATTTTAATTGATCGGGCGCTATATAAGTATTGCATTATTATTATTATTATTGTTCACAGGTGTTGACATCTGTGTGTTTGTAAAGATTACAAACATAATGAAGGGAAGGATGTCAAGAATGCATATTTTTAACGTGGTTCACATATGAATTACATCACTATAGTGATTGTAGATAACTGTTTGTATACAAGATATAATTTAAATCCTTTGTAAGTAATCGGAATTGGAAGTGTTTATTGACGCCAAAATTATATACGATACAATGTTCAACAGATTACGTACAGCTCAATTATGAAATAATATTGTATTAATGTAGTAGTGTACTAAAATAACAAGTAATTGTGTACAAGTATTATTAAATAAGATGCAAGAAAAGTAGATATAAGTAATATTGTTGCTGTATATAACCTAAACAGGGTTCAAAGATACAAATACATTTTGGTCACTGCTATGGCAGTCACCCCATAGAATAAATCGCTAATATATTTGGCTCTCTCAAACACTTTTGATGAGATCGTAAGAACACAAGTGCGTGATCAGCGAATATTTACGCTCTGTCTAAGGCATTGTTAAAAGTTATAAACAACATTTAAGTTTGTTCTGCATCACATACATGTATATTGATAAGAATTTGCTTGTTTTGTGACATATGATATAGCAAACCATGGATGGGTGATGCATGGTGATAGTCAATGTGGTGGTAGTGAACTATTTGTAATAACTACTGGCAATTATAATTGATAGAACACTGAATTATTTATAGAAAATGCAGTTGGCAGAAACGACTCCTTGTGTCATGCAAAACAATGTTTGTAAATATTCTTTTTTAATTTCATGTTAATACATTACTGACACTTCAGCAGCAGCAATGTCAGATTTATTGTTTAAGAATCCAAGGCACTATGCATAACTTATCTCTATCTGTTGGCTTTGGTAGGTTACCAGATGTAGGAAGCAGTCATTTCTTTCCACCATTTAAATGAATGTAGACTTATTATTTTCAAACATTACAGATGAAAAGAACTTGTAATAACCAAATTCAGCTGAGGAAACTTCCTTACAGTATCATGGACAGTTAAATCCCATCAAAACTTATTATATAAGTCAGGGTGTGGGCTACTGTTCATGTTGGTATGGTGATGTCTGTTGCTTGTAGAATCGACTTCAAGAAAGTCTCAAATTGTTTGGACAAATTGTCAACAATTCCTTCTTCTCCACTGCATCTATGGTAAGCATTTTCTTCCTGCATTGAATGCTCCCCACAGTGAATGCTCCCTGTATTAATGTTTGGGTCCAAGTTATGTTACTAAATAGAACAACAACTTCCTCACTTATTTGGTAATGGAAACTTCCTAAATTGGTGCTTCTCAGATGCACTAGTAGTTCTTTAGAATGTTATTAATGCATAGATTTTGACTACAAAATAAACTAGGTGTTGACTCTATTATGTATGTGGTGTATGTTGAAAATTGTAAACTAAAACATATCATATTGTAAAATAAATCGTAGTAATGAAAAAATGTAATTGTATAATATATACATTTGTATATACAATGTAATGATGTTTACACTTAAATATTTTATACTTTGTTTACATAAAGGTTATCACATTTTAACTGGTTCGCAAAATTACATTTCTTGAATATTCGCATTGTTTATGCTTCAGATATTATTTCTCAACAAGCTCGATCTGTTTCAAGACAAGATCCTGCATTCAGAGCGTCATCTCAAGTATTACTTCCATCAGTACCGCGGTGAGGAGACTCTACATGGAGACTGTTCTCACTTCAGTCAGTCTCTGTAGTCATGCCCGTGTAATCAATGCCCGTGTTGGTGTAATCATACTCACACTCAATAAGTTATGTCATAAAGGCAGCGTACTCATAATTGGTTCCGATGACATTGCCAATATAATCATAATATAGATTGTGTTTCCATGTGTCCCAGCAGTAAACATGTTACCCTGTGGTTACAGGCAGTTGTACAAAGTAAACAGTAATACACACAAAACAGAGGATAAGATGTTAATGTAATCATGGCTGTAATCACATTTACATGTAACAGTCATCTATGATAGTCAAGTATTTCATCGATCCAAACCCAAGACATCTGATAGTACACAGTGAAATTTTCAGTGCAGATAATTTTTTTTTTAATGTCCCATCTTAACATTTAACCCAGAGGACTGTTCTCTGGGAAATTATACCAAGAGGACTGTTCTGAGTGGTGAATTGGACAAATTTATGAATAGTTGAAATAGATAAAAATAAATTATTTAAATGGGAAAAATTAGAAAATATATATTTATATATAAATTTAATCTCAATTCTATTAACTTAACCTAATTGTATGTACAACATATTCGTCCAGCATGAGCAATATTTGCATATTTATTTGAGCATCTAAGCAGCAATATTTCTCACTGGTATGTGATAAGTTATTCAAAAGTTTTTTATTTTTGCAAAAAACCTACCACAAAAAATTAATCAAAGCATAGTATTTGGGTGTAGTATTTAATTTTGTTGTGCCAGTATCTTGGAATTTCATATTACAATAAGAGAAAACAGCTGCAAGATGTTGAGGACATTTCTATTTAAAAAAGAAGACCAATCTGAGAATACAACTTCAGCTTTTTTGAATTGAATTGAAATTTATTTTAACAACAACTACTACATTTTAAATACAGTGCCTACAATACAAATTGTTGAAAAAAAGGTAAAAGAAGTACAATACTTATCATGTTTACCCTTATATTTGCTTAATTTCATACCTAAAGCACCTGAACAGTGCAATAGAAGGTGCGACGACACTATTTATATGTGTAGCCATACAACATTTAAATAAAAAAGACATTGTGACATTTATTGAAGAAAAAACTTATAACAATAAACAATCTGAATGTTTAATTTAGTTATCTAATTTATGTTGGCAAAATGGTCTAGGACTCTAACAAGTAACTATTCAACACTTCCTTTCGTATGTTTGCAGGTCCGGCGTATAACGTTGATTCGGCCGCTCACTTCATCCAGACCATGTTCCTGCACCAAGTGCGGAGTCGCAGCAAGGTCGTCTACCCCCACTTCACCACCGCCACCGACACCAGCAACATCCAGGTGGTGTTCCAGGTCGTCATGGATACCATCATCAAGGACAACATCGCCGCTGTGCAACTGTTATGACGACACCGCGATCTCGCAGCTTTAGGCGCGTCCAGCGAATCACTGCCATTGGTGGAAGCCAGGGGAGATCTGTCGCAAGTTCGGCACACGGGGGAAGTTGTGGAACTTGCGATGGTGAAATCACATTGGATGTGTTCATGTCTTAAGTTATGTGTGTTATAATAATATATACATATTTACATAGGTGGGGGAGTGTGTGGCTAATTTGAGCAGCTACATGGAGCTGTGTTACTGAGCACGTTACAGTGATAACATGGGGTAAATACAGTAATTGAGTAACTGATTTCAGTGACACTACCCACCATCCAAAGATAAGGGACTGTATGGTAAATGGAGAGAATGGAATTGTGTTAGATCTGATGTTGGATATGTGGTATATCTTTCTGTTGTCTTTATAAATGGTCACGGTCGTACCAGTTCAAAAAGTCACAAACTATGTCAGCGATCGTTTGGAGGGGGTGGTTTGAGCATCATATATCACAGAGGAAATACATTGTGACAGTGTCTCCACCTAGCAAGTGAAACTTGTTAATGTAAATTGATGCAGACAGGTATGTTGGACAGGAAAAGTCTCAAACCATTGATTAGTGGGGTGTGGATGGGGGCTGGGACCACTTTTAAACACAAGATTTTCTTGTGGTATTTCAAACCAGGCCATCCTTTAGACGCTATATTTTTCGTTGTGATGTAAATTTGTATAATGACTAACTACAACCAAAATGTACTGTTGGTTCTTGTCCATGTTCACTGACCAAGGTGTAACTAGGCTAAGTGTGATTGTTTGTATCCAAAGACATCCAGATAGTCCAAAATTAACATTATTTTCCGATGCTAGCACTATTTTATATTTAAGTAGCAAAACCTTTATTATTGGAACAATGCATGCTTTGTTGATAATTTGTTAAATATTTTACCTGTATTGGGCCTGTGTTGATGTGATTGAGTGTTTTACACAAAGAAAGTGCCATGTGCTTGTCTGGGTGAGGCCATAAGAAATAAATCACATTGTTTCATCAGTGTACATCAAATGATAGGTACCACAAGACTGCATTTTTAATATCATTGTTTCTTTAAATAAGTACTCTGGTGCAGTGGAATACCACTATGATTCATGACTGGACAAACACATTTGTCTGTCTGCTGCTGGTTATGAAATACATATGGTACACTTTACAAGTTGTTGTTAAACGGGAACAGCCACTTTGAATATTGCTAAAATGTGGAACAATTAAAACTGTTCCGTCATAGAATTGTTTACAAAGTTCTGGTGAGAAATCAGGAATTATTTTTATTTGGCTTAATCACTGCCTGGGTGACCATGCCGAAGTCTCAACAGGGCAGCAGTGGGCGAATCTCGTGTTGTTTATGGCCAAAATTACATACTCGAACTGCTGGAAATGTTGTACCTAGAAACATCTTTGAAAGACATGTTCTAGGCCATATCACTTGCCATTATTAATTGTAGTTCTCATGTTATATATTCACCATGTACAACTCTTCATTTGCACATGTAATGGGAGATATAGTTAGTTAGTCATTATTTTTTTTTTTAAATGTGCAAGACATTTTGGGAGATTGAGAATCTACGATGTGTTAGAATGTACCTCGACGATTCCGACAGCATAAGCCATCCACTGTTGGGTGATAGTGGATTGTGTAGAACAGACGTGTTCATATATTGGCGGAAACTATTTTCTATGTCATGTACATAACCTTTAGTGTTGTTGATACAGACCTTGTATGAGGTGAACAAAGAGCATGTCAGAGGTATATCTGACTCTGAATAAACTTAATAACTTATCATGGCAGATACTGACTGAAAGACGTCTTAATGACTTGTTGTGGCTGATAGACTGACTGAATTGTGAATGTCTGTGTCATGAAAATTGATGTACAAATT
Source organism: Oasisia sp. SBJ-2009 (assembly GCA_964017155.1). Taxonomy (NCBI): domain Eukaryota; kingdom Metazoa; phylum Annelida; class Polychaeta; order Sabellida; family Siboglinidae; genus Oasisia; species Oasisia sp. SBJ-2009. Next base: position 12,226,588 of record OZ024858.1, read on the forward strand.
TGATATGACTTTAATCTTATATATTTGTGGTCACTGCCTGTGTTGCCGAATAGTCAACTTATTTTTACTTGAGACTGCATGCATTGTGAATTGTATATTACCGATGGAAATCCTAATTATACGATATCCGTTCACTTGTAGGTAACTTATGTTTGAATAAACTATGAATACATACGATGTGACGTCATATGGTTGTGATGTTACCCACGGCAGTGTGGAATAATGGAGCATTTGTGATGTGGAGAAAGCTGCCATGGTTGAAACAACAGCTTATCGGCTGTTGATCTACGGAAGGTCTGGATGTAGACAAGATTGATACAGAACAGGGATTTGGATATTGGCTGTATAATTAACATTGAGCCAAGCAGCCCTTTTGAGTATTATAGTGAGTTGGTAATTATGATTGAAATGTGTATTGGTGAATCGTAGTCAATGACTAGTCTCTTTACTACAATCACCTATCAGGATAATTGGCATTTTCTTTGGTTATTCATATGAGATACCAATTTGCTATGCTTTCCAGGCAGGCCAATTGGCCCAAAGGACTAAAAATGACTGAAGGTACCCGAATACAATTGCTTCCAGTTGAGTTGTTATGATGTGAGTTGGAATCTGTTTTCAGACCCGTATATTGTGTTGTGTTAGCTTAGACTGCGTACCCCCTGATAGATGTAATACTGCAGCCTAAGTGGTCTTTTCCTAATTTTTAAATATCATGGTATAACTAGCTTACATCAATATGTTACAGATGTTGCCAGCCAAAGTGCATTTATAACCCCAAATTGCAATTTCTGACTTAATTTGCATATATTAAAATTGTAAACAATGTTATTAATCAAGATTCTAAACACACTAACAATTTAATCCTATCATGTCTGCCTAGACACCGTGGTCATGACAAACAATTTATCTCAAATTAACGTTTAATTGCAGTTTACCTTAATTATAACTGAACTAAATTAACTGTAACGACCCCATACATCAGCTCGGTTCCAACTGGAGACAGTCGGCCCCTGGCATGATAAATCACGAACCGGACACTGATTAACCTTTCCAACTAACCCAGTTGTATTTTCGTGACCCGGTGATAATTTGACGAATGACAGCGCGCCACTGGCAGACGGCGGCAGTGCGTGTATGTGACGTCTCCCGCCTGATAATGCAATAACAGATGACACTTGTCTGCTCATTACAGGCCGGATCACTGGTTATTTGCCTGTGTCTGCCATTATTTGCCAGTCTCGGCCACATCACCTGTCACTGTGGCTTCTCTACTCAGTCTCCGAGACGACTGGCTGCACACAAACTGATTACTAGCGTCAAACCCTAGCACATTTCCAATCCGTCTTACGGGTGGTATTTTTCAGCCCGCAAAATCCGGAGAAATAATTTCCAGTGTTTTGTATTATTACAGACTAACATCCACCCAATGCGTGTGTGGGATTTGTGATTTTTATTTAAGTGGTGTGACAAGACTATTAGAGTCGCAGCCAGCACCCCCTGGAGTTATTGTTAGAGGCGAAGATGTTAACCATGCTGCCTGGTTAACTGCAGTGGTATCAAGGTGGATTAATATCTGCTCCACTCACTAGGTGGTAGCACTGTATCATTTGGTCTCTCCATGACATTTTGAAACAACGTGACTGACATTGACTTATGAAGCAATCTCAGAGTGTGGCGTCACAATATATATCAGATAGAATGCGTGGAAAAGCATTGGTACAGATGCCACTCCATCATAATAAAATTTGGACATTTGTAGGCAAAATTATTGTCAGCAAGAAAAAGTGTATTGCAAGGAACTGCTCAATTTCCATATTAAAGTGCCTTTTACATAGTTACAAGATAAACTGCCATATCAAATAATGGCCACTTTGAACTTATCATCTAACTTGGTAACTGCCAAATTAAAATGTTGACATTTGTAGACAAAACTACTTTCAGCAAGAAATATATTTATTGCAAGGAACTGCTCAATTTCCATATTAAAGTGCCTTTTACATGGTTACAAGATAAACTGCCCTATCAAATAATGGCCACTTTGAACTTATCATTTGATCTGGTAACAGCTAAATTAGTTGGCACACATCAGCTTGATGTGGTGGGAGCGTTTTCTGTAAAAAGGCGAACTGTAGACAATTCAGCCCATTCAGTGACTGTACAAATTGCAACTTCTCTTCTGGAGGCAATCAGTAAAGATTATAATATATATATATACATACACATATAGAGTGCGATAACATTTATCCTGCTTATTAAACATAATCTACTTCAAAAGATTAATGTGCACTTTACAAATGTGTAATGTGTTAAGTTGATTGTTTGCATCTCACTTTGTACCAATTCAACAGTAACGAATACTTTGATTTCGTTTGCAATGTTTATTCACTAACAGTTGCCATCAACGTCCTGAACCGTCACGGAGACAGTTTCACCCCTAACACAATTACTAACACCTGCATTCTCCCTCGCAAGAATACTAAACAATACAGACACATCACCGAGCTATTGTTGATGGTACAAGTACAAGTCGGACCAAAGCTGGGTTCTATTCTGTTGTGGAACTGGTCAAATATGTGTGTGAATTTGAAATAAAAACAATCAAAACAGACCAAATTGTAGTAAAATCCGGCCAAACGAAATGAACCGAATGAAACAAAATATTTGCAATATTCTTATGGATAAATTTACACGTATTTTCAAAATCTCAAACAATACATGTATGTAATTTCAAACATTCCATGTTGTGCATTTGACTGAACTTTATTTAAAGGCATGTCACAACAAAACTGCCAATTGAAATTGAATTAGAACCGAATACAAATTAATTGAACTGATCATTATTGTTGGGACACTTATCCGACAAATTAATTGGAACAAATTAACTGAATCTGGGAACCCAAATACTATACCGATATTGGCATGCAATTACACAACTAACAGTTGCTGTAGATACGTCTAAGGTCCAGCCACACCACTCCTAAGGTTGGGCACCGGCATCACAGCCCCGACCTCTGACCTTGCAGCTGCAGTTAGTTCAGTTACGACTTACATTCAAACAACAAGTTATTTTGCTATGTACATCGACACAATGTGGCCCAGCGGGGCTGAAGCTAATGAACTAGTGTCTCACTATCACAACAGCCACGTCTCCCTGTCAACCCACTCTACTCACTCCTTAATTGGCCTTTGTAAACAATGCCCATCGTCCAAGATCTCATCTTGTTCCGTGTCAAACCACCTACTTTGGTTTTCCATTGTTAACTAAAACACTAACAACAAGAATGTAACAATCTCCTGGAAATGTCACAGTCACATTCAATTCGTCATGGTAAATCACGCGGATAGCCTAACAGCTTAGATCTGACACACCTTGTTTGATGAAGTGATTCCACAAGTGGTGCATCCTTTAACAAACGTCAACTCTGTCATGGAATAATATGCCACACATCAATGTTATTCCCAAAGCTATTTGTTTTCTGCAATGTGCTGCATAAGACACACACACAAAACCTTCGGTAATGACTCCAGTAGAACGTAATGCTAGCGGAAACATCAGTACATGGCGACATCTCACTATCGGACGTCACCGAACAGTCTACAAAGACACCAGTAATCTGGACGTCACTCTAATCTGAATTGTCACATTTCTACGAATCAACACGAGTTAATCAGCGAGATATCCGAGTCAAACCACATATACAGTATACACCCTGGCCAACAGAATATACAAAGCAAATCCAGCCAGGTGGATAAATAAAAATGTACATCTAGAACTCCCATGATGCTCTGCAGCAAACATTATGTACACAGGCCACAAACAAGGTGAATTTGGTGCGTCGGTACAGTGCAGTTGTGTATGTACCACACGTGGGAGGCCAACTATGATATGCTGAATAAACACCCCACTCCAGGCAACGTAGCCCAATAAACTGTGTCCAGACGAAGTAGTTTGTTTAGGAAAAATATCCAAACATTAACCGACACACTGAGCACTGTGATTTTGCTGGTTCTGGATTATCGCATTCCCAAAAAACAAACTCACCGCTAGGATTTTTCATTTCATGACAAACATTTTGGGGGATGGCTAATGCAGCACATGCTAATCATGGAAATAGTGAAGTTTTGTCATTTTTACCTGTTCAATTTGAACCCATGGGAAATGCAGCAGGACTATACGGTGTATATTTATTCACATTACTTAATCACATTGTGCTGCCAAATACACAGAGACTAGACGACTGGCTGTATCACAACATATCAATGACACCCATGTAGCTGATTATGGAGTGTGGCAACTAATACTGCCAGACACGGCAGATAGCAGGTTTGTTTCCTACGATCCATCCTCGGACTGACAGCGCCACCTGTCCACAACTCGTTGCAAATCCCCCAAACATATCTCATATCTATTTACCCCTTGACCTAACCTACGCCACTGTTAAAACCTACATTGCTCTGGATAAATACTAGTGGTGGCAACAACGCCGGCAATGCAGTGACAGCTAAACTATAACCGGTAAACTAACATTGTCTCAATCATAAGAACTCCACGCTTCTATATTCAATTCCTACAACTGGTTGTCTAATTCAGTGCTGTGCTTACATGTGTCACATACAAGTGTAGTAATGTTTAAGATTAAAATGGATTTCTCATTCGTAGACACATCCGCAAAAGGGCAGAGTTCTACACCGCAGGATTTGTGCAGGGCAACGGTTACATTTCTCACCACACAGAAACCTGCTCTAAAAGTGTAACATCGAGTATCCGACTATAATAATTACACGCTATCTGGTTACTTATTAATTAATTAATCCAAGACACACCACATTTACCCTCTCAAACGAACACGCAAGACAATAACGAAGCATTGTGAAGAGAAAACCCCAACAAATTTGGCGGACGCCACATACATTGTGGTGTAATGATTATTCTGCATATAATTATGTAACAATATTAACTGTGTGTGAAATAGGGACGTCTATGGAGGAATGCGCCAACTACCTAGGACACACCACGGCTATGTACAAAGAGAGACAAGTGATTGTGACACAGACCACTGGCGACAAGACTGCCAGTCTGGCCACTGTACCCTACCGTAAGACTGTCAGTCGGGCCACCCTATCCCACTACAGCACCTGTCAGTTTAGCCACCCCACCCTGTGGATTGCCGGGCACTTGTGTTAACAAGAAATATCTACACCCGACACACCACACCACTCTGGCTGCCACAGCACCAATGATTCCAAAAGCGACTGTTGCCATCACACAATGGCTTATTTTCTCATCCAGACAGTTTGGCAGGGTGGTTGAACAACGAGGAATACAGGACCACGTGAAAGCCGTGCACAGACTCATGATGGTGATAACTTCAAGTGCCATGAAGGTGTTGAGATAAACTGAAGCATGTAAAACTACAACAGAATGGTAACTTGCTGGTGCCAACTCATGCAGGGTGGAGTGAGAGAAACTCTGCCAGTTCGTATACGAGATGGATATTAATTGGCATGGTGTAGAGACCCCTGCTTGCAAGTAAACCATCTATTTAACCAGATATTGCTTTATTTACGTCATGCGATAACACCCAAATTATACACCGCCAACATCCGGTGGATTTTGCAAACAACGGCTAGAGTGAACTGGTGGGGCAGCATGTCTGATGACATACTGGAACTGGAAGCACAAAAGATTCAACAAATCAAATGGCAACTTCCCACTGTTGGCATCATTAGCGACAGCGACACCCAATCAGTGCTGTCGTGACAAATACACGGTGCCTTCACGTAAGCACCAGTGGAATCGGTGGCCAATCTGAGTGAACCGTCGAGGGTGGCAGCACGTGACGTCACCTACCTGAGTTGACAGTTGACACAGCCCTATCTCTCAACATAAAACACATTCTACACACTCATGCTATGCACGTGATCTTCGCCACCGCAATCTGACACTCAATATGTGGGCTGTTGGAATCCACCTCCTCCGCCCTGTTGGAATCCGCCCCCAGTGCCTTGTTGGAATCCACCGCCGCCAGTGCCTTGTTGGAATCCACCACCCCCAGTGCCCTGTTGGAATCCACTGCCACCGCCAGCCTGTCCGCCAAAGGGTGACTGCTGGTAGGGGTCACCGGTCTCCCCGGTGCTGGGGTAGGCGGAGTAGGGTGATGGGATTGGCTGGGAGCTCGGCATCGCGTTAGGGTCGTAGCTGTCCGAGGCGAACTGTTCAGTGACGCCCTTGCGGTAGTTCATCACAGCCAGGTAAGTCAAGCCAGCCTGCAACACAGAGCCTTGTAGTTAATAACAGTGGACAGTTCTTCTATAGTGCAACATATATGTTTTCAAATGAGATTTAAAAACACCCAAAATTGGGATATTTTTTATTTCACACTATAGCAGACGGTGGAAGCAGCTTTGCTGAATACCAAGAACATTGTTAATAAATTAACTAAAACGTTATCTCACCGATAAACAAATTACTAAAAGGTAATTTTTATTAAAACAACTGCACAATACTCAGTCAGACTACAACTTACTATTACACAAAACCACCCAAGTCAGCTTTCCTAAAATTATCTTTTTAGCAGACGGACGGACACCTTTGTCAAAATATATGTATTTTGGCGTAGCTATTTCAAATATATTGCTTTTTGACCTTGACCGACATTCACCATTTCTCAAGATGGTGGCCTTCACAACTAATGTCGCTATATCTTGTGAACTTTACCACCTAGAACTGATGTTTATATCAAGATATAAGTATGTTGCACTGGGTTTTCAATTTAATGAAACATTTTGCATTTAACCTACATATCAACCATTTTATTAAATTAACAATATATGTATGCTGTATTATGCTGCCACCCGAAATTGAAAATTATCGCAACAGAAGCTGCTTTGTCTGGAAATAGAGGCGAGATGCCAATGTTGGCTCTTGGCTTGCCGTTATCACCGGACTGCAAAGAACAGTTGAAACATGCCCATATTACGACATCGCCTTATTCCAGCACATTCTAGGTGGTCAATTCTGCAGTTTCTGTGATCCGAGCTTTGTCCTTGACCACTGTTAGCCAACGTCAGTAAATGCATAACACACAATCCGACATATATTGTTAATTTTGTAAAATGGCTGACATGAAGGTTAGTGAAGGTCAAATGCAAAATGTTTCGTTAAGTTGAAGACCCTGTTCCCATATGTCCATTCATATCTTGAAATAAAATATCAGTTTTAGGTGGTAAAATTCACGAGATATAGTGACATTAGTTTTGAAGGCCACCATCTTGAAAAATGGCGAATGTGAATGTTGGTCAAGGTCAAAATATTTGAATTAGCTACCCCAAAATACATATATTTTAACATAGGTGTGTCTGTTTGCCAATCCCTCCAAATAACTCTTTTTTAAATATATAAGCAATTCGACTTGACAGCAGCCATTTTATGAGATGGTGGCTATGAAGGTCAAATGTAAAACATTTTGACAAATTTAAAATCGCTATCCACTTATCTGTGCACTGACACCATAATCCTGACTCTAATTCTAAGTGACATATTTCATAAGATATAGGAACATTAATGTTTACGACCACCATCTTTAAAAATGGTGGATGTGACTGTTGGATAAGTTCAAATATAAAATATTTGAAAGTGGAACACAGCTGTACCCAGAAAAAAAAGTGTTTTATGTAAAACAGTTCCTGAGATATAGAAAAGCAAGTTTTTTATTATGGATTACGGCCGTTTTGAATATTGCAAGAAATGGTGGAAGCATCAAAATCTCAGGTTGCTTCCATAATAATTATGAAACAGTATCGCATCAAGGTCATCTGTGTCAAATTTCTTGCTTTTGTCCAGCAGTGAAAATGTGTGGCCTTAATAGCCCTCAGTACGAGAAACAATCAAGTAATGACAGCTTCAACTGCCATATCAAATTTTATTTAAGTGTCTGGCAATACAGTGGTTCAACATGAATCTGGTTACAGAACATTTATTTAGAGAGTTAGCAAGATCATGGTCCAGTACTCACAAAGGTCGGTATGGAGAAGAATGAGAAGGCGATTGCGGCCTGCACCCCATTGCGACCAACTCTCTCTATAATTTCTTTCTTGACGGTTGTGTTATTCCATTTGTTGGTCAGGTAACAGAAGCAGACAAACCACATGAAAGTCCAGAACCCTGCAACACAACAACCAAACCTCAATATGTCAATGTGTTCAAACAAACGATATCACACTAATCTAAAATCTACTTTACGCGTGTGTGTGTGTGGTGTGTGTATGTGTGTGTGTATGTGTGTACTTATCAAGATATATTGATAAGTGTTTAACAATTTCAGTCCTACATTTCCAACCAATGTGCGAGAAAGTTGACTACCTCATATTAAGTCAAGATTTGAGGACCAAGTATGCATTTTATATGTTTTCGGAAAGATTGATAATCAGCTAATTAAACGAGTAGTGGCCTGCCATACAGAATTGGCACAAGATAAAATATTTCAAATACTTCCCAAAATACGATGATAACATGATAAACTACTGAATGGTTGTGTCTGGTATGTTGTAAAACCACAGCAGTGTGGACAAGTAATGATACCACATCACAGTTACTAAGCGATGACGCCATCTCACAGCCCTCAACCCACAGGAAACAAATGCATGTCTCTTCAGACGTGCCACAGTAGCAGGCTTTAGCAGCTAGCACAGTTTGTCTTAGTTATAATGGCATGACAAACATATAGCTAAACGACCACAGGTGGCAAATGACAACTTGATGTTGGTGTGCTCACAATGATCTCTGTGACTTCCACTGAACCCTTCATTTTCCCGTGAACCCACCCCACCCCCCCCCCATGCTGTCAGTCTTACACATTAGGAGTATACACTGGCCGTGGACATTAATCGACTTCTCACAAAGTGTGACTTTTTTTGTTATTCATATGAGATTGTGCACTTAGTCGTACATAAAAGTTCGCCAAAATATGCATATTCACAGAAGGTCGGTCGATCAGTGTATAATGCAAACTGATTGATTTATTGAATTCTTATTAACATTTTGCTTTTTTGGGGGAAATGAAAATGTGGCAGGAGGCACATAATATGAACTACAACAACAGAGGGTTTAATTTCCTTTAGTCGACACATCACAAATTGATACAAGCATGCTACTTTTACTACTGCCTCTTTAAAATCTTCACGTGCTGGAAATCATGAAATCAGGCAATTTACTGTGCTACTACATACCAGAGAAAGCCATGTCGGCAATGACGACATATTTGCGTTGCTGCACGCTGCTGATGTTGTCAAACAGTGCGTCGAGGAGAAGGAATCCCATCAGGCCTAGGAACGCAAGTACACCGATGGCGATGCCGAATCGACACGCATTCCCGGAGCCATATAAACAAACACTTGAATCATCATCGAATCCTTGTGACGCAATGCAGCCAAATACGATAACCGCAAACAGCTGAAAGCATCCAGATAATGTGGTTGATTAGTTGTGTTTGTTTGGGTTTAAATGCATAAAAGGTTCGTGCAGCATTTCACATCTTGATCTCATATAAGATTCAACGCAACTGCGCATGAAAATTATATGCTATATACTAGTATGTAGTCACTTCACTGCAAGCGTTGTGTATGCCACTGCATGGCAATATTGCTTGATACTGAAAACGAATTATTCCCATATTGATATTTACTACTTGCACTGTAGCATACTGTACATACAAATTTAGTTTTACACAAATGCTACTTTCCCTCTACTTGATGATTATAAATAGGTGCAAGTGGAATGGTCAGGCTTTTACTTTTTAATGTCCTATCTGAAACTTATGGTACCAGAAACAATACTCCCATTTCCATTTAAGGGTTCAAATGTATCAAGTTAAGTAATATTTTGATAAAGTGGGTACTGGACACTGTATGTAATTGAAGAAGAACGAGGCTTGTGATTAAATGTGGCAAATATGCTACAGTATTTGAAAGGGGAGATCAAATAAGGAAACAACTAGTTGTAGAATAGTGACACAACTATGTCATTTCAACATTTTACAGTTATTTACAATATTAAATTCAGATATTATATATATATATATATATATATATATATATATATATATATATATATATATATATATATATGCACTGGTTATACTGTTGCTTTTACAATCACAAAACATTGTGAGGAATTTGGCTAACTTTGTTCAATTTATAGCTTTAAAATGCTGTATTGATATATTACTACAATTCTACATGCATTATTGGTTAACTTATAACCAGTTAGCTGTCAAACAGCTTATATAGTCTTAGAATGTTTTGACTCAACAGGGAGGGGACATCCTACTGGAGGCATTGTAATTCTAGTATTGTCAGAAAATTATTTTGTTGTGGCTGAAATCTTGACCTTCTCACAAATTGCCATTGTTAATGATATGCCATTAGTCAGGGGTAGCAATCAGATTTGAGATTATCCCTTTTACACAACGAACTGTACAGGCAGCTACGTGATGGGCGGGGCACTTTTGACACAACTGATTTATTATAATGCTATGATAGCTACGGACCGGTATCGAATCACTCCTCCATCAACAGACCAACGTAATGACCGCGCGTGTCAAATATCGATCAACATCTAGCCTTGCTAGGATCGCAAGCTTAAGAACACGCTGACATCGTCATCAATGCGATGTCGATGAAGTAGAATGCAATTTCGTTTTTGCGAACGACACCACTACCCGGCTTGCCGTGACACATGCAGCACGCAAGAAGAAACGATACAATCGTTAACCCATTCAACAACGTCTGCGTTCGACCTGAGTGGTTCTGCTGTTGCAAATACACAGACGTCGAATGCAGAGATGTGATTTGCGTTTCATTCATAACACTAACAGTATCACAGCCTGGTTGTAAACGCCAGTGACATTAATGCATTTTCATGAAATAGTAGTCCGCTTGGTGAAAAAAATACCCATGCAACAGTGAGAATTGGCCTACCTACCCAACTAACCGCCCTCAATATAACCTGCGGCTTTTTAATATAGGCTAAATAATCGAACTGGCCAGTCGCCTTGCCCGCTCCATAAGCTCCACCGCCTTCCATTTTCGATGTGATGACAAGGGATCAGGTGCCCGTGACGTCATCGACATACGGGCAACTAGCCGCCTGTCATACTCAATAGGTGGCGAACTAGTCTTGCTATGGCCTTTTGCATCTTTTTAATCCACAGAGTGGCACCACTGTTCCAAGTCTTATCTTCGCATCCTACTACCAACATTTCTACGCTACGCCCTGCCCTTCCAGTTTCCAGCGAATATCCTTCAAACAACAGTGTTTTCATACGCTCTTGTGTGTGTATGTGTGCGTGTGCGTATGCGTGTTCTGGACATATTCGTCGCTTGGTCACCGAGTACTGACTGTACTGTGCAGCAGCATCCGCCATTGCCATCAGCGCCCTGGCTGTCATCACCACCATGGCGTGGGATTCAATTTGTTGACGCGAATCTAAAACGTGCGGAAATACACGTAGGATTCACATTTTTTTGGTTGTTTATGCTGTGATAATCCTTCGGGAGATTTCAAACAATACACGTTTTATATGCAGGTTGTCTTTTATCTCATATATGTGGACCCAGCTCCAAAGTCTTCATCTTTGAGACCCTTTCAAATGCTCCTTCAGATGCACAAATCGAATGAAGGTTCAAAAAAGCTATATGCAACAACTAATCGAAGACGTATATTGACTATGACACCTCTTTTGCATCTTGAAAGCATGCCTTCTGCGACCATCTTAACACACGCATATGCGAACGACGCACACGCACGCACACACACGTACCCACACGCACGCACGCACACACACGGCGTATCCCAGAGTTGATGCTAACTGCCATTTAATTAATTATATTTGATGAACGGGTAATATGAGTTGTCACAACTTGTTATTCATATATTAATGCTTTATTCTATGCAGTAAAAACGGGACATTAATTTGTATATGGCTTTTACTTTAACATCTGCTCATACGTTCACCTTCTTTGATGTGTTACGTTCTTATGACTACAACATACAAGTTGAAGATTTACTGCCTGCCAGATGGTGTTTAGTTCAACACTAAGTCATTGGTTAACAATTCAATGCGTTAATTTTATGAAGTTATTCTTGTTGGTATATCAGCACATTGATATGATTCAGCGCGTTTATTTCTTCCAGTTCTTATATGTTGATATCTCAACCGCCTTTTTGTTCATAATGCGTAACTGATATTAACATCCATGGGTTCGCCATCTGAAGCCTAGCTAAGGCAGCCCTCTTTTAGTCTGGGAGCTAAATGCCATTTTTTCCCTTAACCTTGCATTGTTGTATTAAGTTTTTTTACTGTTGATTTTGGTAGCCAAGGGTCTCTAGTTTCATAAACTGCTTGATGACATGTTGTCATCCTTGAGCAATTTGATAAATTCAAGATGGCGTCCAAGATGGCCACCATTACCTATAAATGACCACAACTCCCTACCTATTCACCCTAGGAAGGTGATTTTTGTCTCTATATCTAGGTTTTAGGGGTCAAGCTATTCATTAGAACTGAGTATTATGTTAATATCTTATTACATAATGGTAATTTCCAAGATGGCTGCCAAGATGGCCGCCGTAACACTAAAAGTGGCACATCTCCTTAACTATTTACTGCAAATTAGTCGTGAAGGTGTTTATCACTGGGTATTTTGGAGATACATATATCTGTATCAGATCAAATTTCATATACTGATGATGTCATCTAGAAATCCAAGATGGCGTCCAATATGGCCGCCATTACCTATAAATGACCATAGCTCCCTGCGTATTCACCCTAGGAAGGTGATTTTTGTCTCTATACCTAGGTTTTAGGGGTCAAACTATCCATTAGAACTAAGTATTATGTTAATATCGTATTACATAATGGTAATTTCCAAGATGGCTGCCAAGATGGCCGCCGTAACACAACAAACTGGCATATCTCCTTAATTATTTACTCCAAATTAGTCGTGAAGGTGTCTATCACTGGCTATTTTGGAGACAAATCTATCTGTATCAGATCAAAGTTCATATACTGATGATGTCATCTAGAAATCCAAGATGGCTGCCAGTTTACAAGCACTGGTATATCTTCTATACTATTCAATCTTGGAAAAAATATGAAAAGGTAAACGACCACAGGTGCTATGTTATAACAAAAAGGTTTCCCCAGAACGTCAGAGAATTACGAATGGTAGCTGAAGAGGCATTTCGCGGAATCATTCTGGATAAACCACTACATTGCAATGGTGACCTCATGCACATTTTTGAAACCGAAGCCAGCAAGAGTTAAACTACTACACTTTGGGTCGATGTCTTAATAAAACCTGTCCTGCTCATCATGATGTTCGTACGAGCTGAGCGCGAAGGTGATTGGCCACTTCATCGTGCATCTTACAAGCAAATGCTACCATACTTCTTTGCTGCGGGGCATGTGAACTATGCGAGATATGTGTTGTGCTACCTTCGTGAGATGGAACGGCTACCACAAGAGGTGTTGTCACACTTCACGAAGAGTGAGCATGTCATGCACCATTCTGCTGGCTTATGGAATGGCATCTGGAGCGATATGATGAGTGAGACGACCTACATGCGGTATGGGCATGCTCCTGGGGGGATAGTTGGCATCACGCTTAAGCCAGAAACGCTGAAGGTATGTGCCCTTAGTGTGCATGCATGCAGCTGGTTGGAATCTGATCTGGATGACATGATGGATGAGGACACTGAACGCAAGGTGGTGACAACACACAAAGAAGAGGCAAAAGCCCAGGATCGCTGAAGACAAGAGAGACCGAGATGGAATCAGACATAAAATCGACACTTGCATTAATCCCTTAGATTCTGCGGCACACCCCAGTGGTATAGTCAATGTAGTTAGCGGCCAGATTGGTTCAACTGAAGTCAATGTCCACAATGCTGTCACAATCGGGACTGAACAAATGAAAGTTTTCGAAAGTCGGTTACCGCAGGGACTTTATGAAACCATCACGAATAGGGTTGTTACTATGGATCATGCAAGGAAGCATGTGAAGGTCGGAGCTGTGAAAGTATTTGATACCAATTTGATTTACTCAAGGGTTATTGGCCAACAGGCTCGTGAGTGGGACATTGACATTAAGGATGTGCTTGGTCATGAACTTGCGCCAGTTCCAACGACCATGTTTGATGATACTGGAGATATGAGGATTGCGAAATCGAAATCTACCTTGAAGAAAATTCTCAAAGTTGAGGTGTCTGATAGAGTTGCTGGTGGTGCAAATGTTAGTGTGCTCGGTGGCTCAGCAATACTCTGGGTAGTTCCTTGGCCTGCTGATGGGTCTGTCAACGATTATATAGCGAACTTCAAATATGCCATAGAAAAAAGGTAACGGGTCGAGGACGTGTATCTGATATTTGACAGATACTATGATTACCGCACAAAGCGTGTTACCAGAGGATCTAGGGCAACTGGTGTCAGTAGGGTTCATCATTTGCAAGTCAACAGTAAACTTCCAGCGCAGAAGATTATACTAGCCTCTTCCAAAAAAAGAAGCAACTGATGCAACTGATAGTTGATGATCTAGTCCGGGATAAGAAGTTTCACGAGGAAAACACACGACATCACAAGTTAGTGGTAACAGGAGCAGATCCGGTGCCAATCGAAATCAGTGAAGGTGGAATTGTCATCTAACGGGCAGATCTGATGTATATATACTCATGTACAGCGCCTCCGAATGGATATTTCCAGATTTATGGCGCTTTATAAATGTTCTTATTATTATTATTATCTGGCAACTTCACATAAAGAAGCAGATGACATCATTGTCCAACAGGTCTTGAGTTGTGCCGCGGAAAATGAAGAAAGCAAAATCATTGTTGTTGCCGATGACACTGACGTCTTTGTACTGTTGCTGCATTATCATCACATGGCAAATCTCAAGAATGTTGTATTGATGGAGTCCCCCATCAAAGGAAGGACGGTGGTTGATATAGGCAAAACTGTGCAGAAGTATTCTGAGATAGTCGAAGGAACACTCCCGGTACATGCACTTTCTGGCTGTGACACCGTTGCCTCCTATTTTGGAATTGGAAAGGCCACTGTACTCAAAACACTTCGATCGGGACACTCACTTAACTTGTTGGGTGCACCAGGGCATTCTATGGAATATGTTATTCAACAGGCTACCTCCTTCATTTCCGCGTGCTATGGACAAACAAACTGTAGTACAATGTCAGAGACAAGGTTAAAGGTATGGCTGTCAAAAACAGGCAAAGGGTCATCAACACCGAAGTTGTGTACCTTGCCACCAACAACTGAGGCATTCAAAGAAAATGTTAAAAGAGCTCACAATCAGGCATTGTCACTGGAAGCGCAGAATCCACCCGAGTTGGACTCAACGGAATATGGTTGGGTAAATGATGACCAAAACAAGTCCCTTCAACCAGTCACCCTCCCTGGGGAAGTCGAACTAGTCCCAGAGATGGTCCTACGTCTAATAAAATGTGGATGCCACAGTACTACTCCATGCAGTTCAAGTACTTGTAGTTGCAACTATGCAAACACGAAATGCACACTATTTTACGCCTGCTATAATCAGGGTTGCTGTAACCCGACATCATAGCTGATTGCATGTCTTTGCGATGCACATGGGCAACGCAATGTACAACAGCGTAAATTACTTGGTGAAGTGGTAGCCATCCTTAAATATGAATTGTATAATATGCTTTTGGTAAACTGTGTGAGAATTCAGATCTAAAATTAAAGAACATTTGTTATAATATAACACCTGTGGTCATATACCTTTTCATATTTTTCCCAAGATTGAATAGTATAGAAGATATACCAGTGCTAGTAAACTGGCAGCCATCTTGGATTTATAGATGACATCATCAGTATATGAACTTTTATCTGATACAGATAGATGTGTCTCCAAAATAGCCAGTGATAAACACCTTCACGACTAATTTGGAGTAAATAGTTAAGGAGATATGCCAGTTTTTGTGTTACGGCGGCCATCTTGGCAGCCATCTTGGAAATTACAATTATGTAATACGATATTACCATAATACTTAGTTCTAATGGATAGCTTGACCCCTAAAACCTAGGTATACAGACAAAAATCACCTTCCTATGATGAACAGGTAGGGAGTTATGGTCATTTATAGGTAATGGCGGCCATCTTGGACGCCATCTTGAATTCCTCAAATTGCTCAAGGGTAACAACATGTCATCAAGCAGTTTTTGAACATAGAGACCCTTGGCTACCAAAATCAACAGTAAAAAAAACTTAATACAACAATGCAGGGTTAACCCTCTCTGCTCCCGGACTATTTGGACAATTAGGCGATATCGCGTTGGCTGACTTAATTTGTCAAAGCTTTGCTGTAAAATTCAACGCATTAGTTACTTTTAGTTCTCGTTGGTTCAACGCGTTAATTTCATATTGATATTATATTTCGCGTTAATTTCATCGTGACGTCATTGGTTTTTATCTGAAATATACGTTTTTACTGAAATCACAGTCAATATCATAAACAATTCAACGTTTGCAGCATTTATTCCCCTTAGAAAGCAATTATTACTCTAGAGAAAAATTCCACAAAGTGATATATCCACCATGTACACACTTTCACCCTTTCACCTAGGCAGGGCCGCTCTGGTGGTCTCAGATTCGACTCAGTCCAGGATTCGACTAAACGCATATCGCGCATGCGCGCTCATGCGCAGTGACCGCTTTTAGCTGTTTGTACGCGCTGTGACGTAGTGGCAACGGCATACGTCATGCCCGGGCCGAGATTCGACTAAACGAACATTGCACATGCGCAATGTACGTCATAGATTCGGCTAAACGGACATTGCGCATGCGCAATGTACGTCAGAGCCCGTTATGACGCAAGCTTGTTACAACGACACTTCCCTTCTATTCACACAGATGCTCAGCCCATACTGGTAGAACTAATATTCGCTCTACCTAGGCTAAGCCACTTTATTGGTACTACACAAAACAGAACGATCTTTCACAGTATATCAGTATGCTATGTCTGTAATTCCATGATTGTTGTTCATAAAAAAATATTTTAAAACATTCTTTGGAGTGGTGTACTTATACGAATATAAAACAGTAAAAATGAAGATGTTGCAATATATGCTTGCTCTCTAAAACCGTGTATCTTGTTTATACTGTGTAGCCAGGAAAAGTCATGTGACATGTGTATGAGTAATGAGGATTTTATCCCAGATAGTTGTCTAACAAGTATGAGTACTTTTGAAAGTAGTCATATTTGTGATTGATATGAGGATATTGTAAAAATAAAACATAACCCTTTTGGACTCAAGCTCTTAATATAAGATTGTTTTCATTTTTATTTATATGCCTACCTACTTGATGAAAATGTTATTGTCGGAACATACTTTCCAGTTTACTTATTGCATAAAGACAATAATAGTTTGTTCTCGGTTAACCACGAATACTAATAGTACTAACAAGTACTTCAGCCCCCAAGCATGATCACAATCAGACACTGTATTAGTAAATACTTTATTAACTAAAATAAAATATCATGCACATATTCATAATTTTGTTTTCTTTTCTGTATGTATGTTTCACTTATTAAAAACAGAAATCTGTTATTGATAATTGTGTTGTGAAATAGTAAACAATGAGTGTATTGATGCTTTATTGGCTTTAATAATAAAGGCATGAAAATGCTATGTTGCGAATTTTCTTATTTTTAACAACTTGTTGTTTAATTGTCTGATGGACTTCCTGCAGAGAACATAATAATTATGTATTTCTTAACTTGTTTTTTTCGTTATATCTTCTACCTGTTGTAAGTCACCAGTACTGTTTCACCAACCTGGACAAAGGGGAGCCAAGAGAGAAGTGGGCATGCATTCACAAAATAAAGTAGTTTTACAAAGACAATTAACTTGTCATGTGGATTAATCAATTGAATTATATATTTGCATTGTAATTAAGTGTAAGTACTAATGTCTCGGTTTCACTTGTTGGCTCAATTCCAACTTGTATGACTTTGTGCAAAATATGGGTTTATTGACCGAAACATTGCATTCCCTTGTAATTATGCTGATATTCATGTGAAAGTTGTATTAAATTAGTAAAACCTGTAGCCAAATTCCGCCATTAGTTAAAGTCACGCCTTCATAACCACCATAGATCCCTGTCGTATACATAAATCTGTTGACAAATTAAATGCCTCTTATCGATTTTTATATTGACCAGCATAATTTCTAAGGATTTAGGCACAATAGAAGTTATATATTATTTACTAGTATTAATATAAGCATTTAATGGGACCCTCAACAGAGGGTTTTCGTCCTCGATGGTGGAATCTGTTATACTAACATATTACAAGAACCTTGTGCATGGCAGCATCTGTATATGTTTTGTCATAATGCTTGCATGGGCATTGATTGGTGGGGGATGAGGGTGACCCCTCACTTTTTAGCTTTAGTGGGACAGCATAGGAAATGTCCCCTTCACCTTTTCATTCCAGAAAAAATCTGTCTCCCTCTCACCTATCTCATAAGCCCCTACATAGATCTAGTAGCTGAACATAATAAACTCACAATATGAAATTGCCACTACCCAGAGGAAACATCAACTAGATAAATTGCTTGGTTGAAAACAGAATGCAACTTGATATACTTCAGTATATTAATAGGATGCTTATCACGTGTGGCTAAAGCAGTGTATTCCTGCACATTGTATAACTTAGTGCTATTTGAGTGATGTAAAATGTCTTTGTCAAAAGACAGGATTGGGAAGTCATAGACAGGCACCCCTGTAGCCTCTGCACCTTGTCACTCTATGCATCAGGCAACCATAGGTCCTCAGTCTACATTTTATGTGATTGAGGGCAGGCCATGATCCTCGAGGCTCCCCTCTGCTACTCGAATGTTATTTACAATTATAAAATTGTGTTGATCATTCAATTTGTTTCACAGTCACAATATTCAAATACACGTAGCCAACATAACTATTTTAAATAACATACAATATAGTCATGTAGTCAACATAAGCATACAATAAACACCTTTGTTTATTTTATAATTAGTAACAGACCAACAATAAATGATTATATATATTATTTTACTAAAAACAATGTGATATGCATTCCGATGATGCTTATATATATATATATATATATATATATATATATATATATATATATATATATATATATATATATAAGCATAAGTCGGGATTTGAAATTTGCCGTGAATGCCGTCTAAAGGCAAGTAAAGCCAGTTGGCATGATTTGGATGAATTTTGGGGTTTTACATAAGGACGTTGTTGCGTAGCCGAGCATCGGAACCGTGTTCGCTGGTGATAAAGGTCCGAGCACTCAACGCGCATGCGCCTACTTTGACTTTCCCCGGTGCTCGGACGCGGTGCAGCAGGCCGAGCATCGGAACCGTGTTTGTTTGTGATAAAGGTCCGAGCATTCAACGCACAGGCGATTTCTTGGTCGTACTTTCACGTTACCCTTCGCATCAGTATCAGTACGGGTGCGTAATCGTACTACTGCTACTAGCGATTCATAAGGATATTCGATTAATATTTATAAGTCCATTATAACAAGTCATAGCCTATGGAAAAAATGAAATAAATACTTAAATTTTATAAGCCCAATTGCATGATTATAAATGTTTTTTGCGTTAATGGTATGAATCTAAGTAAGTAATATATACCCATAACGACATTATAATTAATAAATATGAGCATTAATAATTACATGAGCACCGAAAGAAACAACAGGGGCATCATAGTCTACAGCATATGGCTGGTTGATGAATTTATTTTATTCATAGGGCATAACAGGCCAAAGTAATTGCGTTTTGAGAACTGCAGATTGTAATTGCTGTAGTATAGCAGAATGATTTATGGACTTCATGTTTTTATATAGTAAATTTAATATTATCATTTTAATAGAGCCAGTTCCATTAGGAAAAGATTATAAGTAATATGTGTACTTTAGAAGATAATATTTATTAATATTTGCACCTTATATAATAGTTGCTGTGGCACAAGTAATACGAATATAGTTGCTGTTTCCTGAAATTATATATCTGCTATATTACTTTATGCAGAATTATTAAATACACACGTGTAATGTAGCAATATTGTATGAAGCAGTTTATTACTGGAAGATGACAAAAGAACATCTCTACAATGATGATTACCTGGGTAACATTAATATTTAAGTGACGTATGTACGCGTCATGCGCGAAGATAAATCGACTTGCAATCTGACACAGTAATGTAAAGCATACTCGTGTATTGCACTAATGTAAAAAAAAACTTGCTACGTGATCTCTATTATCTAGAATACATTACTTATTTATGGTAACTGATTCCATACCGACATTATTAACAGGGTATATAACTACATGTCATGCACTTGAAATCTGACACAGTAATGTAAATATGCATAATATAAGCATAAAAGTAAGAAAGGAGAAATGTAAAACATATATACATTTCACAAATGGCATAATACTAGTCATATAGTTATACAAAAGGGTTACCATGACACATGCTAGATTAGTGGGTAATGTAGCGAAATGGGAAAATAGCTCATGTAGTCAACACTGCCAGTTTTGAGTTTCGTTATGGTTGCAGTGTTTTGAGTATATACAGTGTTTATGTAAGAGAAATGTAAAACATATACATGACAAGACGGTGAATTTATTTTCGATGCTCAATACAAATATAAATACATAGATAAATGAATTTTAGAAACATTGCACAAAAGGGTTATCATGACACGTGAGATTTTCGGATAATCTAGTATTTAACAGCAGGAACTGTGTAATACCTAAGGTAGAAGGGGTTATATTTGTAAAACATAATTATGCCGGGATAATTATTAATTTAATGCACTGAAATAATGAAATGTACGCAAACAATATCAATCATAAACAATGTAGTTAACATGACATACATCTTATAATGTCAAACAAATAAAAAAAATGAAAATTATGGTCATTATGGTATTATGCTTGCGACATTTTAATTGCAGTTTTAATACATTTTATTATAATTTTATATAAATAAATACTGTATTAAAACGTAATAATGCACATAACTATTTCACTAACATAAAATCAATCAAGCAAAACAATAACTAGTATAATAACATTAAGCATGAATTATATATTATTATTATTGTAATATAAAACTGACACTTATTCTGTGGTTAAAAATGTCATATTGCAATTCGATAAAGATAGTGATAACAGCAAAATTGAGGTGGTGCAAAATTTAAACAAATGTCCCCAGTTGTCTCATATGGACGCCGAGTCGTCTCAAGATCGGCGACGAGTTATCTTGAACCGGCTCGGTGCGCCCGGGCCGAGTTGTCTGTGAGCCGAATCGACTGGCATTTGTCTTCGAAGTACTTGTGCTCGGGCTTAATCTTGCCAGCGCAGCCAGGATATAGAGCCACCGACGCAGCCGATGTCTTACAGTCCCGCCTGTGGTCAATGTAGAGTTGCACGGCTGTTTTCTTTTCTTTATTTGCGTCAAAACCATCGCCTACGTTCATCCCAACCTCAACCCATGCTCGGCTGCCGTGAGAAAGAGCGGAAGCAAGATGCAACACGTGACAATTGGCGCATGCGCGTTGAGTGCTCGGACCTATAGCGCCGAGGTACAGGGTTCCGATGCTCGGCTACGTAACCACTTCGTTTACATAAATAAAATTTATAACATCCGTTTTAACACTTCCACCCATCCTACACTATTTATTCCAAATAAAATGTGTATTTTAACGTATTATAATGCGAGCCCTCTTGATCAACTAGTCCAAAATTACTAAAACAAAAGGATTTTGCTTCGATTCCTTCGTAGCCTCGGTTACCCAGACTCCGTGAGGTGGCAGCACTTTTAAGCCCCCTCAACTACGCCTGGGACAGTATATATGCATAAGTTTCTACATCCGGGCAGCCTTACCCCAGAATAGGGTAGAGACGCTGATTGGCTCTCAGGCCAACTATGAAATAAAAATTTAAATAACGATATAGTTTTACAAGATAATAATATCATTTGAAAAGTATTCACCATTGAACTTATATTAACACAACAGTAAGTAAAAATTCAAATTTACCGTTGTTTATAAAATAAGAATTACGGCAGGATTAACCAGTATCCGTGAGGTGGCAGCATTGTCTAGCCCGACACGGATAGCATACAAATTAAATAAGGAAACCTTTTGATCAAATAATGCTGTATTATAAAAACTATTAAAAATTAAACTTATATTAACCCAAAATAAATAGAAATACAAATTTGCAGTTGTTTATAAAAAAAAATATTACGGCAGTGTCCGTGAGGTGGCAGCATTTGATAGATCACGCGGATACCAAACAAAAGCCGGCAAATGTCACCAGACTGTCTTCTCGGCGTAGTTCCGCAGCCGACCGACAGTCGGTTAAGCGAGACTAATTCCTTCGATGAAATCCGCCATGTTGCTTTGGGGTTACCCCTGTATCGGGTATCACAAGAGTCAGAGAGGGCATTTCTTCCTCTCTGACGTAGAGTAACCCATATTCGGGCCAAGTACACCAAAATAGCTCAAAACTACCCAATAGGGGGCTACCATGAGAAGGCTTTTGCATACTAATGAGAGCGTGCTCTGTCACGTGCGCGCTTGGGTGCTTGCAATTGGATGATCGCCTACGCATATGCGCAGTAAGGCAGTGCTAACGTAAACAAGTAGCCAAGGTCGTTCGTATTCCGCCGTGTTTTTCTATCGTTGTTTTGCAACATAATGTCGGACGCGTTGCTACGTGTGCTGAATGCACCAACCGGCGATGACATTGCTGTTGCGCGGATGTGGGAGCAGTACGATTTCGACGCCTCGGAATGGGACGCTAACCTTGACAGTGAAACCGACAGCGACGTTACGGTCGAATACGACTGGGAAGCCGTTCACGATGACAACGAAGACGAGAACATGTTAAGCAACGACAATAATGCTCCAATTGTCCTGACATTTTGCATAGACCTAGAGATGGTGTATACTCATAATAATACGTTTTGGTCTGAAAAATCGACCATTTCTCAGCGCAACATTTCACAGCTCGCGCCGAGGGTTTGCGCCGGAGGCGAACGTATAGCAGCGATCGGGCGGCCTAAAATGGCCTACCCCGATGTTGAAAAACTCATAAATAAATAATAGTTCTCGATGGATTTTATTCAATTTTATGTTATTTAGCAGCTAAAACGTATGGCTACATTTGTCTCGCAGGAAGTAGGAAATTTATCCGTTCAGGAATAATTATGGGTGCAGGATTCTGCGCTAAATTAGCCTAAAAACGGCTTTGTTATATACTAATTAGCTGTGAAATTAATTAGCACGGAAATTAATTCCTGAAGTTATGGCACATATAATGTACCATAACTTCAGGTATTGTTGCAGCAGCTGGTTGTTATTTGCCCTCTATCATTGCACTATGATACCATAGCTGCATGCCAAATTTGAATGCAATACACATAATATTTATATGGTATCTAAGCCCATGCATAATCCAAAACTTTAACGGCCGTTTTCTCCAGTTTTACTTTTTGACCCCTACCATACCAAATGTGATATAACTTCCCCAATTTTTATAGTAGAGTCATAATTTTTGAATTACTGTAATGTACTATGCCTCCTCTTTCCAAATATGTCAAAAAAGTTTTTTCCGATTTGTCACTGATTTGGTCACACACACACACACACGCACGCACGCACGCACGCACGCACGCACGCACGCACGCACGCACGCACGCACGCACGCACGCACGCACGCACGCACGCACGCACGCACGCACGCACGCACGCACGCACGCACGCACGCACGCACGCACGCACGCACACACACACACACACACACACACACACACACACACACACACACACACACACACACACATATATATACACACACACCGAGTTTGCTTGGTTGCCGGATGGCCCCTGCAATGTTAAATCCTGGCTACGCCACTGGACTGAAGGCACGTTTTACAAGATTTACACCAGGCGTTTACATGCATTTGTTCGTGGGGAGGTCGCAATTAGCCATCTCCCAATATAACGAAGCAGGACACCGCGGCTGTGCATATAGACAGCGCCACGCGCAGCCTATTGCTGTAGCCTCGATACTCGTTCGAGTGAGTGAAAATGGTCACATAAGTTAATCTATTTTTATTAAAGATGTGTGTGATAACAATATTATATCAATACTTGACGTATTATTAACGGAAACTACGTTAGTAACAAAGGTCGAATCCTGGACCGAGTCGAATCCTGGACCGCTACCGTCGCGGTCCCAGATTCGGTCGAATCCTGGACTGGTCGAAACGTGGACCACCACATCGCCAGGTGTCTCAACCTCAAACCTCCCACGTCTAGATACTACATTGTCTAGGCAGCTACGGGAAAAAATAACATATAACATTTTTTATATACACCCCGCAGACGGCAGCTGTTGTTTACCCTCGGTTATGTCTCAAAACCTAGACGCCAGTCCAGTTCAGTCGGCACTGATGTCACGTTCGCAGAGCAGAGAGGTGCAAAGTGCACCCCTTTGAGGCAAACATGTTTTGACCTATTTATTTTCGTCCTATGGAGAAATGGTTAATATAGCTACATGTATTATATGTTATTTAAATATCATCATAAATGCAGAAACGCAGCTGCGTCACATCAGCGAAAAAAATACTTTTAATGAGCGTCATGTGGGGCAAAGCGCACAAGACGAAATTTGACAAATAGCTTATTTCATGTTTACTAGTGTACGATTCTATACTATATACTGGTATACGATACAATACTTTCATGTAGCTAATTTGCATAATTGCTCACTTACCGTGTATAGTCGCTAAGTTCGCCGAAATGTGTTCACATTTTTACAATAATATGGACGAAAACAGCTAATTTGTGTAGCTTATTTCGATTTCTGTGTTTCCTGAAATAATTGCCACCAAGATAGTTTCGGCGGCATAGAGCTTCCACAAAACGGTAGAAAGGGCCGCTAAAACGTATATCTTACGATTTAGGTGGGGATGTGCTTTGCCCCGAGGGGGCGCGCTTTGCCCATCTCTACTCATTACTGTAGCAAACATATGCGGAAGAAATACTTCCGAGAACTGTTGCATGATTTTAAAACGAAACGCATCGAATGTTATTTAAAACATCGTATGTTGAACGAGGCACTGGAAGTAGGCCTATCACCGGTGCCGATGCTGCCCCATAAACTAAACTGTCGTAACGGCAACGCGGAGAACGTGCTTTGCATCCCGCCTGCTCCGCCCGCCGACGAGACACGAAGCCCTAACTTGACATTCATTGCCTGGATGATGGATGGCCCTCTCTAGTGCTAATCCATAGCTAAGCCATTGCATCGTAACAGGTGAGGTAGTGTACGGGAGTGGATGGTTGATCCTAAATACTGGAGGGTAGCGAGAGGTTGCAGGACAGCAAGCGGGAGACTTGGTTCCGTTGGTTGTCATGATGACCGAGGTGGACTACCATAACTTATGTGAGGGTGGTCCAAGACCTCGACGGGTGATGAGAGCGTGAGACTCCTGCCAATCCTTCATCTCGTGAAGTCGACTGATCCGCCACAAAGAAGTAGGCCCTAGTGCGGCGGTCGAGAAAAGGTTGACATCCAATAAGGGCCCTTCTCAATTTGCTGTCGAGTGGTATCAGTCGAGTAGAACAGTTAATAAAACAACAACATTTGCCGTTTCGTCTATAAACAAACCATGAATATTCGTTTCGATGGAAAGCGTGCTCTAGTAACCGGGGCAGGCAAAGGTATGGATATTTGTTAATTTGTTTACCTTCTTGTGGACAATACCTACTTGGTATCACGACAAACGACAAAATAACGTGGGCTTGCCTAGGTGAGATAATTAAGTGCTTGACCTGTATGTTAGGTACCGTGCGGCTCTTGCCGGTATTTTAAATGGGCTTTAACAAGTTTTATCCAGATTGCCACCTCTAGATTCAACTCTAGATGGCAGGTGAACTATAGAAAGCCTTATGGCTTATCGAGAGTCCAACCTATCTATATTTATCTAAGTATACCCCGCCCTTCTTAGGTATAATAATGTCGATTTTAATTTTAAATATATTAACACTACTAGCACCTACACAATTAGCTGATTATCTGTTCCATTCGTTTACTGTTCTTTGTGAAAATGAAAATTTTCTAATATCTAATCAACATTGCTTCTTTGCTAATATATGTAACTCCATCTCCTACAGTTCTTCTCTCTTCCTTGACCGAGACAAATATTTCTGTCAATGTTTTCATACCCATTCAATATTTTAAACACCCCAATCTAATCTCCTCTCAATAGTCTGGTTTATAATGGTGATCCCTCATCTACCCACTTTGTGACATCATCCAAAAAACAACATATTTGTTAAGCATGACCTCGCTTTAAAAAACCCATGTTGAGATGGGACTTGACCAATCGCAGCGGTTGTACTGTACGACAGTTGGTTGTCGAGTGATTAAACTAGTTTTGGCACAATGTGAGTCGTCTCTGTACTATATTAGTTTTTGTTACTGTTCATGTAGCACGTCATTCTAGATGATGTTGCGTCCCAAATATGTCAATTGTGATTGTCACTCCCATGATGTAAATGTAATGCCAATTTTTTATACATACATATTTTTCAGTTATCAATTATAAAATGTACAAACTCTAGCTCAACCTCCACACCAGTTCATGGTTAGAAGTAGTCAGATATTTGGTAGGGGTATAAATTTAAAGACGGGAGACGCAGACGTTTGAGACTAGGCGCGTGAACCTTGCCCTGGCGCTGCTGCGAGCGTTGAACCCTATAAACGGAAGTCTGACCTGTTTTTTCTCTTAGACGCTCTTTGATATAAACACTACGGCTTCCTGTGAGTTTGTGAGATTGCTTAGGGTTTTATGTAACATTTATGAATAACAGTGTGACCTTTGACGAACATTCATCAGAGATAACGAGTTTTTGCAAATATTATGACTCTCTTTGTCTCTGTCTGTCTGTCTGTCTGTCTGCCTGTCTGTCTGTCTGTCTCTCTGTCTGTCTCTCTGTCTGTCTGTCTGTCTGTCTGTCTGTCTGCCTGTCTGTCTGTCTGTCTGTCTGTCTGTCTGTCTGCCTGTCTGTCTGTCTGTCTGTCTGTCTGTCTCTCTGTCTCTCTGTCTGTCTGTCTGTCTCTTATTCTCCCTCTCTCTTTCTCTCACTTCCTTCTCTTTTCTCTCTCTCTTTTACTCTCTCTCTCTCTCCCTCCCCCTCTCCCACTCCCTCCCCCTCTCCCTCCTCTCTTTCTCTCTTGTACAAATGTTTTCATATCAAGTGGCATCTCAGGCAAACTTAAGCATTCGGGGTTTATCCTGTATGTCTGACCGGTGTACGGCCTGCTTAGCATCTCCTTGCAATGACAAGAATTATTATTGCAGGGATTGGATATGGCATTGCAAAAGCTTTGGCGGCCGGTGGGGCTGAGACAATTGCACTGAGTCGAACACAGGCAGACTTGGATCGACTGAAAGCGGAGGTATTTCATAGCCATTCCCTATTGACATATCTGACATTTCAAAAAAATTAATCTAGAAGTTCCAGCAAATATGTAATATATATATAGATATTGGGATGTTTTCCTCACTAACTACCTATATCCAGATATATATTTGTGATCATTAATATGTAATTAGGTTTTGGTTTTGCTCACTTGTGAATTCTACAAGTCATATGAAATTATGACCAATATGATTATAATATATATATATATATATATATATGTATATATATATATATATATATATATATATATATATATAATGTAATAAAAAATTCCCAAACGAAGACAACAATATTATACAACTAAGCTTCAGATTCCAAATAGTGTTATCCAATTGTTCTAGACGACCTGGAGAAACTGACATATACAAAGTGCCATATAGGCCTTATACATATTGATTACTGTTTTGCGTGCTAATGTTGTGTGCTTTAGAATCCTGATATTCGCACGGTCTGTGTCGATTTGGCCGATTGGGCTGCAACAAGGAAAGCCGTCGAAGAACTGGGACCAATCCATCTACTGGTGAACAACGCCGCCGTTCTAAATTACACACAGTTTATGGACATCGAAGAAGCCGAACTTAAAAAGTACGAAATTGTCTTAAATTTACTTTACTTTTAACTTATATATGTGTGGTTGTGTGTATGCGTGCGTGTGTACGTGTCAATGTGTGAGCATGCACGTGCTAGTGTACAACGGAAGACGATCACACGCGTTTGTTTCTTTGCAGAAGTGAAGGATGTTGTCCATGCTGTGATGTGTGTGCGTGCGTGCGTGCGCGCGCGTGTGTGTGTGAGTGCGTGCGTGCGTTAGTCTTCCTAATATAATTTCGGACACGTATACGCCGTTCACTAATATACTGCATAATAGTTATTGTACAATGTTGTTCCAAAGTGTTTTCGTTGTGCGAATATATACTTACCAACACTGACTGGCAATAAACATCTCAAGATATTTAAGATGGGACCAAAATATGTAACAATTACAATATTTGCAACCACGATACCCGCAGCTATAACCACCGGCTACCCCACCCCCAAGTTCATGGA
Organism: Oasisia sp. SBJ-2009; assembly: GCA_964017155.1. Lineage (NCBI taxonomy): Eukaryota > Metazoa > Annelida > Polychaeta > Sabellida > Siboglinidae > Oasisia > Oasisia sp. SBJ-2009. The sequence goes on from OZ024858.1 coordinate 12,255,245, forward strand.
TGCGAAGAAATTGTTTGTAAGCACCCATTATTGGAGTCGAGTATTTTTCTTGAAATGCAGATAAACTCATTCGTGTTTGTGTTTTTACCAAAGATAATTGTATTGGTACTACCTACATATAGCATTAGTAACGCTCTTGACATGTGTTTACACAATAAAGTTATTATTTAACTTCGTATACATTTCAGTACATTTGATATCAACGTCCATGCTGTCGTGAACGTGTCCCAGGTAAGACGTCTTCAGTGTGTGTGCGTGCGTGCGTGCGTGCGTGCGTGTGTGTGTGTGTGTGTGTGCGTACGTGCGTGTGTGTGTGTGTGTGTGCGTGCGTGTGTGTGTTTGTATATATATATATATATATATATATATATATATATATATATATATATATATATATGGGGGTCGGTCACATTTAATTCCAGGTGACCTAGTGGCGGAGTGACCCCCACCGATATGGTGTCAATGTTATATATATTGTGTAAAGAGAACTGTTAAATATTGGTTATGTGTTAGAATTTGTAGGTCTTCTTAGCAAGACCATTGGGGCCGGCATACTAGCTGCGTATATGTATTGATGTATGTGTTGTATATATGTGGTTCATCTGATTTAGCTAGTACAATAAAAATTTAATATATTTGGCCAAGTTCAAACATCACTTGTCTGGCGTTGCTGCTTTGCATAGGAGTTTGTATGTGCAGCGGGTACATACATTTATCTTATGCTGAAGTAGTAAGCGAGACGGTGGTGCCGCCGCCTAGCGGAGTAGGCCAGTGCTATCCTATCGGGTTAGCCAGTACTAGGGAGGGACTTAGTTGTGTGTGCGCGTCATGATATGGCGAAGTAATCAGCCCTAGGCATTTATAAACCGGTTACAACCGGGTATTCTCCTCCCTTCGCTGTTCGGCGTGAACATAGCTGAGCGTGGTTGATCAAGCGGATTTGCTTATTTACAATTTCAGTTATTTGGTTTTACGGTGATATTTGTTATTGTTATACGTGTTATTTTGTTTCCCACCCACCTCCCTGTGCCACACATGCTGTAACTACAGGTTTTTGACGCTTTTCCCGTTTGCTTATTCGGTACATGAGGTTTTGCCTAGGCTTTTTCCTCTACATTATGTACGCAGGGTTTGTAGAACGGTAAATAAAGTAGGTGGTTTTACAGAAGGTAACCCCCACCGATATGGTGTCAATGTTATATATATTTTGTAAAGAGAACTGTCAAATATTGGTTATGTGTTAGAATGTGTAAGTCTTCTTAGCAAGACCAGTGGGGCCGGCATACTAGCTGCGTATATATATATATATATATATATATATATATATATATATATATATATATATATATATATATATATATTGATGTATGTGTTGTATATATGTGGTTCATCTGACTTAACTAGTAGTCTAGTACAATAAAAAATTTCATATATTTGGCCAAGTTCAATCATCACTTGTCTTGCATTGCTGCTTTGCTTAGGAGTTTGTACGCAGGGTTTGTAGAACGGTATATATATATATATATATATATATATATATATATATATATATATATATATATATATATACATATATATATATATATATATATATATATATATATATATATATATATATACACACACACACTGTATATATGTATATATGGTTTGTGATGTATGTGGATTGTGTATGTGTATATCTGTGGGTGTGTGTTTTATGTGTATATGTCTGTGTGTTTATCCATGTTCATTAGTGAGCGCGTTTATGTGTAAGTTGCGTATGTCTATGTGTGGGTGAGTGCATGCGCGCGTGCGTGTGTGTTTGTCAGCTTGTGTGTGTATTCAACTACAGCTACAACGTCTTCAGGTAGTGGCCAAAGGCATGATTGCCAGAGGCAAGGGAGGTTCCATAGTCAACTTGTCTTCCATTGGGGGTCGCATCGTTGTCCAGAACGCTCCTTCGTACACTGCAACTAAAGGGGCGATTGAAATGTTGACAAAGGTGATGACGAATGAGCTAGGTCCACACCAGGTAAGACAACAAACGTTCCAGGTAGAGTACACTTATTTGTTTAAAAATATAAATATTGTTTATATGCGCGATTACTACTAGTGTAGGGATTTTTCATCGCGAAGTACTATAATTATATATAGATATATCTATCACTATTTAGGGCTACTAAAGCCATGCATATATGCAAATACGTACATAATGACAAGGAGGGTGTTTACCCGGTTAAGAGACTATAACCAGTATGGAAGGTTTCCTATGCAATGTATATGGTAATTTTAGGGCCATCTGGCGAGGCAGAGGACCAACCCTGGTATTTTGGGACGCTACCAGGGGAGGGAAAGTTCACTAGCACTGCAGGCTCGTCTATGCTAATTTCTAGGGCCATCTGGTTTATGAAGATGCTCCACTTTATTGTTGTTGGGGGAAACCACAGGGTGCAGAGTCCGCTGGTACCCTGCCAAGATTTCTAGGGCACTATGGCGCTGGACAAAATGTTAGATAAGCAGTCTAGCGTCTGTCCTAAGGCTACAGTTTAGACCGTATAAATAGGGGGGATTTTAATTACTCTGGGCAGAAGACTGGGGCTTATTACCGGGGGAACATGTATTGTTCACCCCGGGACACGCGCTCGAGAGCACACTGTGACAGACTTACTGTCACAGAATATACGATGTGTGTGTCATATTGCATTGAGAGAAGACTGGGGCTTATTACCGGGGGAACATGTATTGTTCACCCCGGGACACGCGCTCCAGAACCCTGTGACATGCTTACTGTCACAGCATAGACTATGAATGTCATGGCAGACTTCTGGGGCCTATTACCGGGAACACCTACGCTGTTTACCCCGGGACGCGCCGCTCCAGAGGACCCTGCGACATGCTTGCCGTCAAGGCACATACTGTGTGTTATTGACGGGCTATACTGTGTGTTATTGACGGGCAGAACATTGGGGCATATTGTCGGGGAAACCACTGGAGTTATCCCGAGATACGCCGCTCCAAATCGCCCTGTGACCAGCCACGGTCACAGTATTACACCATACGTAGACATAAGTTGTGCCGCACCAGGCACACCGTTCTACAGTTGAGGAAACACACCTAGTGGGTGAGTCTTTTGACCGATCAACTGACTGATCGCGTGACAAACACGCTGTCAGTACCGTCACCTTTGTATTGTGTTTGTATTGGCTTAGTTAGTGAAGTATTTTAGTGAGTGTCTTAGATTTGTACTGTTAGGATGTCGATGTAATAAACTGTAGAAACCATATATATATATATATATATATATATATATATATATATATATATATATATCGTTTGTGTTAGACTGAGTGAGTGAACGTGTGCCCGAGTCCGCCACTAGACGCCTCCGTGCCGACCGCTCGCGCCAAACGATACGATTTAGTGGCGGGGTTAATCCCGCAAACGCTACACTAGGACTGCTCGCTTGATCCAAAGCACAGAAATTCACACCAGATCAATAAAGTCTTTGTCAAGTGTATAATGTTTTTTATTGTTTTTGATGTTGTCTAACTATTGTTGACCAGGCGGACGTATTATTATATTATAAGTTATTTTATTATAATAATGTTTTTATATCTTGTTAAGCGCAAGAATACAGCTAAATCGATTAAAAAATGGTCAAATCAAACCAAATTAAGTTACGATTTATAGAGTGGAAAGAAGCGTACACATCTTCGCAATATTATCTTTTCCAACAATTAATTTCAAAACGAGAATGGGGTACCACGAATCCAAGTTAGTTGCTAGAGGCTCTGATACGCAACTAGGGCCGGAAGTGTAAGCTGATTTTTACACAAAAGTCACTTTATTAAAAGCCACTGCCCACCAATAGGCTGTGCTGTTGTTGGATACCAATAACTGTGCCAATAGCATAATGTTTGCCTGGATGCAAAAACCAATGAAACAGTGTATAACTGCGGTAATACATAAACCACTGTCACTGCCACTGCGACTGGCAGCCGACGAAATACAGCATCGTTTGCAAGTGTCACTTTGAAGAGAACGATTACGAAAGAAAAATAACCTTTGCTAATTATATGATTATGCTATTTTTGTAACTCTGTCCTAACGATGTGATGTGTCCATTGTCAACGTATAGCTTTTATGTTTGTGATTAAATGTAAAAGATTTGTAAGTGACCGCTACAGTAACACCAGTTTAAAAATGTTCTGGGATTACACAGGTAACAAAGGATTGATTTAATACATGAACAAGGGGGTGCATATTTATCCTATATATGTTGGATATGTGTTGTACATAAACTGCTAAAAGCAATAGGGCATTTGTTTCTCTATATTTTATCATTTCAGCTGTATTAGTAGGTAGCATGGAGGAATTTACAGGAAATCGATCGTTTTCGTAGGAATGAAATGAGGCTGTAGGAAGAGGTACATAATTATTTATTGATTTACCTATTTCAGCAAAGAAATAGTTAAATTCTTCAGTAATAACGGTCACGTTTGATACTTTTTCTACATTTACAATAACATTATGAGTACGTCCGTACTCCATGTTGATATGGATTTTAGCTAAATTTATGGAAACATTATTTTTAATCACATTATGTCCTTGTATGCGTCACAAAACTATACCGTATAATGGAATAATCGTTTATTATTAGTGACTATATAAGTAAATCGATTCGTAACGAACGAACTAAACCACCGATTAGTTTATTGTAGCATGCAGAAGATGGCGCGCTCGTAAATGCTATTTGTGAAACTCAACGTCAGGTGGCTCAACGGGTGGGAATGGTGAAATCGGCTAGGTTTGCACTGCCAATGTCCAATTGCGCCATAGGCGAAACAGTTTGCTATTTCGCGAAATTAAATAAAAACTCATCGCCAAATTGGCGAGATGTTAGTTTAGTTGTTATTAGTGACGTTACCAGCAGTATGTGACTGCATTATTTCCTGCCCGCCTTCGTTTAAACTGCCTCAACGATCGGACACTAAACGAACCCAAATAATCAGTCAGCGTGCCCTACACAGTAAACATTAGGTCGTTAATCCCTTCAGTTAGCCAAGTTCACAGACAATAGCAAGGCTTAATTCAATCAAGTATTGTGTTGCCTGGACAATGGACACCTGTTTGACCTATTGCTGACATCAGTTATAAGTTTGATACGAGTACAATGCTGTACCTGACAGGTTCCCCACTATCGCTAAGTACAGGTGAAGACACATGGCATTAATCGATGTGCCAGCTGATAAATATTCAACCCAGTGCCAACGTAGGTTTGATCTAATTAATGTATATTTGACAAGTCTCATCAGCGGGTCATATTGCAGATAGGAAGATGCATGTCAAAAGCATATTTTAGTAAATGCATCACCCAGGCTAGGATTACAGTCGCTCTATGGTATATGCTGAATAAAAAAGGGATAATTATTCTTATAAGTTAACAAGTTACTGAGCAGACAAATACTATTTCAAAATGGGTAAATATTATGTTAATGCAATGTTTGAATTATTGCAGAGCAACAAGAATAGAGTAGATTGTTCTGAATTATTTGGCATTGTTATAAAAGTTTCTCTTTCAACTTTTGCTACATTGTTCATTTATTTTGTATTACATTAATAGTAGGTATTGTTTGGCCTTTAATACCTGAAAGATGTCCCATTAATAATTTTGCGTGTTTGCAAAATTCTCAGCGCTTGTTCAGTTTTCCTTTTACGGTTACACAATACTTTACTTTTATTTGCTTTATATGTTGTATTCATGTGTTGTTACGGTATGCGCGGCAAATTTGTATACAGGTTATTTGATACAGATTCTTACAGAATTTTAGATCAAAAATACAGATTACCATCCTAAAATATGGCAAGTCTGTTTTGATAAGATAAGTACTGCTGAATGGCTGCTTAATTTCGTCATGTAGTTATTCCTGCGTAGTCACACATAACCACACTATTCGTGTCTATACACGAGACAACGATTTGAAACAGTTTCCATTTTCATCTTCTATGATGTTCACATCTGTCATTTAACGAGTGCGCCAGTCAAGCGCTGAATTCCCGTATTACCATCTAATATCAGAGTATTATTCTTAATTTCCTTTCATAAATTCTAAGAATGAAATAAGACAGGAAGGTAAGTAGCAAGTTAACTGCATTCTTGACATCTAGGGTTTAAACATATCACTTGACGGATGTAAGTATTTAAAGGCAAAAAAAAGTTAACTGTTTCGTGGCATACACCTAATAGAGTTAATATAAAGTAACAATTTCCACGTATACTCAATTTTTTAACGTCAGCGGTTTACTCAGAATGTGACTTTAAAGTCTAAAATTCTAACGAAATCCACGATGGTCTAGACGCCGCCATTAAGTGAAGGGTTAAATTGACTTGGCCATTCAGCGCGCGGCATTCTATGTCTGACCCTTAACCTGCGATGTTGTTAAGGGTCAACAACTTCGAGTCTTCGACAGTTCGTTCAGTTGGCGTGACATCTAGCAGCTGCTTATAGACGTGTATCTAAATCTGTGGTTAAATCTATGGTAAACTTTAGTAATTATGCCTTACTGTTCGGCATACGGTTGCAATAAGAGTTGAAACAACCGGTAGTATTGAAGAAATTGATTCACATTTGCGGGCGTACTGTTTGGAATCCCTCCAGTCCAAGTACAGTTCACTTTGCTCGGTCCATTTTTAGGAGAAATGCTTTGAAGTAGACATGTAGTCATGTATCATCAGTTGATGGGATGATTTCAGCGATAACAATAATAGACAACTTTATATTTACCGTCATCAGCATGTTACGCGCGTTGCCGAGTTGCAGCCATTTCATGACAACAGCCAAACCCCATGCAGTGAATCTGCGTGGAGAGCGCCTCGATCACCGTCGTGACGTCATTCTTCGTCTAAGATGGAGTAGCGCGTAGTATTTGGTTGGCTGGGTGTTAAAAAATATTTTTCTGGTAAACCGCTGGCGTAAAAAAATTGAGTATATGTGGAAATTGTTACTTTATATTAACTCTATTAGGTGTATGCCACGAAACAGTTAACTTTGTTTTGCCTTTAAATAAGAAACGCGTAACATTTGTCTAAATTTCAATTTGTTATTAATGTTTCAGATTCGGATCAACAACGTGAATCCAACAGGGGTGATGACTGCAATGGGGAGGAAGTTGTGGCCTGATGATGTAGCGAGTGGACCAATGTGGAAGCGAACGCCGCAAGGAAAGTTTGCCGGTAAATCCAAATCTGATCTTCCTTGACACCGCTGTCTGTTGTCATTTAGTACAGTCCGTTTATATTACGTTGCATGGCATAACAATCGCTGTTCATCTGATGTGTTTTTGTTGTGCTTTTATTTCATTATGTGTGTATTTGAATGTGCATGCGTGCGTCCGCGTGTGCCCGCCCGCCCACCTGCCGTGTGTGCGTGTGTATATCCGTGTGTTGAAAAGTGAATAAGCGTGCGCTTGTGTATAGCAAAGGACATTCACATGCGTTTGTTTCTTTGCAGAAGTGAAGGATGTCGTCCATGCTGTGATGTTCTTGTTGAGTGACCAGTCGGATATGATCAACGGCACTTCACTGTTTGTAGACGGCGGTGTAACGGCTGTCTAGTGATGGCATTACTGAGCCGATGAATCAAACAGTGTCGTATTAGCAATTAGACATAAGTATACATAGACGTGTAACAATTAGTAGCTACTCAGTCGCTACTCATTCTATATCCTAACTTACTTGACGCAGCTGATTGAGCGCACTTACTATTTACTCAGCTTTTTGATATATCATATACTAAAATCATGGGATATTTCTATCTGAACTGCAACCAGAAAATATTCTTTATGCACATTAAATTTCATCATGCTGCCAGATAAAGACATGTACTTCGCCGTAGCTCAGTTATCTTTATAGCCATACAAAGAATAGATATGTAGCCGATTATATTCATCAACGGCGTATAACAGGTACGTACAATAGTTCTAAGTGTATCGTGTTGATATGTGATGTATTGATATGATGTTGGAATAAAATAAAAAAAAGGTGTTCACAGATTCAGACATCTCAGTCCCTTTCGACGGCGGGTCGACTTGATTCCTTCCTTCCCCTCTGAAATGAAAAGTATGACCAGTCCCAGTGTTACGTTAGGAGAGATAAATGAAATAGAGGTGACCGGGACTAACACGGGAAAGTTGTAAAAGAGGGCTTGCAGACAAAACTGCCAATGCAAATTATTCTGCAAGACGACAGCATGTTCATGCATAGATTTGAGCATGTCGTGTGTAATATCACGTGAATCCGTCGACAGGCCATAAAGTTACGCCATTTTAAAAGAAAAGAGGTACTACCGTACCGGGGTAACTTGTAACACTTTAGGACACCTCATATAATTTATTATGCAACAAATATTTAATAAGCCAGATATTTAGTATGCACCCATTTTTCAGGAGAGGTGTGGGGAACCGTTGGCATGACAAAAGTTTCGATCGGTTAAGAAACCTACCCGCAATCCTGAATTTATTGTTATACAACTTGCCCCGGTATCCCCTAATCGCTTTCCTCCGTTCTTTATATAACTTTATATAAACAGATATAGAATTACATATTTAGTCAGGCTTAAAATTAACATACATACTAAAAAAGATATCACCATTACATAACTAACAGGTTTCTTAACTAAATATGAAATATTAGTAAACATATAGGCAGTGAAACAATAATGATAAAAGTAATAATAGTAATCGAACAACCATCGCTATCATATTTTTGTATGTACAAATGTAATGTAAAACATCAACAATTTCCAAAATATAACATACACGAGACAAGAGCATAATGACAGAGAAAGTCATAACGCATGCATTGGTTATACACACGTTCAATTATGTAAAACATGATTTACATATTTTTGTTATTACTTTATGTTATCACACCCATCAAAACAATTCACAATATCAATGCTCTAATATTTATCAAATGTGTAGACTCAATCCAAGCTGAAATGGTTAATGTTCCTTCCTGTCCCTTAATTCCATAACTAGTTTTGGACTAGATCAGTTATAAAACTTATCCTCGAAACTTTGAACGTCTACGAGGATATTTCTGCGTGGCATATCATTATTTTATAGTGATTTTTATATAAACATGCTGAACGTTTTAATACATGTAAGACATTTTCAAAAAAAAATAAAACATTAAATAATTAATTTTATATTTCTTAACAAAAAGAGACAACTGATTAGATGTATATTAATATCTATATTATCGGACAAACATAGATCATTGTTGTCATATAAATTAACAATAATAGTAACAATAATAATAACAACAATATTTGACTACCTATGTGGCAGAACCACAATTATTCGTGGCGATTTACAATACACGATACATCATGATTATTAACTTAGAATAGTAGTAATAAGTCAGTCATTTAAACTAATAACTGTTGTAGTTGATGGGGAGGTTTCAAACTGGAAAACGATTTTGAGTGGAGTACCGCAGGGATCAGTATTGGGACATATTCTTAATATATATCAATGATTTGGATGATGAACTAACAAGCAACGTGTTGAAGTTTGAGGATGTAACAAATGTGTTTAGAAAAATAAAAGGTGATGCAGATAGATAGCATTTACAAGATGATATTAATAAGTTGATCGAATGGTCTGAGAAGTGGCAATTGCTGTTTAATTTTGGGAAGTGTTAAGTGCCTCCACACAGGACATGGGAATGAAGATGCACAATATACAATGTGTGATACTGTACTAAATACTACCCTAAAGGAAAAGGATTTAGGATTAACTATTAGTGCTGACATGGAGGTATCAGAGCAGTGTAGAATTGCAGCAGCGAAGGGACTCCCAAATATAGGTATTGTTTATTGTGTGAGGCATACTATTTTAAAACTCTTTTTTTTACAAATGTATATTATGTTCTGCTGTGTGCCAGTGTAAAATGATTATGCATATTTCTGGTTTGTGTTATCTGCCAATTTTGAAAGTATGCGGGTAATGTTTTATGTTTATATTTATAATAAAATTATAATATAATTACAATAAGTTGGTATTCAACTTTGCTTAAACATTAATTATATGTGGGAGCTATATTTATTTGAAAATATTATTCTTATAATTTTTTTTGCAATTTGTTTATTCAATTACATTTGTATCCCTAGATCAGTAGATGGTAATTAGTGTGAGGCAATGTTATAGATTTAACTAGTTTAATAATAATAATAATAATAATACAGTTTTTATATAGCGCTAATTACCGCATGGCGGATTGATGCGCTGCACAAGAAAAATACTAAAATTAATGTATATTAATAAATAAAAATGTAAATTATATAGATTAATATAAATCATACTAACTCGCATGTAAATGATATAAATAAATAAAAAATAAATTATATTAAACACTGCTTTTAAGATGTATAGTACTAAAACATGGTATGCAAATTATATATATTAATATAAAATTAAAAACCTATCTAAAACTCTGTACGTAAACATGCATATAAATCTATAAATTAATCTAAAACATAAACAATAATTAAAATATTATTACACTAAAAGGAAATTATAATGCAATGTCCGTCATTTCAAAACAATTTAAATTAATTGAAATGTCTAATAAAAAGATATGTCCTTAAATACTTTCTAAACATTGGTAATGTCCCGGATGCACGAATGTTCAGAGGTAGTTCATTCCACAGTCGCGGTGTTGCTGCGCCAAATGCCGAATCACCAACACACTCCTTTGTCATACCTTGGTGCAGTTTTGGCGCATAGTTCTGGCATAGGCGTCCGTCACGCTTTCGTGGTTTAACAAGTTCTGCCAGATAAGACGGCGCCAAACCATTCATTAACATTCTGGGCTTTACATTAATCTTGCATTTAAACTGGATTAAACATAATAATGATGAAATAGCAAACCGATGTTCTCGAACAATTGGACCTATAACTAGGTTAAAGTATATTATTCAAACTAGAATAAAAAATTCACTCTATAATTCTATAATATATTGCCTCACACTAATTACCATCTACTGATCTAGGGACACAAATGTAATTGAAAAAACAAATTGCAAAAAAACTTATAAGAATAATATTTTCAAATAAATATAGCTCCCACATAGAATTAATGTTTAAGCAAAGTTGAATACCAACTTATTGTAATTATATTATAATTTTATTATAAACATTTTATATATCTGTCTGTTTTTACATATTATAAAAATTTATAAACATAAAACATTACCCGCATACTTTCAAAATTGGCAGATAACACAAACCAGAAATATGCATAATCATTTCACACTGGCACACAGCAGAACATAATATACATTTGTAAAAAAGAGTTTTAAAATAGTATGCCTCACACAATAAACAATACCTATATTTGTTTAATCAAAAGATAACCAATCACAATTTTAAAAAGACTGATATATTATGTAAAGCAGCATATTACACACAGATGCAAACATACTTCTACTGTTATAAATTACTACATATGCAAAATAATATTGAATTAACACTAACTCTAGCAACACATTAAGCCATAAACGTATTACATTTTTACCACATATCCTCTACTTAGAATATGCGTAAAGTAGCAAATGTTAATAAACGATACTCAGGAATATACACGCTCCTAAATACAATTCGGTTATCCGTAATGGTCCGTCAATGGAATTCAATAATTACATAAAACATTGCTAATTTAAAAACCCAAAGTGGCCCCTAAGATAGCAACTATTTATTAGTCATAATAAGGGCAAGTCAAATATTTTACAAACTAAATTTAAAATAACTATTGCATAGTTGCAGTTACAAAATACATCTACTCTCGATTTACCCATCTTTCGATCTATTATATATAAGAAAACATAAAGAACAGCGCCGAAACGACCAATATTTTACCTGTAGGTACTTAGATATGCCACTTCGCCGATGCAATTTCTGCGAGTTCGTATTCAAAACGCGCCAGCGACCGAAGTATCCCGCCGAAACTACCAATTTGTACAGGCCAGCCGAAGTGGCATTGCGACCAAAGCATCCTAAATGCAAAAACGAAAAACGAATTCGTTTTTCGTTTTTCTTACTTCACTTTTGAAAACGAAAAACGAAAAAGGAATTCGTTTTTCGTTCGCAAATTTGAAAACGAAAAACGAAAAAGGAATTCGTTATCCGTTTTTCGTTCGCAAATTTGAAAACGAAAAAGGAAAAAACGGTTCATACACGGACCTATGTACTCATATAATATAAATCATTCTTTAGGTATACTTACGAAAAACTAACAGTTTTGACTTTACCATTTTTGTTATACTTTATATGTATTTTGTGCGATTTATTTTGCAATGCTATTCTTCTATTTGACGCAAATTTGTAAATTGTGTGGACTACAAAAACTTCTACCAACGTTTATTAGTAATGATTTCTTTTGTAATGTTATGTGAAATAGAGTATGTGCAACTCCAAAATGCATCTGTTTAATTACGTAATTTCTCCAGCTGAACCTCAGGTCAAGTGGCAACAAATAAGAAAAGAAAAAACAGATAAATAACAAAATCATAAAACCTAGGAATACATAATTATGCTTTCCCATATTTTCTCTACGTGGCATACTATTATTTAGTTTCATATTACTGTAATGACATAGTCATGGCTTAGGTGACGGGTAGCTATTCACAATTTCAATTTGTTGAACATTCTCAGCGGCATGACATATCACTTATACAGTAATTTACATAACTGAAGCCTAAAAGGTTTACGACACAAAATACATCAGCCTCACTGCGACTGTGGTGATGGCAGCTGGCCACTGTCACTTGAGTTGTTATGCCAGCTCATTTTTGAACATTAACTGCTGTTGGTCTACTTTACGTTGCTGCACGTTACGTCATCTCTCAGATTGAGTTAGCCCAAACAAGTTTATTTATGCACAAGCGATCAAATTTGTTTACTCTACCTGACCAACTCCTAAGTAAAAAAGAGTTGCTTTAATGACTACGTCTTTAAAATCCAGACAATTGCAACTTAGATATTTCTGCCGTCGACTAACTGAAATTTGCTGACATTTTGTGGACACATGCTCGTTACTCATTGGTCCAAACTGACTTGCAGCGTAACCTACCTGGTGAGTTAAAACGTGCTGCCGGGAGATATGGTCGGCATGATGACCGAGGTGGACTACCATAGTGCGGCGGAAGAAAAAGGGTTAACGTCCAACATGCCCCATTTTCAAGACGCGGTCGAGTAGTTTCAATCGAGTTAATCGACTAGACCAGTTAAACATACGGGAACATTTGCCGTTTCGTCGTTAAAAACAAACCATGAATATTCGTTTCGATGGAAAGCGTGCTCTAGTAACCGGGGCAGGCAAAGGTATGGATATTTGCTAATTTGTTTACCTTAGTGTGGATAATAATGACATGGTTTTGATATCACGACGACCGACAAAACAACCGGAGCTTGCATGGGTGAGATAAATGATTGACCTGGGCTGTACATGTAGGACATTATTCTAGAGGCTAGGCACGTGTACCTTTATGTTTGTATGTGTATGTGTATGTGTATGTGTATGTGTATGTGTATGTGTATGTGTATGTGTATGTGTATGTGTATGTGTATGTGTATGTGTATGTGTATGGTAAGCAACTACGTAATTACGCCCCTACTATGATACTTGTTACGAATTGTAATTGTCATTTCCATGTAGGGCTTTTCGTCATTCCATGCCTACGATAACTGTATTCATTAACTGGAATGCCCATGTTGCATTCATACATGTTTTTCAGTAATCAATGTTATGTACAGAAAGGAGCTCAGGCACCACACCAGTTTATGGTTAGTAGGTCTACAAGTAGTCAGATTTTGTAGGGATATTATATTTAATGACAGGAGACGCAGGCATGCTAAAGGTGCTTGACCTGTAGCCATATATATCATTCTTGAGGCTAGGCGCAGAGACCTCTGACGCTACTGGGTGCGTTTAACCCTTTGTAGACACGAAAGACTGACTTGTAGTTTTTCTAACACGTTCTTTGATAAAAACAAACAGTATGGCTTCTTACGAGCTTACCTTTTTTATGTAACATTCGTGAGTAATAGTGTCCGTTGATGAATATTCATCAGACATGACGTGTTTTTTCTCCAAAAAGAATTATTCTGTTTCTCCTGACTCTGTCTCTCACTCTCTGTCTCTCTGTCTCTCTGTCTCTCTGTCTCTCTGTCTCTGTCTCTGTCTCTGTCTCTGTCTCTGTCTCTCTGTCTCTCTGTCTCTCTGTCTCTCTGTCTCTCTGTCTCTCTGTCTCTCTGTCTCTCTGTCTCTCTGTCTCTCTGTCTCTCTGTCTCTCTGTCTCTCTGTCTCTCTGTCTCTGTCTCTCTCTCTCTCTCTCTCTCTCGCTCTCTCTCTCTCTGGCCTGCTTAACATCTCCTTGCAACGACAAATTACGTACACCAAAGAATGTGACAGTAGCAACTAAGGCCCTGCGCACGCAGCCCGCGGCCCCCGCGGGCTGGATTTGTTTTAGTTGTTGCGGGGCGGTGCGGGCTGCGGGCCAGACCAGTGCGGTGCGGGCCGGGTTGCGGGCCAGGTTATGTCCAAAAATATGCGGGGCGGGGCGGGGTGGGCCGAATGATACAGTTGCGGGGCGGGTGCGGGCTCAACTTTTTCAGCCCGCGCAGTTTCTCTCAAAATGTGCACATTGTCTGTGCCTATTAGTTGGTGGATTACCTTATAGCTCTTGTGTGTGTTTTGTGTGTGTGTGTGTGTGTGTGTGTGTGTGTGTGTGTGTGTGTGTGTGTGTGTGTGTGTGCCGTGTGCCGTGTGCCGTGTGCCGTGTGCCGTGTGCCGTGTGCCGTGTGCCGTGTGCCGTGTGCCGTGTGCCGTGTGCCGTGTGCCGTGTGTGTGTGTGTGTGTGTGTGTTTAACTATGTTATGATAACATGTGTTAACCATGACGTTTTTGGCAAACAACATATTGCCAGTGAGCATTCTGGGAACAGTCAATTTTTATAACACTGTTGAAAGCATTCATAATATGTCACTGTTTTTTGTTGTTTTGCCCTGCTAGCTTTAGTCATTCATTAGAGTGTACCTACAATAACTCACAGTAAAAGAAGTCACAGAAAAATAACAGTTTTGTCTAGGAAAGTCGAAGATACACGAGCACTATAAAATCTTTTGAATCTTTCACAATAGTAAGAAATAAGGTAGCAAAATAATGTTATTGTGGTACAGATCGCTACAGACTGCCCGTTTTGTCCTACCTTCGGCTATTAGCTAGGTCTGTCATCATTGCTACGAGTGTGTAGAAGGTAGGACAAAACCCCCTTGGACAAAACCCCCTCGGACAAAACCCCCTCCATACATAACTCCATCAAGACATAAGCTCCTTCCGGACAAAACCCCCTCGGACAAAACCCCCTCATCATAGATACTAGCCTCAAGAATTATCAAAAGAAGTACACTTAGCTTGGCTGTATATTTGTGCATACTATATATAATATAGCGGATCGGTGGTGCTGAACAACAATCTACATGCAATAATTCACAGTAAAAGAAATCACAGAAAAAATTACAGTTTTGCCTAGGAAAGTCACAGGAAATAAAGTCACAACATAATATTATTCATACACTGTCTAGTTAATACAATGGTGTGGTCTTGCATACACGAACACCATAATTTTTTTTTGAATCTTTGACAATAGTAAGAAATAAGGTAGCAAAATAATGTTATTGTGGCACATATCGCTAAAAGACTGCCATTTTTACACAATCATAGCAATGATGACAGACCTAGCTAGCAGCCATGTTGATTTGGGATCTCCCTTTAACACCAGTATCACCATTCACCAGGCTGCCCTGTCTTGCTAGGCTGAGTGATGTTTGAACAACAGCCTGGTGAATAGTGATACTGGTGTTAAAGGGAGATCCCAAATCAACATGGCTGCCTAGGAGACCTACTTAATTTGGGATACCTGGCTTGGACAAAGGGCTTGCTTATCTAAGCCAGACCTTCTCTAACCCACAAAGGCAATTAGCAGGCTGGTGGTGCCTAGTTTTACTGCCCAGTACCCACAGGTGCTAATCTGTGTAAATATTACTAAACAAGGCCTGAATGATCTTACATTGGCATTGCTAACTCTTAGCAGTAACTTTTAATTTCTTGATAACCATGTCCAATATATTTATCATAACATTTGTTACAAGTCATTGGCTGTAATATATTAATAAGTATTTAATAACAAAGGTAAAACAATTCTTGAGGGGTTCTGATATCCCTTAATGGATGAGTGTTGGCTGGTGTCTATTTACTGTATAGTATATTAATGAGTAATGAAAATGTCTGGCAGGATATTCAACTACCCATTGTGGTAAGCTGTAAAACTACAACAGTGAAAAGCAATTGAAGATCCTACCTGGCTTGGGGTGCCACTTCCTTCCCTCAAGCAAAAATTTCTTATCACTTTGCACCACCACTGAGGCACTAACACAATAGCAGGCTAACAGTTGCCATCTAGCAGGGCTGGTTAGTACAGGGCAAGGGGCATGGAAGCCAAGATCAAGACACAGGCAGGCCACTGCAAAAGAGGCCTGTTGTGCTAATTACAGCTGGTTCCAGAGGTTAGAGATGACAACTGACTACCTCATAGTGGATATTAGCTTATCTGGTATGCTCAGTGAATGGCTACAGTGACTTCCAACATAATTATTTCAGTATGACTTAAACATTTTTTTTTTGAATTTCAGGTAATTAAATGGTTACAAAAGATAAGGTGAATATAAAATATAACTAGCCATATATATTAATTTGGATACCCAATTAAAAGTATTTTAATCAATAAAATAATGAAATTGAGTTAATAAAATTAATTAATAAAATTCAATAAGGATTAGTTATTTTAAAGTATTCCATGTTATCTGTTAAAACTGTTATAGGCTGCTGGCTGACTTTTGAATGAAACATTATGCGGGCCGAACTGCGGGCCGGGCTGCGGGCTAAGTTAGCCCCGCCCCGCCCCGCCCCGCCCCGCCCCGCCCCGCCCCGCCCCGCCCCGCCCCGCCCCGCCCCGCCCCGCCCCGCCCCGCCCCGCCCCGCCCCGCCCCGCCCCGCCCCGCCCCGCCCCGCCCCGCCCCGCCCCGCCCCGCCCCGCCCCGCCCCGCCCCGCCCCGCCCCGCCCCGCCCCGCCCCGCCCCGCCCCGCCCCGCCCCGCCCCGGGGTGGGTGGTTTGCGGTGCGGGCTGACTGCGGGCCAAGTTATTGCGGGGCGGGCTTCGGGCTCAGATTTCCAGCCCACGCAGGGCCTAAGGCTAGCAACCGACAAGAATCTTGCATACATGTTGCACTGTTTTAATATACACTTTCATTTATTGTTATTATTGCAGGGATTGGATATGACATTGCAAAAGCCTTGGCGGCCGGAGGGGCTGAGACATTTGCACTGAGTCGAACACAGGCAGACTTGGATCGACTGAAAGCGGAGGTACTTCATAGCCATTCCATACTGACATATCTGACATTTCCAAAACGTAAATCTAAATGTTCCAGCAAATATGTAATACCTGTAATTATGTGGATGTTTTTCCTATTAACTCCCGTCCGGGACATAATATATGTCCCGATATATATTTGTGATCATCGTTATTTAATTACCTTTTGGTTTTGCTCACTAAAACTAAGCGTGAGATTCCAAACAGTGGTACCCAGTTGTCGTAGACGGACCGACCTGGTGAAAATGCCATATATACAAAATGATAAAATAATATTATATATTTATTTATTTATTTATGTTTACTGTTACGCGTGCTAATTTTGTTCGTTTTAGAATCCTGATATTCGCACGGTCTGTGTCGATTTGGCCGACTGGACTGCAACAAAGGAAGCCGTCGAAAAACTGGGACCAGTCGATCTATTGGTGAACAACGCCGGCGTTATGAATCTAACAACGTTTTTGGAAATCGAGGAAGCCGACATGAAAAAGTACGAAATGTGTGTAATGTAATGTGTGTGGGTGTGTGTATGGGGGTGGGGGTGGGTGGTTTGTGTGTGGGTGGGTGGGTGGATGGGTGTGGTGTGTGCATGTGACATCCTTAAATTACAACAACTAAAATGTTATTATAAATAATGACCTACCAGCTTATTTACAAAAATGGAGAGTAATGTTAGTCATCAGGTACATAATCATGATATAAGAGTCAACAATAAAATATATACTTATAAAATTAAGCAGGAAATTGCAAAGAAATTCCTTAGGCATAATTTGCTACTTTTACAAAATGACATTCTATATATAGTTAAAGAAAGTTTGGTATAGTTCACAATGATTTGCTAGTAATATAAAATTATGCTTTATTAACAAAATTATCAAGTATATAACTTCACGTCTATTTCTTTTCAAAACATTATTCTTCATAATTGTATATCATACCACATGATTAATTATTAAGTAGTTAT
The DNA here is from genome assembly GCA_964017155.1 of Oasisia sp. SBJ-2009. Lineage (NCBI taxonomy): Eukaryota > Metazoa > Annelida > Polychaeta > Sabellida > Siboglinidae > Oasisia > Oasisia sp. SBJ-2009. Next base: position 12,273,686 of record OZ024858.1, read on the forward strand.
TTTCTTGACTTGTTTTGTCTGATTTAATGTTGTGTATTTTGAAATAAATTGTTTGATTGAAATTGATTGATTGATTAATTAATTGTTTGATTGATTGATTGATTTATTGATTTATTGATTTATTGATTTATTGATTTGTTTATTGATTGAAGTAATATGTACACGGCGAAATTGCTATATATGTATGCAAAATTAAGAACTAACATCCACATGTTAACTTTATTTCAACTTTATAAAACATATACACATTGTACCATAAAGATAAACTCATTAATCATGGAAGCTATACTCAATATTTATTTAATATTTTTAGTAAAATAAATGTAGGATTTGTATTATTTTCGTATTTTACATGGATTAGTTGTTTAATGTATGGGTCAAATAACAGCAAATTCTTCTTCTTCTAGGTAAAAGTATTTAACAACTCCCAACTTCTCCCAGAGTTGTGCAAGAATGCTTGCTGTGATTTGAAATAGCGAGAACAAGATATGTTTACTAGTACATAATCAATGGACCATGTATAAAGTCTCCGTCGAAATGATACCATAATAACATATTTAACTTCATACCAATTTCAGTATATTTGAAGTCAACGTCCATGCTGTCGTGAACGTGTCCCAGGTAAGACGTTGTGTAAAACTAATAACAACGCTTATGTCGTGTGTGCGTTAACGGGTGTGTGGGCCTATGTATTTTTTATGTTATGTATGCATATATTGTGTGTGTGTGTGTGTGTGTGTGTGTGTGTGCGTGTGTGTGTGTGTGTGTGTGTGTGTGTGTGCACGTGTATATACAACTACAACGTCTTCAGGTAGTGGCCCAAGGCATGATTGCCAGAGGCAAGGGAGGTTCCATAGTCAACATGTCTTCCATTGCTGGTCACATCGCTTGCGGGAACGTTCCTTTGTACACTACATCTAAAGGAGCACTTGAAATGCTGACCAAGGCGATGACCGAGGAGCTAGGTCCACACCAGGTAAGACCACAAACACTCAAAGTAGTGTGCACGTATTTGTCCAAAACACTTGCCGTCAAATGTTTATTTCTCTATATTACAAATATGGTTTATATGCGCGTTTATGTACTACCATGACTGCTTGCTTGATCCAAAGCAAGGACGTTCACACCAGTTCAATTTTTCTTTGTCAAGTGTGTAAATGTTTTTGAAATTGATGCATTCATTTCATATTACAATATACAAAAGTGATATTTTTATATGTTGCCAAAGGCAAGAATACAGCTAAATTAGCCATCAAATGATTAAAGTAATCCAAATTAAGTTAATAGACAAGAAATAAGCGTTGATTTATTACATTTTCGCAATACTATCAATTCCAACAACGAATGTCAAAAAACTAAAAATAATAGTTTTATATTAGATGGTAATACGGAATTCAGCGCTTGACTGGCGCTCTCGTTAAATGACAGATGTGAACATCATAGAAGATTAAATGGAAACTGTTTCAAATCATTGCCTCGTGTGTTGACATGAATAGTACGGTTATGTGTGGCCAAGCAGGAATGACGGCCAGACATCGCTCCAACTCACCAATGTAGCGCAAACACAAACCTTCTGCTGCAACTGTTGCTTCAGACACTCGGACAGACACGAGTCTTCGCTTAGCCACCACAAATATCTTGTTACACAGCAGTTCATATATATATATATATATATATATATATATATATATATATATATATATATCGTAATGATTGTGTCACGTTTAGCCAAGTGATATGCATGCAATGAAACACGCTGAAAATGATAATACTTGGGTTTTATGATCTTGTTTTATATATTGCGTAGTGAAATAAACTTACTTAGTTATTTGGATACTCTAAATATCACACCTATCCGGTCCGATGTGGTGTTCCCAGATTCGGACGGTCCCAGATTCGGCAAACGCATACTTCGCATGCGCGCGCAAGCGCAGTGTCCGCTTTCAACTGATCTGACATAGCTTGGGTGACAAACGTTACGCTCCGGCCGAGTCCCCTCAAAACGCATACTTTTAATTTAAAATGTGCGAGTAACAATCATATTTTAATACTTGATGTATTACAAAGAGAAGCTATGTTAGTAACATAGATCCAGATTCGGCAGATTCGTTTCAAATCTGGGCACGGCCGAATCTGGAACTGCGACACCGGGTTTTGAACTGGCATGTCAGGTAGCCGCTGTTACCAAGGCTCCGTGAGGTGGCAGCACTTTTAAGCCCCTCACCTCCGCCTGGGGAAAGAGACGTTCTGCATTTTCGACCCGCCAGGGCGGCCTTTCCCCAGATTAGGGAACATTGGTTAGCCCCATACGAATAACACACAAATTAAATAAGGATACCTTTTTAACAAATAATGCTGTATTATATTCAAACTATTCAAAATTAAACTTATATTAACACAAAATATGTAGAAATACAAATTTGCAGTTGTTTATAAAAACTATAAATTACGACAGTGTCCGTGAGGTGGCAGCATTGCTTAGATCACGCGGATAATATTCAAAAGCCGGCAGAATCACCAGACTATCTTCTCGGCGTAGTTCCGCAGCCGACCGATAGTCGGTTAAGCGAGACTACATGTCAGGCGGATGCACTGACCTAGGGCCAGTGGGCGGATGTGCTAACTGCTAGAAAATCGAGATCCAGTCTGCCGTAATCGAGCTGTCGTTCCGGTGCACCAGGCTGACTTACTTTCCGATCGCTTCGCCTGCCTATCCGCCTGCAAATTAAAATGGACCGTCTAGACACTGTTTCACGAGATAATAAAATCGAATTATTGAGTTATACTTGTTATATTTATATTATGTGACCATGCACTTTTCAGATTCGGGTCAACAATGTGAATCCAACAGTAGTGATGACAGAATTGGGGAAAAAATTGTGGTCAGATCCTGCGAAGCATGGACCACTGTTGAAGCGAACGCCGCAAGGAAAGTTTGCAGGTAATAAAGGTGTGATCTCTCTTGACACCATTGTCAGTGGCCATTTAGTACAGTCCGTTGGTTT
>OZ024858.1:12279190-12296690 GCA_964017155.1 Oasisia sp. SBJ-2009
ATTCGATTCGATTCGATTCGATTCGATTCGATTCGATTCGATTCGATTCGATTCGATTCGATTCGATTCGATTCGATTCGATTCGATTCGATTCGATTCGATTCGATTCGATTCGATTCGATTCGATTCGATTCGATTCGATTCGATTCGATTTCTTCCTTCCCGTCTGAAATGAAATGTAAGAACAGCCCCAGTTTTACGTTAGGAGAGATAAATGAAGTAGAGGTGATCGGGGCTAATTGTGACACGGGAAAGTTGTAACAGAGGGCTTGCAGACAAAACTGCTAATGCAAATTATTCTGCAAGACGTCAGCATGTTCATCCATAGATTTGAGCATGTCAGGTTTAATATCACGTGAATCCGCCATAAAGTTACGCCATTTTAAAAGAAATGAGGTACTACCGTACCGGGGTAACTTGTAAACACTTTAGGAAACCTCATATAACTTATTATGCAACACATATGTAATAATCCAGACACTTAATTATGCAGCAGTTATCTGCGGGAGATATGTGGGGATCCTTTGTCATGACAAAGGTTTCGACCGGTTAAGAAACTCACCCGCAATCTTGAAATGTGTTATTTTTGTTACAATGATGTTCTAAACGTAAGTGTTTAGCTGATACGCTAAACTGCCAAGAGTGTCAGACGATTTAATGTGATTAGACATAGTGTTCCAAAGTGTTGCAGCGACCACCGAACAATTTTTCTTTCATATGCATTAACGGTTGCAACTACAACAATTCCGGATGTTATGGACAGGTTACAATTTCTCAATTATTATATTGTGCTACCGAGTTGTTCGAACAAATAAATATGTAATTTGGTAGCAATATTGGGAGTCAATGTGGAATGACATGTACAGTCTACTCAATAATTACCTCCGCTGTCAGTTGATCCAAGTCTGCTGTATTCGACTCAATGCAAATGACTCGGCCCCTCCGGACGTCAAAGCTTTTGGACTTGCATATCCAATCCCATTACTACCTGACACAATCTATATAACGACCCTCTGTATCTTTCCGGCCATTATTCATTGATCTGTTGTGGGGAATTTATCAGCAACAGAAGCTACAGACATGATTCGACGAGGCTGGAATTTTGTGGATGCAGCCAGGGCCCTCATTAATCTCGCTTAACCGACTGTCGGTCGGCTGCGTAACTACGCCGAGAAGACAGTCTGGTGCTTTGCCGGGTTTTGAATTATTATCTGTGTGGGGTTAAACAAAGCTGCCATCTCACGAATACTGGTTAATCCTGCCATAATTACAACTATATATATATATATATATATATATATATATATATATATATATATATATATATATATATATATATATATATATATATATATATATATATATATAATGTGTGTGTGTGTGTGTGTGTGTGTGTGTGTGTGTGTGTGTGTGTGTGTGTGTGTCGTTTGTGTAAATTTCTGGAATCCGTGAATGCTTGAGTAGACATTACATTTCTTTGAAGCATGGCATCAGAGTTGTGAAATCATGACATTTGCCATGTGCGTATATATATATATATATATATATATATATATATATATATATATATATATATATATATCCTGGGGGGCAGCAGGTAACATCCAATACGTGCCCTTCTCAAAGTGCAGTCGGGTGATTTCACTCGAGTTAGTCGGTCGAGTAGAACTTTATTTGTAAACAATCAAGCGCGAACATTTGCCGTTTCGTCTTTATAAAACCATGGATATACATATATTCGTTTCGATAGAAAGCGTCTAGTAACCGGGGCAGGCAAAGGTATGGATGTTTGTTATGCAGTATACCTGTCCTTCTTGTGGATAGTATCACGACGATAGACAAAAAATGGCGAATTGCCTAGGTGAGACACATGCTTGACCTATATATGTAGCACATCACGCTAGAGGGTAGGCGCGTGGACTTGGTTGTTATCCTTACACGCACTTAGTTGTAAACACTACGGCTTCTTGTGAGGTTGTTTAGGTTTTTATGTAACATTCATGAGTAATAATGTTCTTTAGCGAACATTCATCAGGGATAACGGTGTTTTGCAAACACGATGACTCTCTCTTCCTCGCCCTCCTCCCCCCTGTCACTCTCTTTCTTAAATCCTCTCTCTCTCTCTCTCTCTCTCTCTCTCTCTCTCTCTCTCTCTCTCTGTCTCTCTGTCTCTCTGTCACTCTGTCTCTGTCTCTCTGTCTGTGGTATGTTGTGGTGTGTTGCATGTGGTGTGGTGTGATGTGGTGTAGTGACGCTTGTTATGACACCGGCTAAGTTTGATAACAAATACAACTTTGTATTTGTGTGTGTGCGTGCGTGCGTGCGTGCGTGCGTGCCTGTGAAAATACACGACATGAATGTCACTAATGCTATGCACATGGCATCAATACTATCATGTTCGAAAAAAACCACGAATGAGTTTATCTTTCTTTCAAGACAAACTCTCGACTCCAAATGAATGCAATATTTCTGCATTTTGCACATGTTCAAACTTGTCACAAACTGCATCCATAATAAGAATCGCATCACATAATCCTGGCTGAATGCAGCCTACATCGAAAGCTGTGTGGCCATCGACAACTACAACCTCGAGCGAATAGAGAGGAGGAAGTCTCTACCTCCACGTCTGTGTGCATGACGACACGACCTAGAGAAGGGTCTGTCATCAGTATCTCCGCTGGTGATCTCGTTTACCCCAAAGGTGAGAAACAAGACTTAGTGTAACGCACGTGATACACCGCCAAACTCTTCACCGATGAGGGGCGGTGCCAACGTAGGAAGTTCACAAATTCGCAGTTCCGCGGGTAGACATGTGGTGTTCGGATCTCCGATTGTTACAACGTGACACAAGGCTACCTTCCTGACCAGGCGCTCGGCGGCCCCATCCGTGGTCACGATACGTGCTCTGTGTTGTCTCTAACTCGGAACCGGATTGGTTTGACCGATCAGCGCCGTTCAGGATTCAGCTCCTCGGCAACCAATGTTACAACAAAAATACCACTCAAATACATTGAATGGTTCTTCGGGGTATTATGGCCAAGCGTATTTGTATGGCATCTGAATTATATTTTGATAATATTTTGGATTCATTATACCTTTCAATAGTATTGAGTGGTATTTTAAATTACCACTGAGAGTACCACTAAGTCCTAAAGAAAAACCATTGAACGGTCCAATGGTACTGAATGATATTCAGTGGTATGTATTCAGTAGTATATCACTGGCTCTTTTTGTAAGGGCAATGAGAACATAACAGCCAATTCCAGTCAAAGTAAATCACATTTCCACGTTATCATGAAAGCTGATTCCAGCGTATACATTCGACACACTCAAATCATGAATCAAGAAATGCAAAACTGTTCTATGCAACATGACATGACTTAAGCACCTGCAAGGAGTCCGGAGTAGAGAACACATCAGTCACCGCAGCCTTCCATGTGAGGTGGTCAAAGGTGCCCGTTTGTTTGTTGACGCAGTGCAAATATTCGTTTGTGAACAGTTTATCATGCCCTGTGCAAGTCAAATGTCAACTCGCAGTTGACGTCATTTGAGCCAGAGAATGACGTTCTGACAAACCTGTGATATTTTTATGTTTAGCACTGTTGAAGATAAATCTATCAATCTGGTTGACTTACTTTGTTGCTGCTGTTGGTGCGACCCGGTGATTGTGTGCCCGCGTTACCGTGTCGTGGGAATCTCGATACACCGTTGCATATCACGCACTTGTGTTATTACAATACAAAAATGTGACTACATGTATTTGTTGAAAATGAAAAACCCAGCTTGGCAGCTATGAGAGCGACTACCAATAATGGTGTTTGTAGCAGTCACCGCGACTCGCCTTAAGTGTATCTTCAACAACCTGATACTTACTGGTTAGGATATTGTATTTTAAGTACACTGTTAGTTAATTGTATTATCTTTACTGGATTCTTTTGAGATGACAAGCCGTGCTGCACCGTGCTTTCAACATTCCGAGAAAAGTAGTGTTCTTATAATATATTATATGTTGATGCTGCACTTGATTGCGTTCGTTAAAGACACCCTTACAAAAATACTATTCAAATACCATTGAATGGTACTTGGCGGTATTATGGCCAAGGGTATTTGAATGGTATCTGATTGGTATTTTGATGAAATTTTGGATTCTTTGTTGTTTCCGTTCACTTGACGTTAATCATCCAATATTCTCGGCAATGCCAGTTATATTACTAGGACATTTTACGGTTATAGTAATCACCCTTACCGCCCATTCATTGATACCAGACGGACGAAAAAGAGACAATCACACAAGTAATCTGTTATTGTTTAACCTGGCCCCAGGGAGCACCCGACTTATCTAGTTCATTTGTTACAAGTTCCTAATTGTGTGTGACTTAAAACTATCAAACCATCATTGGAATTTTCTACAACACGGATATTATTCATTCATATTAATTATCATTAAATATATACCACCCAATCATAATATTTATCATTACAAGTAAGTAAATGAATACATACAATGAGTAAATGAATACAATTTATTAAACATTCTGTGATAACATTGTTGTCTACACGTTTGCAACAATAATATATACATAATTCTAGTTTACTGTGTTATGCTCATAATAAACGTAATCAAGTGTCAGTCGTTTCAACATAAACGTGATGACATAATGTTTATGACAATAATATTGTTCATAATATTTATCAGCTGAATCAAATGTCATAGAATACCTTTCATGTTATTCATATGGTAATCAATCACATGAACAGGAAGACTGTTCAGAAGACACTGAATATATCAGCCCATTACAAAATCGCATATTATAAATTATAACCGTCATGGATATTAGATATATCAATAGTCATAGTTGATTATCCGATCAATCAATGGAAGTGCTGCTGTAGACGTTCTGTAGCAATGCTCACAGTTTTTGGCAACTGTCTGGTTTAATATTGAGTTGACCACATTGTTATAGACATTGACATAGCGAGTTACGTAGTGGATGTAGTATTGACAGTCTTAGACAATATGGGTCTGTTACGAGATTTGTATTTTACTGATTTTGGAATAATATAAAATATTCGTTATAACATTAAATTATGTTTATATAGGTCACTTGGGTTTCATAATATGATTAATAGTTTAGCAGAAAATGAATGTTAAAACGACAGATTATTGCTCATAATAACAAACGCGTGGATGTTACTTTGATTATTGCTGTAGCAGTGTAACCGCTAGGTTGTTATTTCACAACAGTTGTTTGTTCAGCACGTATCATGTCTGACAAGTTGTCTAAATCAATAATAATAGTAACAACGTTGGTAGCATAGTACACCTTCCGTAATATGTTACTTAAGGAAGCTGTACTGCCAATATTGTGAAAGTCAGCAACTGTTATTCCTTTGTTCCATTTACAATTGAAAAGGACATAACTTAACAAAAAGGTTTAATTTTACTACAGGTTTAAATATATTTGAAGATTTTGTTCAAAGTTAATTATGTTGATAATGCATATGTTTTAATTTTATTACGTAAAACTATTCCAATGATTATTTTAATATGATGTTTTACGTATGATAGTGTAATACTGTGTGCTAAAACATTAGCTTGTGCATAAAGGCATCTTTTTCTCTGGTAATGTCGTCATCATTAGTAAGGCTTTTGTTGATTATATGACCAATATATTTATATTTCACAGTATAAGGTAATGCATGATTATTGAGATTGACATAATGAATATTTTTCATATTCTGGGGTTTGCTGCCAATAACCATACAATAGGACTTATAGGCATTATAAGTAATATTAAACAGTTCGCCATACTTGGCACAGCAATCAATCACAGCAAAAGTTTTTGGAGAAAAAAAACCAGAGGTCATCAGCATATATTAAGTGGTTGATTAAGGTGCCTGCATAAAGACAACCAATTTGTAATTTGTTAAGTCATCCATTTACACATTAAAAAGGTGGGGTATGATACCATCCTGTTTAGCACCATTTGGAACAGTAAAAAAGCTAGAAAAGCCCTGACACCATCTGATGGTAAATGTTTGGATGGTATACCAGTGGCATAGAATACGTACAATAAAAGGGGAACAGCCACGGTCAGTTTATTTTCCGAATAACATACTGTGGTTTACTTTGTCGTACACACACACACACACACACACACACACACACACACACACACACACACACACACACACACACACACACACACACACACACATATATATATATATTTGTGTGACTTCGATAACATTAGTCAATGCCATGCCGTTACCAATAGATCTTTTATTTAATATTCGATTTAAATATACCGTATATACTTTTGCACATGTCCAAACGACATAAACGTCTTATTAATTGACTGATATAGAATGGCGGCCATATTTGGGAGATTTTATTTCCCTCTGATGAATGAATTTATGCGTTTACCTTTAGTATCAAACGAAAGCACGGTTAGTGATCGATCTGTCACAATTATTCCAGCCCATGTGGTTACAACTGTAGCGTTATCAACCCCGCGAAACCAAAGTCGAAGACCACAAGTCGAAGACAACAGTTAATCCTTTGGATTATCTCAAGTTCCTTATTTTGACATTTGATATTTTGACAAAAATGCCCCATTCAATAAATATTCAGAAATAAGGTTATTATATATTGGTTCCTGGTTCCTATGTTTAGACTGACATTTCTCCGGGCGTGCGCATTTTTATTTCTGAAAAATCATACAAATAATAGTTCTGAACGTTTTTTTCGTGTTTTGTTTTATTTGGAAGCGAATACATAAGGCTACATTTGATTAAATAGCGAAGTACAAGCATACACGCAGGCTTTATCTGGCAGCAGGATGAAACGTTTTTCAACATATGTTTGATTGAAGTTCAGACAGAAATATCCAAGCGATTTTAGTACATGATGTAGATATTATGATGTTATTATAATAAAGCATTCCCTTAACATTAAAATTATGCTTAATTAATATATCACGACACATTTTAGCGTGAATATTACTAGTTATGATTTATATAGGAACAGTAGGCTGCAGACGTTTTTCCTGGTCCCCTGCAGAATATATATAATTTTATATATATCGAAAAAACTACTAACGGTAAATCCACCCAATAAGCTGCCTTAAGTAAGTTAGGGCATATAATGAGTAGCTACTGAGTAGCTACTAATCGTTACACGTCTATGTATGCTTATGTCTAATTGCTTACACTACGACACGGTTGCATCCCTCGGCTCAGTAATGCCATCACTAGACAGTGGTTAAACCTCCGTCTACAAACAGTGAAGCGCCGTTGATCATATCCGACTGGTCGCACAACAAGAACATCACAGCGTTGACGACATCCTTCACTTCTGCAAAAAACTCATGTGAATGTACTTTGCTATACATAAGTGCTCGCGTATTCACTTTTCAACACACGGACGTACACACGTACACATGGCAGGCTGGCGGGCTGGCAGGCGGGGGGAGGGGCGGGCACGCACGGACGCCCGCTGCCGGCACAGACGCACGCACGCACACTCAAACACACACATAATGAAATAAAAACACAACAAAAATACATCAGATAAACAGCGATTGTCATGCCATGCAACGTAATATAAATGGACTGTATCAAACGACAACAGATAAAGGTGTCAAGGAAGATAAGATTTAGAGAGAGACATAAAGAGAAATTAAGAGAGAGAAAGAAAGAAAAATTAAGAGACAGGAAAAAGAGAATAATGCTTTTTGAAAACAAAACAAACACGTTATGTCTGATGAAAATTAATCAATGGACAGTATTACTCACGAATGTTACAAAAATAGGTAAGCTCACAAGTACTGTTTGTTATCAAAGAGCGTGTTAGACAAAAAACAAGTCCGTCTTTCGTGTATAAAGGGTTAAACGCACCCAGCAGCGCCATCAGAGGTCTCTGCGCCTAGCCTCAAGAATGATATATGTGCTACAGGTCAAGCACCTTTAGCATGCCTGCGTCTCCTGTCCACGGACTTACATGCACTGGACTGCTGTCTCCGGGTTCAAGGCCGCTAAAGTAGCGCAGCAAGGACAACTTAGCACAAGAGGTATTGGTTACTTCCGGTTGTCTGCAGGTGCCGTCAATTTCGTCGTTTTCAGGAAAACATCGTATAAATAAGACATTTGGATAACTTCTTCTAGGACATGTATGTTTAATAAAATCCTAGCAAATATATTGTTTGGAAAGTTGTTTTGAGTGAAGTATTGGCAACTTTAAATGGCTAAAATGCGTTGCCGCGAAAACGTAATCAACCCAACTATGAAGTATTACTACTCAAGAATGATATATGTGCTGCAGGTCAAACTCGTTTAGTATATCTGCGTGCGTCTACTCTCTTTAAATACAATAACCCTACCAAATATGATTACTGGTAGACTTACTAACCATAAACTGGTGTGGTGCCTGAGCTCCTTTCTTTACATAACATTGATTACTGAACAACATGTATGAAAGCAAAATTGGCATTCCAGTTACTGAATACAGTTATCGTAGGCATGGAATACCGAAAAGCCCTACATGGAAGTGACAATCACAATTGGTAACAAATGCCATAGTAGGGGCGTAATTACAAAGTTGCTTACCGTACACATACACATACAAACAGAAAAGTCCACGCGCCTAGCCTCTACAATAATGTTGAAACATGTACAGCCCAGGCCAATCATTTATCTCACCCAGGCAAGCTCCGGTTGTTTAGTCAGTAGTCGTGATATCAAACCAAGTAATTATTATGTACACTAAGGTAAACAAATTAGCAAATATCCATACCTTTGCTTGCCCCGGTTACTAGAGCACGCTTTCCATCGAAACGAATATTCATGGTTTGTTTTTAACGAAGAAACGGCAAATGTTCCCGTGTGTTGAACTGTTCTACTCGACAAACTCGATTGAAACCACTCGACCGCGCCTTGAAAAGGGGGCATGTTGGATGTTAACCCTTTTTCTTCTGCCGCACTACTTCTTTGCGGCGGTTCCGTCGATTTAACGATGAAGCTAGGATTGGTAGGAGTCTCACGCTCTCATCACCCGTCTAGGTCCTGGACCAGCCTCACATAGGTTATTGTAGTCCCCCTCGGTCATCACGCCAACCATAATAATAATAATAATACAATACTTATATAGCGCCCGATCAATTACAATTGCTCTCAGGCGCTTTACAAACATACCTAAAAATAAATGTGTAAAGAATACCTAAAATACCTAAAATACAGTATCTAAAAGCATGAAGATAGCATTTGACAAATAGGAACAGAATAAAATATATATATATATATATAAAATAAAAATACATAAATAAAGTAAAATAAATTTAAATACACTAATTGATTTAAACGTGATCAATTAAAACACAAAAAGTTAAATTACAAAAACGCTTGCCTAAATAAATGAGTTTTTAGAAGTGTCTTAAAACTGTTTACTGTTGAGGCAGTCCTGATCAAAGACGGCAAATTGTTCCATAGAACTGCCGAGCAGACGGCAAAACGGTGATCACCGTGGGTGACAGTCTGTGAGGCCGGTATGGACAAAAGGGGCGGCTGCGAGGCAGATCGTAGAGTTCTGTTTACGTGTCTGTAGTTGAACAATTCACTCAGGTAGTCGGGCGCTACCCCATTTAGAGCACAATAGGTCAATAGCAGCACTTTGTAGGTTGGTCTCAGATGAACTGGTAGCCAATGTAGTCGCTGCAGCACTGGTGTAATGTGATCGTATTTCTTCGTACGCGTAATTATGCGAGCTGCACAATTCTGCACCCTTTGCAGTCGCTGCATGGTGTTGTTTGGTATACCATAGAGGAGAGAGTTGCAATAGTCTAACCGGGATGTTACTAGTGCATGAACAAGTGTTTTACACGATTCATTTGTCAGATGTGGGCGAATTCGCCCAATGTTTCTTATCTGATAGTAACACACCTTCACAACGTTAGCGATCTGCTGCTCCATCCTCAGGTTACAGTCAAATGTCACACCCAAATTGCGCACGCACGATGACGGTTGAATTTGATGGCCGGCTACTGTCATATACAAATCAGCAGGCAGGCTGTCGCGTTTCTTCGCCGAGGAATAAATTATCACCTCGGATTTCTCCATGTTCAGTTTTAAGTTGTTATTTGTCAGCCAGGCAGCGACTTCAGCTACACACAGTTCTACCTTAGCAAGTGCCGTCACAATCGATTCGTCTCTATACACATCCAGGTATATTTGAAGGTCGTCAGCATAACAGTGATGGTTCATGCCATGTCTAGTAATAATCCGTCCAATCGGCTTTGTGTAGATACAATATAGGATAGGCACTAGCACTGACCCTTGTGGAACGCCACGCGTCACGTCTGAACCACCCGACTCGGCACTTCCCACTACCACCTTCTGATTCCTCTCGCTAATATAGGATCTCAGCCATGCAAGCGCCTTATCGGTGATGCCGAATGACTGTTCAAGTCGAGTCATCAACAATTCATGCACGACTGAATCGAACGCGGCCGACAAAGCAAGCATTACAAGAATTGTTGTACATTTCTTGTCCAGTGTTTCGGCAATGTCATTCTTGACACGGAGTAACGGTGTTTCAGTGGAGTGGCCATATCTCTGGCAACACGTTTTGTCTCACCAAGTAGGTTCCCCTGTATTGCATTTTTTGACCAATGAGTAACGAGCATGTGTCCACAAAATGTCAGCAAATTTCAGTTAGTCGACGGCAGAATTGTTTACGTTACGATATTTAAGACGTAGTCATTAAAGCAACTCTTTTTTGTACTTAGGAGTTGGTCAGGTAGAGTAAAACATATTGATCGCTTTTGCATAACTAAACTTGTTTAAACTAATTGAATCTGAGAGATGACGTAACGTGCAGCAGCGTAAAGTAGACCAACAGCAGTTAATGTTCAAAAAAGAGCTGGCATAACAACTCAAGTGACAGTGGCCAGCTGCCATCACCACAGTCGCAGTGATCGATCGAGGCTGATGTATGTTTGGTCTCGTTAACCTAGGCTTCAGTTATGTAATTGCTATAATATGATTGATTTGTCATATTTTAGACAAATTGAAATTGTGAATAGCTACCCATTACCTAGACCATATAATTAGAGAATATGAAACAAAATAGTATGCCACGCCTGGAAAACATGGGAAAGGTCAGTCATTTCTTTGATCTAATTGTATATATTGTTAGATTATAATTATGTATTCCTAGCTTTTATGATTTCGTTATTTATCTGATTTTTCTTGCCTTATTTGTTGGCACTTGACCTGAGGTTCAGCTGGAGAATTTACGTAATAAAACAGATGCATTTTGGAGTTGCACATACTCTATTTCAAGTAACATTACAAAATAAATAATTTCTACTAAACGTTCGTAGAGGTTTTTGTCGTTTACACAATTTACAAATATGTATCTAATAGAAGAATAACATTGCAGTAGTTGATCTACCATTATATATTGCAAAATTAATCGCACAACATTTTTATAAAGTATAAAATAATGGACTAGCCAAAACTGGTAGTCTTTAGTAAGTATACCTAACGACTGATTTATATTATATGAGTACATCTCTTTTTTTTCAGAACATCCTGCCAGATGGATATTTCCATCATGTCACAGGTTTTCAGAGACATGAAGTTGTTTGAGAAGACGTAACTAATATAATTATGTCAGTAATTATTATAAATAGTTCTACAAGCAAGCCAATTACATTTATAAAACATTGTTGGCTTTGTACTTGAAATTAACTGTTTTTATATGATGTTTCTCTCTCATACATAATAAGCTCTGCATATATTATTTTTTCAAACAGCTGTCATGGTAAATCAATCATTATTTTGCTTTCTTTCGAAGTTGTTGTGGTGAATTTGTCTACAACAACAAACTTTCCACGGACAATGGTCAATCCTTCTGTTTACCTTTGTTACAATGTTGTCACTGCCAGAATCGCGAATGCAAATTTTACAGACATTTTCGGTTATAAACACCTACAACCTTGCCAATGACCTTGATATTAACATTTCAGGTCATTGGGACCATGCTCATTGGATTGGGCATCATCGAAACCCTACAAAAGGACCCAAAGTTCATCAATATCGTGCAAAGTGTTAGCGTTCTAGGGTCAATCCGGTGGACATACACTATCGGCGGCCATCTTGGCGGCCATCTTGAATTATAAAAATTGCTCAAGGATAAAAAAAATGTATCAGGCATTTTCTGTTTATAGAGTACATTGGCTGTCAGAATCAATCGAGAAAAAAACTATATCAACCAAGTCAACCTATAATGGCCAGACAGCCTGACTAGGTAGTACCTCTTTACTTTTAAAATGGCGTAACTTTATGCCGTGTCGACGGATTCACGTGACATTACACATGACATGCTCAGATCTATGGGTGAACATGCTGTCGTCTTGCAGAATAATTTGCATTAGCAGTTTGGTCTGCAAGCCGTTTGTTACAACTTTCCCGTGTTACAATTAGCCACGGTCAACTCTACTTCATTTATCTCTCCTAACGTAACACTGGGGTTGGTCTAACTTCTCATTTCAGAGGGGAAGGAAGGAATCAAGTCGACCCGCCGTCGGAAGGGACTGAGATGTCTGAATCAGTAAACACCTTTTTATTTTATTCCAACATCATACCAATACATCACATAGCAATAGGATACACTTATAACTATTGTACGTACCTTTTATACGCCGTTGATGAATATAATATAATCTGTGTATGGTTATAAAGTTAACTGAGCTACGGCACAAAGTATATGTCTTTATCTGGCAGCATGATGACATTTAATGTTTACAAAGAATATTTTCTGGTTGCTGTTCAAATAGAAATATACCCATGATTTTAGTATATGATATATCGAAAAGCTGAGTAAATGGTAAGTGCGCTCAATACGCTGCCTCAAGTAAGTTATGGCATAGAATGAGTAGCGACTGAGTAGCTACTAATTGTTAGACGTCTATGTATACTTATGTCTAATTGCTTATAATACGACACTCAGTAATGCCAGCACTAGACAACCGTTACACCGCCGTCTACAAACAGGGAATTGCCGTTGATCATATCCGACTGGTCGCTCAACAAGAACATCACAGCATTGACGACATCCTTCACTTCTGCAAAGAAACAAACGCATCTGAATTTCTGTTGCTGCAAAAAAGTGAGTGTGTATGTGCGTATACATCAACACATGGACAAACACAAGTACACACGGACGCATACCCCCGAAACACACAAACACACGCCCACAGGCAGGCGGGCGGGCGGGCGGGCGGGCGGGCGGGCGGGCGGGCGGGCGGGCGGGCGGGCGGGCGGGCGGGCGGGCGGGCGGGCGGGCGGGCGGGCGGGCGGGCGGGCGGGCGGGCGGGCGGGCGGGCGGGCGGGCGGGCGGGCGGGCGGGCGGGCGGGCGGGCGGGCGGGCGGGCGGGCGGGCGGACACGCACGCACGCACGCACGCACGCAAGCAAGCAAGTAAGCGCGAAGCAACATAATACAACTGACTGTACTAAATGGCCACTGAAAATGGTGTCAAGGGAGATAACATTTTTATTAAGGGAGATCACATTTTTATTACCTGCAAACTTTCTTTGCGGCGTTCGCTTCAAGAATGGTCCACACTTCGCAGGATCAGACCACACTTTCTTCCCTGTTTCCGTCATCACTACTGTTGGATTCACGTTGTTGACCCGAATCTGAAAGGTGCATGGTCACATAATATAAATATAACAAGTTTAACTCAATCATTCGCTTTGATTATACCATGAAACAGTGTCTTGACGGTCCATTTTAATAAGCAGGCGGGTAGACAGGTGCAGCGATCGGAAAGTAGGTCAGCTTGTTACACCAGAACGACAGCTCGATTAGGTCAGCCTGGTGCACCGGAAGGAGGTCTCTATTTTCTAGCGGTTAGCACATGCCAGTGTCTGAGGTCAAAACCCGATGTCGCGGTCACCCCAAACAATGAAAAGAAGCAGAAATATCGTGAGGAAAAGACTAGGGGAGACTAACGCCACTGCGAAAGTATTTAGTGCGTAGACAAAAACAGACATTATTGCGACATATGCAGTGTTCTCATTTTTGAAATATACCATTTTAATGGAACATGATTTGATAAGATAAGTACTGCTGAATGACAGCGTAATTTCTTCATGTAGTTATTCCCGATTAATCACACAGAACCACACAAGCGGTGTCAATACACGAGACAACGATTTGAAACAGTTCTATGATGTTCACATCTGTCATTCAACGAGACAGTCAAGCGTATTACCATGTAATATAAACATGTTATTCTTACTTTTCTTTCTTAAATTCGTTGTTGGAATAGATAATATTGCGAAATTGCAATAAATCAACACTTATTTGTTGTCTATTAATCATACCTTAATTTTGATTATTTTGATCATTTGATCGTTAATTTGTATGCATTCTTGCGCTTAGCAATATTTTAAAATATCACTATTGTATATTGTAATATAGTAATTTATTACACGTGTTCCTTTTTAAATGTACACACTTGACAAAAACAAATTGAACTGGTGTGAACTTCCGCGGGTTGGATCAAGGAAGCAGTTACGATAGTAGATAACCGCGAATAAAAACACTACTTCTAATATAGAGAAATAAACATTATAACGGCAAGCGTTTTGAACAAATTAGTACACACTACATCGAGTGTGTGTTATATTACCTGGTGTGGACCTAGCTCCTCGGTCATCGCCTTTGTCAGCATTTCAAGCGCCCCTTTAGATGTAGTGTACAAGGGAACGTTCCCGATAGCGATGCGACCACCAATGGAAGACATGTTGACTATGGAACCTCCCTTACCTCTGGCAATCATACCTAGGGCCACTACCTGAAAACGTTGTAGTTGAACACACACACATACACACACATACTTACACAAACGCACACATACACACACACTCACGCGCGCGCGCGCACGCACGCACGTACGCACACACACACACACACACACACACCATAGTATTTACGATATCCTTCATTCCTGCAAAGAAACAACACAAACATACATGCACGCATGGACGCACACACATACCCAGACATACGGACAATAATACTAACATACATAAACTCAAACATACAAACAGCAGAAACATGCGCGAAAACAGGTACATTCACACACACACACACACACACACACACACACACACACACACACACACACACACACACACACACACACACACACACACACACACACACACACACCACACCACACCACACCACACCACACCACACCACACCACGACACAATAACATACAATAAAAAAATAGGCCCACACACGCGTTAACGCAAACACGACATAAGCGTTGTCATTACACAACGTCTTACCTGGGATACGTTCACGACAGCATGGACGTTGACTTCAAATATTCTGAAATTGGTATGAGGTTAAATATGTTATTGGTATCATTTCGATGGAGACTTTATACATGGTCCAATGATTATGTACTAGTAAACATATCTTGTTCTCTCTATTTCTAATCACAGCAAACATTCTTGCATAACTCTGGGAGAAGTTGGTAGTTGTTAAATACTTTTACCTAGAAGAAGAATAATTTGCTTTTATTTGACCCATACATTATACAACTAATCCATATAAAAAAACGAAAATAATACAAATACTATATCAATTTGTTACTGAAAATATTAAATAAAAATCGTAACAAATATTTAGTATAGCTTTCATGATTAAGGAGTTTATCTTTATGGTACAATGTTTATATGTTGTATAAAGTTGAAATAAAGGTAAGCTCTTAATTTTGCATACATATATAGCATTTTCGCAGTGTAAATATTACTTCAATCAATCAATCGATCGATCGATCGATCGATCAATCAATCAATCAATCAATTAATCAATCAATCAATCAACCAATCATTCAGTCAATTAATCAATCAATCAATCAATCAATCAATCAATCAATCAATCAATCAGTCAACCAATCATTCAGTCAATCAATCAATCAATCAATCAAACAAACAATCAATCAGTCAAACAATTTCAATCAAATAATTTATTTCAAAATACACAACATTAAATCAGACAAAACAAGTCAAGAAAATAACTACTTAATAATTAGTCATGTGGTATGATATACAATTATGAAGAAATATGTTTTGAAAAGGAATAACATTTTAAAAGTATAATTTTACATTATTAGCAAATCATTGTGAACTGTACCAAACATTATGTAAAAGTAGCAAATTATGTCTAAGGAATTTCTTTGCAAAATCATGCTTACTTTCATCAGCGTATATTTTATTGTTGACTCTTGTATCATGATTATGTACCTGATGATTAAACATTATTCTCCATTTTTGTAAATAAGCGGGTAGGTCATTATTTTATTAACATTTTAATTGTTGTAACTTACGGATGTCAAACACACACGCACACGCACACGCACACGCACACGCACACGCACACGCACACGCACACGCACACGCACACGCACACGCACACACACACACACACACACACACACACATAACGTAACACACATTTCGTACTTTTTAACTTCGGCTTCCTCGATTTCCAAAAACTTTGTTTGGTTCATAACGCCGGCGTTGTTCACCAGTAGATCGATCGGTCCCAGTTCTTCGACGGCTTTCTTTGTTGCAGTCCAGTCGGCCAAATCGACACAGACCGTGCGAATATCAGGATTCTAAGAGAAACAACATTAGCACGCGTAAAGGTAAACAATATATATATATATATATATATACATATATATATATATATATATATATATATATATATATATATATATATATACATATATATATATATATATATATATATATATATATATATATATATATATATATATATATATATATAAACAATATAATGTAATTTTTGAATATATGGCTTTTTCTCCAGGTCTGTCTGTCTAGGACAATTGGGTACCACTGTGTGGAATGCTTAGTTTTATTATATTGTTGTCTTCGTTTGATATTTGTTTTATTACATATTGGTCATATATGACCCGTAAAATTCACAAGTGATCAAAACCAAAATGTAATTAAATAACAATGAGCATAAATATATATCGGCATAGAATTAGTGGGGAAAACGTCCACATAATTACAGGTATTACATATTTGCTGGAGCATTTAGATTTACTTTATGGAAATGTCACATATATCAACTTGGAATGACTATGAAGTACCTCCGCTTTCAGTTGATCCAAGTCTGCCTGTGTTCGACTCAGTGCAACTGTCTCAGCCCCTCCGGCCGCCAAGGCTTTTGCAATGTAATATCCAATCCCTGCAATAATAACAATAAATGAAACTGCATATTAAAACAGCTCAAATGCATGCAAGATGATCGTCGGTTGCTACTGTCACATTCTTTGGTGTACGTAATTTGTCGTTGCAAGGAGATGTTAAGCAGGCCATACATTGGGTCGTGCATACAGGATACAGGACAAACCCCGCATGCTTGGACTGAGACGCTACGTG
>OZ024858.1:12306690-12319190 GCA_964017155.1 Oasisia sp. SBJ-2009
ATAACATAAATCTCTTCTTCAGTTTACATCATTATGAAATAACAGTTGTTAACGGCGTTGTTGGTATGGAGTTGCGAGACGCGCGCGCGCACGCACACACACAAACACACACACATACACACACAAACACACACAAACACACATACACAGGATACACTCATACACACACACATACACACACACATACACACACATGCAAACACATACACACACGCACGCACACAACACACACACACACACACACACACACACACACACACACACACACACACACACACACACACACACACACACACACACACACTCACTCACTCACACATGCAAACACATAATAGTGTCAACACACCAGAAGGTGATTGTTTCTTTGCAGAAGTGAAAGATGTCGTCAATGCTGTGATGTTCCTGTTGAGTGACCAGGCAGACATGGTCAACGGCGCTTCATTGTTCGTAGACGGTGGTCTAACAGTTGTTTAGGAAAACTGCTACAATGACTGCGTGCAAAAATATATATCTATAGTATTTTACGCAAATTAACAAATAATAAGATAAGATAAGATAGCTTTATTGCCATGTGTTCACATTGTAGTTACAATAAAACATTGGAATGTGTAATGACATTGGTCGTCGTACTAGTACATTAAAAAAGTAAAGGCAGTTCTTATATAGCGCAATATCCAATCCTCAGGACCGCTCAAAGCGCTTTACACTTTACTTCCCTGACAGACCTGTTCACTCAGACACCATCTCGGCTTCTCTGGGAAGCATCCAGCCATATGCTACAATTAATGCGCGAAGGCTGCTCGTACACATATCCACCACTGTCTATAGCCAGGTACTCATTTAATTCAGCTGAGTGAACTGGAGCAATGTAGAGTGAAAAAACTTGCCCAAGGTTTTAACGCCGCAGCCAGGATTCGAACCCGGGTTCTCGTAGTCGAGAGTCCGAAGCTCTACCCCTGAGCCACTGCGCTCTACATTCATATGACAATACATTCACATGCACCAAACAATAATGTTAAAATATACTACTACATTAAATAAAATAAATAAGAACAATCACATAAAAAGGTCCGAATAAAAAATTGCTCTTTATAACATCGATAAATAATTGATACGATCTAGTTGAAATATATTAGCTTAAAATGTAAAATATGAAATAAAAAAAGAATATAATATATAATAAATTATGATATAAATATACATACTAAAAACTCATCAGAAAGTGGACTATGTGTTTGCTGCGGGTGGGAGAAAAATCACTTCTGTTTTGACAGGGCTTGAACGGCTAAGGGGGAAAAGCTAGTACTAAAGTGGTTGGTCCTGGTTTTGATGGATCTGAATCGGCGACTAGATGGAAGAGGTTCAACTAGGTCATGGGCAGGATGGGATGAATCTTGAGAGATGAGAATGGCTCTTCTTAACAGACGCTGCTGATACAGTATTTCAAATCTGGGAAGGTCTCTGCCGATGATTCGGGAAGCAGTTTTCACAACTCTGTTTAATCTGAGCGTTTCCTTCTGTGTAATCGACCCAAACCATACTGTGATAGAAAATGTCAGAACACTCTCGATTACAGCTCTGTAAAAGTTGAGCATGACCTGTGTGGTCAAACCAAACGATCTTAACCTTCATAAAAAGTACAGCCGCTGCTGGGCCTTTTTGACAATATTAACAACATTAGCTCCCATTTATGATTACTGGAGATTGTAGAACCGAGAAATTTGAAATGTTGGACGATTTCAACTGTCCTGCCATCGATCACTAGAGGCGAGGGTGGAGAAGTTTCTTTCTCCTAAAATCCACAATCATTTCTTTCGTCTTATTTACATTAAGTTCCAGATTGTTATCGTTGCACCAACTGATGAGTTTGTTTACTTGGTCCCGATATTCAGATTCATCAGAATTTGTTATTAGCCCTATCACTGGCGTGTCATCGGCAAATTTCAGTATTTTAGTACGTACGTGACAAGATAAACAATCATGTGTAAAAAGAGAATATAACATTTGTGACAGAACACAGTAAAGTAAAGGCAAGTTCTTATTTAGCGCAGTATCCAGTCCTGAGGACCGTTCAAAGCGCTTTACACTTTACTTCCCTGACAGACCTGTTCACTCAGACACCATCTCGGCCTTTCTGTGAAGCATCCAGCCATATGCTACAAATAATGCGCGAAGGCTGCTCGTACACATATCCACCACTGTCTATAGCCAGGTACTCTTTTATTCAGCTGAGTGTACTGGAGCAATGTAGAGTGAAAAAACTTGCCCAAGGTTTTAACACCGCAGCCAGGATTCGAACCCGGGTACTCGTAGTCGAGAGTCCGAAGCTCTACCCCTGAGCCACACTGCGCTCTACAGGCGTGCCAGTAGATAATGTAACTGATGATAATAAGTTGTCGCCTATTTTTACAACCTGCGGCCTATTTAAAAGAAAATCGAGGATCCACAGACACATGGATTGAGGAAAACCGAGACTCTGTATCTTATCGAAAGGTTTTGATGGGATAATCGTGTTAAAAGCAGAGCTAACATAAGCAAAAAGGATCCTAGCGTAAGTATTTGGGCTGTCGAGATGTTTAAGAACGTAAAACAATCTTATGGCGACAGCGTCGTCAACGGATTTATTGTTGCGATATGCAAATTGAAATTGGTCAAGCAATGCCAATGGATCGATAATTGATTTCAGAAACTGCAGGACCAAGCGCTCGAGTGTCTTCATGACTACAGAAGTCAAGGCAACAGGCCTGTAATCGTTTAAACATGAGGCTGTAGATCTCTTGGGAACAGGAATGATAGTTTTTGACTTTGACTTTGACTTTTTGAAGCAATGAGGGATTTTCCATTGGGAAAGAAACACATTGAATATGTCTGTGACTACACTCGACAGCTGGTCGGCACACAGTTTAAGTAGACATGGAGAGATGTTATCCGGACCGACATCTCTCGGTATGTCGCCAGCCAAAATACTGAATGCACAACGTGGTTAGTAAGCACTGGTCCGGTCGATATCACGAAGGTCAGACGTGTGGAATAGGCTTGCATGAGTGAATGGTAGGCGGACATCACAGGAACTCATTATCTATTTTAATGTATTCTACGTACGGGCAGACCAGCCGTGGGTCTTCTTGTGGGTTAGACCTGACGACCAAACCATGAACACTGCCACCCGCGGAGAGAAAGAAGGTTCAAAAATCGCCAGATGCAAAATTAATGGCGTCAGACTAGCGTGGTCGTCGCCACGGCATTGTTACGCAAAATAGCGCGCGTAGCCATAGCGACTGCCATACCGCGTCAACGTCATTCACAAATAAATGAATAGTCCATGAGCCAAGACCCGAAAATGCACCCGCGGGTATCATTTGGGTGGGCAAATTCTAGTTGTGATTTTTGACTTGCTAGACATTTCTACTTCACAGTTTGGTATGATAACCATTGCGGACTGGTAGCTTAGTGGTAGTTATCATGCTTTGAATATGTCAAACTTAGAGTGGAAATCCGAGGATCGAGTATAGTGCATTTTCGGTATTTTGGGGCTTGGTGACTACTCAGAGTGCCTAAATCATTCTAATGTAAATTTTTCTTTGTATTCATATCCCTAGTATAAAATAATAATTTATTCATCTTAGGAATATGATATTTATGTCTCCGAAATTGATAAAAATCAGATACCCATGAAAGAAAGTCTATATTTATGTCTCTGAATTTGATGAAAAGAAAGTCCTTTTATTTTCTGGAAAGAACAAAACATGTGATGTAAATGCAATTAAAATTAAATAATTAGCTTCTTACTTATGTCACAGATCATTTGAAGCACAAATTATCAGTCTTTCAAGTGTGAGGGATCCTTCCTTAAGATCATTTGTCCATTTTGGTCGTCTGTTTCAGAGTCAGTCAGGAATGCCTCCGAGATCATCATGTCAACGTCGTCGTCTTGGGGTTGATTGGCACATGTCTGCAACTTGCACATGTTTGTACATTTCAATCCATTGCTCATGCACTGGCATTCCGGTAGCTTGCAACCACGACTGCACTTGCAGGACAGCAGCTGCAGCACTGCATCAGCGGCTGGAGATCCCCGCATCCATTCCACGGTGAGCTGGCCATCGTCATTTGTGGCCCAGCCATGCTCGACTGGGCTTGGGACTTGTGGATGTTGCTGAAGACTGCCTTTCCAGATGCCAGCCTAGTCATAGTTGGCACGCATGGCATGCATGAAAAGGCAGTCCTTGCATGGTGGCATCTGGTTAGACTCAAGCTCCCCACGCCTTGCACAGAAAAGTTGTCGGCGGGCTGTATTGATGTCCTCTGTTGTCATGGATGTTGTGTACAGTTTACAATTGAATGCTTGCAGCTTCTTGAATAGGTCCGTTGATAGTCCCCAAGACTGTCCCAGCTCGCGAAACACTTCTTGCCAATGCTCTGATCTCATGAGCTTTAACGCTCCAAGCTTCCCACGACCTGCGAAGGCCCTCACCGTGTCACATCCTTTATATGCGTGCATGCCAATCAGAGCAGTACAGACACTGTATCCCAAGGCCTGGCGTAGCTTGGTGATGTCAAGATACCTAACCCTGTTCTTTGTTCCGCATTTCTGGAACAAGGGACAGGAGATATCAGCGGAGAATGCCAGGCATAGCACCAACATATCGGTGTCATCAGCTGTTATTACTACAGCACTGTAGCCTTTCTCTGCAGCATGAGCTGCATGCAAAATTATTCTTGTGTCAGCCTCTTCTTGGTTCAACTGCAGGCCTGCAACCACTGGTTCTTAATTGGTGATGCACAAGCAGCTTTCCTCACTGGCAACATAGAGTTTCTTGTCATTCAGTTTATCCCTCAGCTTGGGTGTCTTCCACTCGGCCACCAGGAACCTTATGAGGTTGGCCTTGTTAGCCGAGCTGCTGAGAAACGTTCTCCATTGCTGTATTCGGTGACCTGGTGCAATGTTTCGAAACTGTATTCCTATGGTGCACCCCTTGTTCACTCTCTCTGCATTTTTATCGAGTCCTCCCGATATACATCAAAGACGACATCGATTCTCTCGCTCCTGGCTCCTTCGTGTATGATTTGAATCAGTGCTGATTCTGCAAGTTGAGAGAATGTCTAGTCATTGCCTTTCATCTTCCGAACCAGACTCATCCCATCAATGATTGTAGCAGACAGCATAGGGATATTCTCTGCTGGTAAGACCTGCTTCTCTAGCTCCCTGGCCAGAGCAGCTTTGTTTGTCTTTCTCAGCGTCCCGTCCCCATGGCCCTAGTGGGTGGGAAAGGACATCACTCATCTGGAGATGGCTGCTCTCTGCCACCAGGACCATGTGGGCGAAGAGCTTCCTGTCAGCCTGCAGAATGACCTTGTTTGGGTTTTTGTCGACGGCTTCTTTCGGATATCTGAAAATGTCTTCAGCCTCTTCTTAGTCAATTTGTCATGGAACTGGGTCTTTGGTGTTTCGTCTTCAAGCCGGTGCCGCCTGAATGCCTCGTATGCTTCCGTGCCAATTTTGTGGGCATCAAGAAGGTCCCTTGCTACATCTGGAGGAGACAAAGTACCTGTCGAAATGCTGACAAACTCAGTTTTATTTTGGTCAAAAGGATTCGTCCAGTCATCTTCAAGAAGCTTTTTAATGGACTGTACATCTACTTCATCCCTGGTAATTCTATGAATCAGCAGGTCTGGGTGGCTAAGGTGAGACATCCCGCGTCCCACCATCCTTCTGAGCTGTTTGAGGTACATGCTGCGGTACTCAGAAGTTAGGTAGTACCTCTCCACACCAGCCCGTTTCAGGCTGAAGCCTTTTGTGCCTCCTGCTTTCTGAGTATCTCGATTGACAGTTTCCTCAATAGTTTGATCCACCGGGATCCTGCCGAAGGGTCTCTGGCTGCCAAGCTGGACGCTGTAGCCACCCTGCATGAACTGTTGGTGCACTTCTGGGTGATCAATGGACGTGACATTGTGGCATAGTAGTATGGGAGGAAGCGTGCATAATTCAGCTTGTCATATGCAAAGCGCCATGGGATCATGGCGCGGATTGATGCGAGGTGGAGCAGCCAATCATGATCTCAGCCATGTTGATGTAAGACACCCAGAAAGCTGCCAAAGGGTGGCCATTTCTGAGTGAGTCAAGGTACTCTTGGAACAGCTGAAGGATGCGAGTGAGAGATATATCATCCATGAGCTCTGTGAAGGAGGCCTGGGACACCTCGTCATGGAAAGTGGAGATGCTCCTGATGGCTTCTTCCAGATGGCGAGCCTCTACTCCTTGGTTGACTTGGATCCAAGGCAGAAACCCTTTCCAAGCGAGCCTCATCATCGCCTCATACACGATCTTGTGGAGTCTGACAGCATGGTTGTACTTGCGCCCTTCCATCACAGCAGTGATAGATCCTTCTGCAATCACGCCAGACTCCACACACACACACACACGTCCCTCAGGCCAGCATCTTGAAACCTCTTCCCGATAGTTGATATATATAGAAGGTTGCAAATGGTATGGAATGCCCCCATTCTCAATATTAAGTTATTGAACTTCTCATGCTTCCAAGTGATTTCTGCAGCCTTGGCGTAGAGGGCTTGGTCGAAGACGCAGACAATCTCCTTCAGTTCCAGGGTATCCATGATGTTTACAGTTTGGGTCAGGACTTCATTGACGGTCGACATCTCGGTCGCTGGGGCATTAATAGTAGGCAGGTAGCTCACAGTGTCCTGCACCACATGCGTGTCATTGCGGATGAGAATGTTGAATCCAGTCCAACTGCTGATGGTTTGGTCTTCTTCGGGGTTTCACAATCGAGTAAGCAGCCAGATCATGTTCTTGAACCTGGCATCCTGGACCTGTTTGTCTGCATCCATATCTAGAGTGGTGGGGATATGCTCCTCTTCTTGGACTTTTTTATTGTCTTGGCTTCACCTTGTGGCATTGGTCCGATGATTCTTGGCTGCACAGCAATGCCGTTGACTCGATGCGATGTGCCCTCTCCACTAGTTGTCTACTCCAAGCGGTCTATGTTGTCCCAGGCTAGAGTGGTGAAGACTCCCTGGTAGATGTTGCTTGGTAATGCCACGCCCGTCTGGGATCGCTCCAGCTTTTGGAGGCACAGTGCGGTGTCAATTTCCTCAACCTGTGTGTATGAAACAGGTGACAACCGTTGATAGAATAGATTTCTATCAATATCATATGAATATCAATATACATATCACTATAATAAATATATAATATAATAAAATATATATAAAATAATAATAATAAAAATAAATAATATAATAAAATAATTACAAATATATATATAATAAAAAAATTATAAATAATATAAAAATAAACAATATAAATATCAATAAATATCATTTTATCTATACGAATGGTGCTGTATCTGCTGGGCTTCTCTGTAACTGAAAATGGCACTTAAATCATGAGTAATGACACAACATTTTGACATTTATAACTTCGGAGACTGACCTTTTTTGCGTATGGCATTTACATGAGTCAAAATAGTGAATGCATCATAACTACTATTAAGCTACTTCTCTGCAAAGGTTATCATACCAATAAATAATGTGGACATATATAGGAAACAGGAAATAGCAACAGAAATTTGCCCACCCAGATGATACCCGTCGATGGCCTGGCTCATGGACTAGAAGTCGAAGATGTTAAGAATAACAACAAGGCATTATATAAATTTCTTTTGTTGCGTATACATGAAGTATACTATTATATGTAACATTTGAGTGTGTTTAAAAAATACATAAAAATATCTATATGTTTAAAATGTTATATTAAACACTGGTAGCCCGCAGATCCCGCGGAATTTTCAGATCTAATGAGCTAAGCGTTTTACCAACTATGACGTCATCCCAGCATCCGTAAAAGCGCGGCAAAATAGATGTGTAGTTAAAGGGAATAACAAGAAGGCATTATATAAATTTCTTTTGTTGGATATACATGAAGTATACTATTATGCGTAACATTTGAACGAATTAGAAATTCCACACTTTATGCAATGCCAGTGGGATTTTTGAAATATGCATATTTTTGCCGCGCTTTACGGATGCTGGGATGACGTCATAGTTGGTAAAACGCTTAGCTCATTATATCTGAAAATTCCGCGGGATCTGCGGGCTAGCTGTGTTTAATATAACATTTTAAACATATAGATATTTTTATGTAATTTTTAAACATACTCAAATGTTACATATAATAGTATACTTCATGTATATGCAACAAAAGAAATTTATATAATGCCTTGTTGTTATTCCCTTTAAAGGGTTGTTGTCGGATATTTCACGACGGGTGCATTTAGATATCCTCGGTCGTAATATGCTTCATCCTTTTAATAAGCTAACTGTGAGGAAGAACACACACGCACGCACGCACGCGCACGCACGCACGCACGCACGCACACGCACGCACGCACGAACGCACGCACGCACGCACGCACGCACACACACACACACACACACACACACACACACACACATGCTGTGTGAACACAGCTATGCTGTAATGTTAGTTGCAGTTTTTCCTCTGTACGTGCTAGCTCCTCTATAGCCAAGACTGTAGTACACAAGAATGTGCTAGAAACATAGGTGTGTAATGGGCAAACACAGTGATGTATAATTACGCCCAAATATTGTCCCATTCCAATCCCAGTATGTGGGAAAATAACACAGTGGAGATATTGTTATGCAAACTTCGTAGGCAACAGAAATTCCGGGTGGGAACTCTGTAGGCGTCCGGGTATCGGCCCTGCTATCTACCCGGAAGCTCCTGCAACTGAGCTAGTGCCCGTTGTGCATTCTTGTCGACCACACAGTTACTGACGGTAAGGAAGGGACATTGATGGAGAGTGTTTACTCTGCATTCGACCTTACAATGGCCAATTATATCGCCATCACATGTGCCAACTACCAGGAACGAATCATATAGATTGGTGGAAGGACACGACTAAATGAACCAGCCACAAGCCTAACCCAACTAACGGAGTGAACCGCACGGGTGCCACGAATTGTCTCCGACCGAGGGTAACCTGGTTGTCTCACTGGCCTGCCACTGCTAACATCAAGCGAGGCTGCCTCTGTCAATAAGGTGCTGACACGCCACGGTCCGCCTGATTAAATTGTATCTAACGACGGTCAGCCTAAATGCCCAGTCGAATGCACAATGGTCTATTAAATATACAAGTTGATTATATTAAAATTCGTCTGAGGATTGATCTACTAGTGACGGTTGTATATTATTCTGTATGAATGATATCAACGAGGCGTCAAGCTTCAAAGCAATACCATGAAGTTGTTAGAAATGTCTGGCTGGCAGTAAATCTTCAACATGTGTGTTGTAGTAATTAGAACGGAATAAATATAAAGTTATGCCTAATAGCAGACACCCTCCTTCTAAGATGTCGTTTAACGAGCACTACTGACCGTGTTCGTTGCCCTAGCGGCCTGCCATACATATCACGAGGCACGTGCTGCCAGGTCGTTTTTTTTTCAAGTAAGTCGAGTCGATGTGATAGATGTGTCACGTAGCCAGTCGTTTGACGGGTACATTTTCTGCGTCGTCTTAAGAAAGCTAAGAAGGCCATGAATATTAGCTTCGTTGGAAAGCGTGCCCTGGTCACGGGAGCAGGCAAAGGTATGGCTATTTGTGATGTAGAGGCCCTCGTGGTGGGTAGTGTCTACGTGGTAGCACAGCGACCGAGGGTGGCGTAGCGTGGCGATGTACGTCATCAAACGGGCATATAGGCCTACGTGCACTCAGTTACATGCGCCTGTCACGTATACTGGCGCACAAGTCGTCAACAACTGCGCTCCCTCATCCCCTGTCCTTGGCTATGTTCTCCAGCCAGTTCCTGATGTAATCTTCCTGCTGGCATATGCTTCGATCGTGTTCACGCCGCCAGTGTGTAGATTGTACTGCTCTTGATTACGACGTAAATAATCTCACCCATCCTCGCTGCTGCTGATTACGTCACTGTCACCCCACAGTGATCATGGCTAATCGCTCATGAAACTCAGCCAATGAATTTTTTGTTATTGCTAGGGACCGGCAAAAAAAATTCAAAATAGATTTACCACGTTTATGATGGTGCATGTCGATTGTATGTATAATAGGTAACAAGATACCGTTTACAGAATTTAAATATCTTTAAGCAGTAAAACGTTATGGCACATTTAAATTTCCAAATACGGTACCAAATCTGTGACCTTGGCTCTGGCCTGCACAGCGCGCTGTGTAGCACACGTTCACTTGCCAATATTAGTGATACGATACTCAAATAAACTTATACATTTAGATATTAACCACATTAGAAAGATTATATTTTAAAATATTTATTCACACCAAAATATCTTTTTGAAATATTATTGTGTTCAAAGATGCAGTTAGATTAGAATCTGATATTAGATTACTCCAAGATGGCCGTCATTGCATCAGCGTATTCCTGACAATGGGCGGTAAATTCAAAACGATTTAGCTACAATGCGCTACATGCGATTTATATGAAATTTTCAGGGTCTTCTTACTAAATATTCATCTAACTACTATCCAAACTTCAGAAAACTTCCTCCACGTGCTACGAAGATATAATTATTCGAACATAGCGCATATTCACTCATAAAAATCAAAATTAAATAACCCACCTAAAATATTGCTATTCACACGGCCGCATTACCTGTCATTTTGGGTCTCAGAAAAATTTGGTTTCACCGTCATACGATTAATACGAGGCTCTTAAAAGCAGTTTCCCTGGGCCTCCCCTCATGAGCAGAAAACCCTAGTGGACACAAATTTCAACCGACCTACCGACGCGCCCCTAGCGGATTTGCCGGTCCCTATTATTGCTAAGTCAGGAGACCATAATATAATATATAAGGTACGTAATAATATTCAGGGTGCGAAATAAGTCCGGTCCGATCGTCCGGGACGAGTAGTTTTAAAGCTCGGACTGGTACAGTTTTAGTAGAGTAGTCCCGTCGGACAAGCTATGATTTGAAAATGGGAGTTGTTTACGGACGCCCGTTGTTTACAACCGGATTACGTAAGTGGTGCCTACTGGCGATTATTAATGTGGAACCTCTTGAACGGAACGAAATATACGGTGGCAGACAACGTCTCGCGTCTTGTTTTGACTTTCTCATAGTCATCGTTCGACGATGTTGCAATGGCGAATTGGGGATTATTCTGCTAAACTTCCAAAGACCAGTAAAGGTAGTAGTATGCATTCCAAAGGGAAATCTAGTGCAAAGCTGCCAAAATCCTCATTGGCTTCAACATCAACATATATATTATATTATATTATATTATATTATATTATATTATATTATATTATATTATATTATATTATATTATATTATATTATATTATAATATATTATTATAAATTGGATACATCGTCATGTAATTGTAATAAATTACCTTTGTATTTACATTTGTGTCATAATTGCAGGGATCGGATATGCAATTGCAAAAGCCTTGGCGGCCGGAGGAGCCGAGACATTTGCACTGAGTCGGACACAGGCAGACTTGGATCAACTAAAAGTTGAGGTACTTATTTTCTAGACTGTGCATGTCATTCCACATTGACATTGACCCTCACGATATTGCTACCAAAATGTCAATTTATACGTCCGAACAAGTATGCAACGCCTATGATAATTGGGACGTTGTAACCTGTTCATAAAATCAGGAATTGTAGTAGTTGCAATTGTTAATGTATGCGGATGTAAAATTGTTCCATCACACTGATCATCCGCAACAGCATGATTACATGGATTGCGGCCTATCAATGTCGTAACACGTGTCGGACATTATATTTCTTAAACGATTCTATTGTGCTACATAAAATGCAGCAAGCGTATGCATGAATTCTGGAAATGGTCATGACCGATGCTATGGCAAACCATCAAGGCACTACCATCATTGGGGGCAGGACAATCAGCAACCTTCACTTTACTGATGACATCGACGGTTCAGCAAGGGACGAACAAGAATTGGTCAGCCTGGTTAAAGTAAAAGATGACAGACTAGATTTCAATCAGCCACAAGTTTCAGGTACTAGGGATCAATTACCACCGATGAGTGTAAACCAAAGATGGGATGTTATCCAGGATTGCATAGGCGACAACATCACTTAGAAGGTTGAACACCATATTGAACGACAGTAACGTCAGTGCCAGTTCGAACTTAAGGCTGACGCGCTCTCTTGTCATGTCCTGGTGTCCATCTTTGTATATGCTTCTGACGAATGAATCACCTCAGCAGATCTACAGAAGAAGATACAAGTCTTGGACAGGAGGTGTTTTTGGAAGATCTTTTGGAAGGCATTCGAAATAAGATCAAACAACCATAACAAGCATTCTTTGCAACGGTCAAAATGTGCAAACTGAAGTGTTCCGGTCAGATGGCTTTTAAAAATAATCTTGTCAGGTATATTGAGAGGAAGGAAAACGCGAGGTAGACAGAAGAAGAGGTGGGAAGACAACACAGGAAGGGACAGGACTGGCGTT
>OZ024858.1:12324190-12329190 GCA_964017155.1 Oasisia sp. SBJ-2009
CACGGTGGTGATGACAGCCAGGGCGATGGAGGTGATGTCGGATCCTGCGGTACGGGACCCGATGATCAAACGAACGCCTCAAGGAAAGTTTGCAGGTAACTAGACGTGAGAACACTCTGCAGACCCAGGTGACTGGTGTACCCTCACAACACATGTAAATCATGTAATTGTATTACTTGGTGCATTGCAACAATTGAAAAAAAATATTGTGTGGTTGAAAAAAGAAAAGAACAAGTGCAACATAATTTACGGCAATGCTGGTGTCATAAATACTTCATTGAAATCGGCACAAAGAATGCTAATTATGTAGTTAATAGAAATACTACTATTTAATAACATAAATCTCTTCTCCAGTTTACATCTCAACGTTGGTGATAGGGTTACCAGTGTGAAATAACAGTTGTTAACGACGTGGTTGGTATTGAGTTGCGAGACACACGTACACTCGCACGCACGCGCACACACACAGGTACACACACATACACATACACTAACACTAACACACACTCATACACACTCATACACACACACACACACACACACACACACACACACACGCACACACACACACACTCACACACAAATACACACACTCACACACATTCAAACACACACACATAAACACATACACGCACGCACAAACACACGCACAAACACACACACACACAGTGTCACACACACAGTGTCACACACACACACACACACACACACACACACACACACACACACACACACACAAACACACACACATGCACACACGCACGCGCACACACACAAACACACACACACACACACAAACACACACACACACACACACACACACACACACATACACACACACACATGCAAACACATAATAGTGTCAACACACCAGAAGGTGATTGTTTCTTTGCAGAAGTGAAAGATGTCGTCAATGCTGTGATGTTCCTGTTGAGTGACCAGGCAGACATGGTCAACGGCGCTTCATTGTTCGTAGACGGTGGTCTGACAGTTGTCTAGGAAAACTGCTACAACGACTGCGTGCAGAAATCTAAATCTATAGCATTTTACGCTAATTGACATAACGCTTGATTACTATGACAACCGTGAATCACATGAACGGAGCGGACTTTGCACTGATAAGCCTTTCACTAGAAATGACGAAATTATCATTAGATACGTAAATATACCTGCTAAATGGTATGCATGCTTGCCGATGCATTGTCACAAGCATTGGTCAGCATTAACACGTAGCGATAAATATAGTACACGATGTATGGTGCTTTTGCGCATGCGTGAATCTAAACCGGACAACATACAAGGGCAACATGTACACGCTTTCGCTAAGTGTACACGTGAGATCACTGCTTATAAATTGTATTCGTCTAACATACATATGTACGTCGCCAGCGAAAATACTGAATGCACAAAGTGGTTAGTAAGCGCTGGTCCGGTCGATGTCACGAAGGTCAGACGTGTGGAATAGTCTTGCATGAGTGAATGGTAGACATAGCTTGGCGCACACGCCACCATCCTTTCAATACAATATATATAACGGAGATATATAAAACGCAGGACGGACATCACAAGAACTCATATTATATATTTTAAAGTATTCTACGTACGGGAAGACCAGTCGTGGATCCTCTTGTGGGTTGGACCTGACCGCCAAACCTTGAACACTGCCACTCGCGGAGAGAAAGTAGGTTCCAAAAACCCAAGATGCAAAAATAATGGCGTCAGACTAGCGTGCTCGTCGCAATGAGGTACCACAATAACTAATCGGACAGAGGGCGCTCTGACACAACTAGGGACGTGTGTAAAATGCGGCACCGTTTTGCGGAACATTTTGTCGAACGCTTGTTTAGATCATTCTGCAATCAGCTGTTGAACTCGCATGAGTCCAAAGCCTCACATAGCTAAATATGGATACAGTCTGACATGTCCGTCAGTCGATGAAACGACGCCGGACGTTCGATTGAATTAAGTGCCAATATGGCGTTGTTTTGGCTGTTCTATTGACCACACATTTGGTATGCTGGTCTGTCTATTGACCACACGTACGGCATGCCCACAAACAAACTATCGCTGGCTACGTGTCTGCACGGTAAATAGCTAACTGAGGATGATTTAAACAAGCGTTCAGCAAAACATGCAAATAAATCCACGTTAAGGTGCTGTCTCACGTCCGAGAGACTCGTACGAGTGACTCGGATGAAACCATGAAAATCGTATGTGTGACACAAAATCGGACGTAAAATCGTACGTGTGACCGGTATGTCCGAGTCACTCGTACGAGGCACTCGTACGAGTGACTCGGAGTTAACAACCAATGAGATGACTTCACTGAATTGAACTTCGACCTTCTTAAAAATGGCAGATACTGATTTGCAAAACTCTCGCTTCAAATGTTTTTCGAGCTTTACCGTGAAAATTTCGCTATTGAATGGTGCAAACCCACGTTACAAAGACAGAGGCATCGGTTACGAATAGCCTGCAAGTTCTCATTATTGACGCCCCTTGAAGTAATGTTCACAAAAATGTTGGAATGTATCTCAGAAATTCCGTAGCAACGCCAAGCCCAAGGCAAAGTCGTTGTCGTCGGCATCGGCGTCGAATGATGGCTAGATCGTTCAAACTTCAATGTCAGAGCCCTGTCATAAGTAAGTAGAGACAGCGACATCATGAAATTAGGATCACTCGATTAACTGTTGTTTAGTTTCCCCACAATATTTGTATTTTAAACGTTTTAATCCATAAAACAGTGCTTGTCTGAACACACGTTACCAATGAGTGAATGACCCTTCCACGAGCACTGCACTGCACTGCACTGCACTGGTGACTGACTCAGAATAATTTTTGAATGTATAATTAAATACAAAATATACACTCATGACCCGAAATCTAAAGTAGGTAAAACTCGTCCGTACCCCTTGTTTACACCTGATAAGGAACAGCTTTTCATTGTATCTGTGGCTCATGACACGAGACAAATGTAATGTGCTGTCATTTCAGGTCGGACACACTGTTTTTAACATGGCGTTTTTGTGAGCTTTTGATTTTGCCATTTTTCTTTTTTTTCTGTTTTCATAAGAAACATGTTCTAGTTTTGTAACATGGTGTTTGCGTAACCTTAACGTAATAGGTGTGATTGATTTAGTACATAGATGTGATATGAAAACAATATGAATAAAAATGTATGGACACGGTCATTGGAAGGATAGTTACTGCACAGTCAGTGCAGATAGGACACACGGTTTTTAACCGTGACGTTTTTGTTGTTGATATTTTTGAGTCTGCTAGTCTATTTTATTTTAAAAGGTATTTATTGTAGTTCCGTAACAGTCTGTTTGCATATATGTACCATAATAAGTGTTACAGAATCAGCACATGATATACATATAATAAATATGAAATAACTCTGATAAGAGCCTCATATATGTATGGGGTATGTGTTATTAATAATACAAATGTGTAATATACATACAAGTGATTGTGTCTGCCCTTTTTTCCAGAAAAAGGCTATAATGATGCATGGACGAAATTATGATACAAATAATGGATATCTTGCGTGAAGACTACATATCACTGGTTCCAACCGAAGGAGTGATATTGGTGTGAACACTTATTTGTGTTGTTGCCGCTCATTTGAAATGTATGTTGATGAGATGACATCACATCAATAAAATAATACAACATTGTTTCAGAAGCTGGGACATTGTCTACTACTTCGTTATACCCAATGTTTCTTTTGTCTATAGTAGTATGATATTGTTCAAGCCAGAATTGGGATTTCACAGTTGTTCCTCTTAACTAAGCAATTGCTCATTATATTTAGATTCCTTATAGTTATGAACTTCACTCTGTCTAAAAGTGTGGTCCAAATCGTTTGGCATTATGTTCATAGATGCAAGAAAATATAATTTGATGTAAAAACATTGTCAGGGTCACACAGCTTCCTTCCATGGATTGCTATACAACAAAAGGAAATGTTTTTTTTTTTATTATTATGGGCAACCGACCATAGTGCTTTATCTGACATTTTCATATATTTAATTAATGTTTTAACACCTTATGACTAAATGATTTATGAAGATGTGTTATTTATTATTAACTTAATTCATGACTTCATAAACAGCCCAACTCTACACCTTTATGTATCTGTCCTTCAGTACAAGATAGATTGCTGAACATGTCTATGGGATTATCTTCTCAATGGTAGTATCACCAATCATGTACTGATACTCAAGAGATTGGTAACTGTTACCTTTAGGACATGTATCATGAAATAATAACTTGCATTTGTAAAAAAAAATGTGTGTGAATTAACATTACTAGTCACAAGTATTGCAGTGATTATATTTTATCAGGGATGGAGGAATCCAGAGTGGTCTAAGTGTTCAGTGCATTTTTTAGACATGTATTTATATATGTTCAAACTTAGGTTCATACCATGCACTATTTCGGGATGTGTCACATTCTGGAACAGATGTTTGTGTGGTTGATTGGTTTTTAAATATGTATGTACCCTGGATTCCTGTTGCAAAAATTAATGATAAATTAACATTCCTCCATAGAATTTGTGGTAAATCAATCACTGCATTACTTGATTATTAATTTTCACCATCAAATCCTATCACCACCCGCTTAGTTGTTTTTCTCTGAATTATGATTCTAGTAAAGCAAAGTGAGGTGTATTCGACACTTATTATAATCATAATGTTGCTAGAATGTCAATTGCACTTCAGTTAGCCAAACCTATGTAAACCAGTTTACAATGTTATTATTGTGTACATGAAATATTTAAATTGTAAACAAAACCATAAATATATACTGCTCACAATACTGATACAAATTGCAACTTATTTAGCAAACACAGTGATGATAATTATGTACCCAAGCTAATCAAGGAACAGACAACCTAGTTTTAAATTAAGCCAAGATGACCATAAACCACTAACAGTAGTATTAATTATACACCCCATGCTTGCACATAGTAACAGCTGTTGCGTGTAAGACAC
>OZ024858.1:12336690-12371690 GCA_964017155.1 Oasisia sp. SBJ-2009
GTCCAGAATGGTGTATTGGCTAGCCTCGACTTCTATGTCTTCAGATGTGTCCATCAGTGGTGGATTTAAAATTTGGACCTCTTTTCCCACAACACTATTCGTGTTCAATAAGGAAGTGTCGTCATTCGAGGGTGGTCTGTATTTTTCGGGTAATTGTACGTTGTTCCATCTGGCTGCTGACTGTAAAATACGCTTTGCTTCAATCTCGCGGTCCTTTGCAATCAGCCAAGGCACGGATTCTGGGATGAGCCTGTTTAAACGAACGTTATCAAGCATATTATTGTTTTATTTTCGGAAATGGAAATGACGTAGTGGCTTGATTTATTGTAAATTGCCGCGGTTCTCTATATTTCCAATGAAATGTTCAATAAAACAATAATCACGATTTTATGGATGTATAACATACACATTAATTTTGAGTAATCGTTTTTAAGGATTTTGAAGAACCCCAGTGTGGTCCAACTGTGGTAAGATAGAACGTATTTTGAGGGTTTATCAAACATATAAAAATATATTTTGTATTGCAATTTTCAGATGGAGTATGCCAATGTTAATCGCCGTGCACTAGACAAGTTGAACCATATTCGAGAGTAAGTAACAAGCTATGACCTATTTTTAATATGACAACGGGGTATTGGCATTGAACAGTCTACGATCACATAGGTTAAGCAACTTTAATATTATTCAATATTTAATAATAGTAAACGATAGTATACCTATTAACTACGATTGTTCGAAAACGACGCGCAAACTTGTATCAGGGTACAATTGTGATGTACACATATATCGATGAGTTGTAACGTTTCAGTTGGGTTGTACAAACGTTCAATACAATTAACAAATCCATGCAAGTAGCTTGCAATTGCAAATCTCTCTGTTTAGTATAAATAACGTATATTACTTACATCAATTAAATAAAACAACTAAACAAGTTAAACATCTAAATACACTTCTTAACTAAATAAAACTGTAATATTTCAACTGTCAAGTCTTCTGTATATATGTACCCCTAAGTCAAAATTGACAATATAGGTAAAAACGTGTGTTCTGTCGACGTATATTTCTATTACCAACCAAAACAACGGCACGATGAATAAGCCAGGAATCGATGTAGCGATGACGAGATGGCGCCAGTGGCGAGTGAAGTAGGCGACGACAGAGAGAAGCACCATGGCTAGTGGCCAGTACATCCCAGACAGCACTGCGGCCATCGTCCGCTGTTTGGCGGTGAACAACTCGCAGATGAGGACGTACCCGGGAAGTATGACACCCTGGCGACAGTGCAAATGCACATAGGTAAAATGTTGATGAACCGTCAAAGTTAACATGCGGACCACGACAGACGGAGGTACAACGCGCGAGAAAAGAAGCCACTGAGACCGCTTAAGATAACGCGCTTACTGCGAACAGTTCCTTCAGGTTTTGCACACAATATAACTTGTTCACGCACGCGCACGCGCACGCGCACGCGCACGCGCACATACACACACACACAAACACACACACACACACACACACACACACACACACACACACACACACACACACATACTAGTATTATTAGTATTAGTAGGATACGTTGAAACCACGTACACGTGATATTATTGGACATACCTGTTGAAAGATCCCGACGAGAAAGCGCAGCAAAATGAACAGGTAGAAATCCTTCACCCACGCCGTCACGAACAGAGAGAAGCTACCTGCGCATGCGCTCAACAGGAATGTTCGTTTGCGGCCAAACTTGTCGGAGATTGGCGACATACCCATGGCGCCTAGGAACACGCCAATAATCAGCGCCATCTGTGTCGTTTCGCTGCCGTAGCCCATGTCACACACCAAGTTCCACTGTCAGTAAAGCAGCAATACACCACAAATTATGAACTATATCGTCTATGTTTTTTCGACGTACAGTCCCTGTTACTACGTTTGCGCGAACATATCTTACTATATATGTTTGAATCCCTCTGCCGGCATGTCGATGGTTCGGTACTGATACAGTCACCGTGTCGAAACTTGGGTAAGTTCGTTCACCCTGTATTGCTTGCCCCTTCCAACCCGCACTGGCCAGCTAGGAAGGGGAGACCACCAACATCAACATGTAAAGCACTACAAAGTCGTGGTTCCCAGTCCCCAGCGGCACCGAAAGAGTCCATGATCAAGGAGGCGGCTCTGGTCAACTAGAAATAGTTGCACGGGGTGCTAAGAATCCCTGGGTCAAAAAGAGCCACCGAAAGAGGGTACAAGTGCTCGAAGAAGAATTTACGGAAACCAGGTTGGTGTTAGATGTAATCGAGATCGGAGAAGTGAAGAGGGGAGGAATGTTTCACTCCCTTACAAAGCGACCGCCTACTATGCCATTCTAAGGCAAACAACAGTCAAGCAGGCGTAGGCTTTCTCATAAACAGAAAATGGAAAGACCACAATAGTGAGGGTAAACAGCATCAGCCCCAGAGTAGCAGAACTTGTTTTTTGCATAACAAAGCGCTACAAACTAAAAATTATGCAAGTATATGCACCAACGACATCATACTCAGAAGAAGACATAAAGAGCTTCTACAACGACATCGATAGTGATAGGAGGCTTCAATGGGCAAATAGGGAAAAGAACAAACCTTATGGAATCGTCAAGGGGCAAATGTGGGCACGAACTGAACAACGAATGACGCGACACTTTGGTAAAATGGGCAAATAAATACAAAATAATGAATACCATGACCAAGAGGCCACCAAGAATAGATGCTGCACGAATAGGATCAAGGAAAATCGAATTCCAACTCGAATTGACAAAACCGATTCGAGACACTATAAGAACTAGACGGCATCGACACCATGAGCGAAGCCGCCACATACATGATCCAACAAAGCGCGTCAAGAGTAGCTAAGGCTACCAACAAGCCACACTGAAATCGAGGATATCGTCACCAACACCAGTCATGATGACGAAACGACGAGAAATGGTGGAAAACGGCGACGATAAACAAAAAAATAGAGTAAGCAGATATACGCAAGCCCATCAAAAGAAAACCAAGAGAGGACATCAGGAAACACAACCAAGAGATCATACGAGAAACGTTCGTGACATATCAAACAGCCTGATGAAAGTTCGAAGAACGCAGAAGGTAGTCCAAGGCATACTAAGCACATTACTAGACAGTCAGGATAGAAAAATCCATGATCACAGAAAATATAGAGGAATTCTTATACGACAGAACCATAATCCACACTGACACGAAAGATGTACCATCCATAGCATCATGGGAAGTGGAAGCAGCACCACGGGTTAAGAAGAGTGGTACAGCAACAGGTAACGATCTTATCAACATCAATACAGTAATAGCAGGAGAAGGTACCATCTCGAAGACACTTGCTAACCTATACACTTTAATGCTTATTAGAAAGAAGAATACTCACAGCGTGGAAGAACGTTAAGATGGTGGTAATCTTCAAGAAGGGAAATAAGAAACCCAAAGAAGTGCATACCAATATGACGACATACTCATAGGCGCTAATACACGACATCAGCTACACCAAAAGCTACAGGAAAAATCAAGTCCTGAAGATGAACACGTCGAAAACAAAGGTGATGATGAAAAACAACATACCAATATATGTCAAAAACACTCAGATCGAGAACGAGAACGAGAATTCTGAACATCCTATACCGGGACAGAAAAACAAACATTTGGGTAAAACAAAGGATAAAAGTCGATTGAACAAGTCAGAAGACGGTAGTGGATTTGGGCAGGGCACGCAAGCAGGATCACAGGACACAGCGTATCACCACCTGGAAACCCTACGAAAAGAAACGACCTAGAGGAAGTTCGGCGAGACAGTGGTGAGACGAACTAGACGACTACTGATGGTTACGATCTGGCAGAGGATAGCGCCAGATAGGTAGATGTGGACGCAGCATCCTGATCGAGGCCTTCGCCCAACCACGGGACACTATATCTGCACAACGATGATGATGATGATGACGACATATGCATACATATATATACATAATCAATAATTTTCGATATTTGTGTAATGTCTTCTTTGACTCCGGCATCGGATTGATCGTTGTAAAGATTGTAATCAACAAAATTATATCAACAACCATAACACTTAATGTATATCCTTCAAAATACTGACGTAAGCGCACTGTTCTAATAGAACAATACGTTTTGACCTTCTTTTTATCTAGCTGTATAAGTGGTGAAGTCTCTTACGTTTACAACAATACTGCCACTACAAATACGTACGTATTTCTCACTCAAGTTAATTCTCTAAGCAAATCTTGCCTGTTCAGTAATGGTGAACGACTCTTGATCGTAATATTCCCAGCCCTGTGGACATGGTATTGTCCGGTTGGAGGCACTGCTGTAGTTCTCGTAGACGACGCAGCTGTCGTAGAGTCGCTCCCCCTCAACGACTCGATAGGGGATCGACTCATTCGGTGACACGTTGGCCGGAAGTCGACACCGATGTTTCGGCTGTACTCCTGCATGACACAAGATATTGATGTTTACGCATATTGTCAGACGCTTCGCTATTTGCATGAAATTACAGGATATGCTTTGTAATCAACGCAAACAATACATTACAACACAATGCATGCAACACATACATACATACAAAAGACGCACACACAACACAAACACACACACTTACATACACGCATATCCGCACACACACACACACACACACACACACACACACACACACACACACACACACACACACACACACACACACACACACACACACACACACACACACACACACACACACACACACACACACACACACACACACACACACACACACACACACACACACACACACACACACACACACACACACACACACACACACACACACACACACACACACACACACACACACACACACACACGCATACATTCGTGACTTAAACTTGATAGTTATGTCGTTTGTCCAAAGCTTACACACGTAGTCTCCTTTATAAAAGGAAAGGTGATGACGTCACTAGGCGGATATTTCAATCACTGCACTCGTTCTGCTGGCTGAGTGTGATGCCGGCGACACCAACAACTCTTTTGAGAGTGACAGCGATATGTCATAGGTGACCATAAATGTAGCGGGTGTGTTTGGACACCCGTACCAGCATGAGTGCTGTTTTAAATCAGGCATGGCCAGATTGTCATGGAAATAGTGGCTGTTGTCGTTTGTACTAGACGTGACGTCACATGAATACGACGCACTTGAGAAATTCTGAAGGAGACGTAAATATTCAAAGGTCAATAGGTATCGCTACGACAAAAGGTGAATATCCGAACGTATTGCACATTAACGTCAACAACAAACGAACTACAAAACATAATTTACGTATAATATTATGAATATAATAAAGGTAAGACACATATTGTAAACCTAGGCAATACTCTAGCAGGAGAATATCTAGCAGGAGAAATCCCACCGGAAATAATGTATCACTGACACAACATAGATAATACGGTCTGTATTATTAATATGTTATTTGAAATTATACATTAT
The DNA here is from genome assembly GCA_964017155.1 of Oasisia sp. SBJ-2009. Lineage (NCBI taxonomy): Eukaryota > Metazoa > Annelida > Polychaeta > Sabellida > Siboglinidae > Oasisia > Oasisia sp. SBJ-2009. The sequence continues at coordinate 12,342,208 of OZ024858.1, forward strand.
AAATTATGGCACGCATGACCAGTTACGTATATTGACTAAGTAATATAAGTCTAGGAATTTGTTTACAATGACGTATAACATCTGATGTTTTCTCCGGTTTGTCTGGTGTTTAGTGAACAAATAATCCATAGGAGTTTTAAAATGGGTTATGTGACCAATTTAATCCTTGTGGGATCACATCCTTCATTCAGACACATTGTCATATGAGCAATCTGAAATTGCAGGACAAATATATTAATATTTAGATTGATGCTCACGTTGTTGTAAATATATGTGAATACACCAAGCGAAAAATAAATATACACAATATACGACGTATATAAAACGTTCATATTATGTAATTCTACATAGAGCGTTATGTTAACTGCAACTCACCAATGAAGACGATCCCCATCATCTGCCAGCAACTAATTAGTAACCCAAAGAACGACACGACGTGAAATATAAACATCTGCCAAGGTTTTATCCAAGGGTTTCCTAAGCTCGCCATTGCCTCGTTTGGGTCCATGTTGCTGTTCAACTCAAATCAAAGTGCTACTCACAACTGTCGTTACGACGTAACGGATGATTAGCGGTGACATCATTTTATAGGGCCTCGTTACTCATATCTACGACGGAAATCAACACAACGTAGTTCCAAAAGGAATCTTAATGCATACGAAACATACTTTTGTTTATTTTTGTTTATTTTTGCAACATTAAGCCCCCAAATTCACTAACTCCCAGAACGAAATTTGAAATGTCTAAATCTACGATCGATGTGGAGGAGCCCTCTAGATCTCACACAACATTTTAGATCGGTACATGCATATGACGGAGACATGGGTCAACCTACACGCATACAAGCATACTCGCATACACGCTTACGTTCATGCATGCATACATGCTTACGTGCATACATGCATACATGCAAACATGCATACTTGCATACATGCATGCATGCATGCAATGCATGCATGCATGCAAGCATGCATACACGCATACATGTATACATACATACATACATACATACATACATACATACATACATACATACATACATACATACATACATACATACATACATACATACATACATGCATACATGTATACATACATATATACATGTATATATGTATACAAGTATACAATCACACATGCATACATGCATACAACCATACATGCACACAAGATTACATGCATGCATACATACATACATACATACATATATGCATATAAGCATACATAAGTGCATAAGTACATGCATACATATATATACATACATTCATACATACATGCATACATACTCCTATATGTAAAACTGAAGAAGACATCATACAAGCATACATGCATACATGCACACATGCCTACACGCATAATAATAATAATAATAATTAGTTAACTTCTATTGCGCCTATATCCTTAGAAACCAAGCTCAGAGGCGCATCAAAACAAAAAGGATTAATCGATCTCATAGTCGGTAAACAAATCAAGTTGTCATCAGATTGATTGATGCGCCAGGGAGCTATGGTGGATAGGCCAGATTGTACAGATATGTTTTTAAATGACGACGGAATTTAGCAATATTTTCAACTGATTTCACGCTAGAAGGAAGCATATTCCATAGAGTAGGCGCACCCACAGCAAAAGCCCTGGTCCCCATATTAGTATTGACCTTTGGTACAAAGAGTAAATCAGAAGTAGATGACCGAAGTTGAATAGGTTTTCTTATAGGAGTAAGTAAAGTATGTAAATACGATGGCTGCTTAGAAGAAAGTGCCTGGTAAGTAATGGTACACATCTTAAACATTATACGATATTGGACAGGCAGCCAATGCAGATACTTTAGAAGCGGCTTAGAAGGAGTAAAGCTTGGAGACCTAGTCACCACCCTTGCTAAGCAATTTTGAACACGTTGTAGTTTTGTGATATCCTTAATAGCAATATTATGAAAAAGTGAATTACAATAGTCTAATCTACTAGTAACTAATGCAGTTGCAATAGTCTTTGCAACAGAAACAGGCAAATATCGATGAATACGCCGCAAATCATGAATGTGGTAAAAACATGTTCGACAAATTTGAGAAATGTGTTCTCTAAAATTTAATTTATCATCAAAAATTACTCCCAAATTCCTAGTCGAAACTGCAGGCATAACATGCTGATTAAGTAAGGGTATAGGAAAAAGAGTCTTACACGGATGCAACCATGCAACCATGCATGCATACAAGCATACAAGTTTACAAATACTTATGTACTTATATACTTGTGTATGCGTGTATATAAGCATACAAGGATACAAGCATACATATGTGCATAAGTGCAAAAGTGCGTAAGTATATACATACATACATATACACATACATACATACATACATACATACATACATACATACATACATACATACATACATACATACATACATACATACATACATACATACATACATACATACATACATACATACATACATACATACATACATACATACATACATACATACATACATACATACATCATGGTTTAACGTCTACGCGACAGATTGTAAACAACACCTTCTATCAATGTTATAATCTGAACGCGAAGTGGCGCTGAACCATCGGCTCTGTGTGTGTGTGTGTGTGTGTGTGTGTGTGTGTGTGTGTGTGTGTGTGTGTGTGAGTGTGTGTGTGTGTGTTTACGTGTGTGTATGTGTTTACGTGTGTGTATGTGTGTATGTGTGAATGTGTGTATGTGTGAATGTGTGAATGTGTGTATGTGTGTGTGTGTATATGTGTGTATGTGTGTATGTGTGAATGTGTGTATGTGTGTATGTGTGTATGTGTATATGTGTATATGTGTGTATGTGTGTATGTGTGTATGTGTGTATGTGTGTATGTGTGTATGTGTGTATGTGTGTATGTGTGTATGTGTGTATGTGTGTATGTGTGTATGTGTGTATGTGTGTATGTGTGTATGTGTGTATGTGTATATGTATATGTATGTGTATATGTATATGTATATGTGTGTGTACGTGTGTACATGTGTACGTGTGTAATTGTGTACGTGTGTATGTGTATGGGTATTTGTGTGTATGTCTGTATGTGTTTGTATGTACGTGTAGGTGTGGGGTGGGCGCATAAGTGTAAAACGCTTTGAGCAGTAGTGAGGACAAGATACTGCGCTATATAACATACATTTTTACCTTTTGGTAAATGTATTCCAATGTGAACATGTCGTTTTGGGCTGAATGGAGGAACATCTTCACCCACTATATGTACGTAGCAGTGTATGTTAAATGTAAGAGCAGCGTACTGATCCACAGCTATATGTACGTAGCAGTGTATGTTAGATGTAAAAGCAGCGTACTGATCCACAGCTACATGTACGTAGCAGTGTATGTTAGATGTAAGAACATCGTACTGATCCACAGCTACATGTACGTAGCAGTGTATGTTAGATGTAAGAACAGCGTACTGATCCACAGCTACATGTACGTAGCAGTGTATGTTAGATGTAAGAACAGCGTACTGATCCACAGCTACATGTACGTAGCAGTGTATGTTAGATGTAAGAACAGCGTACTGATCCACAGCTACATGTACGTAGCAGTGTATGTTAGATGTAAGAACAGCGTACTTATCCACAGCTACATGTACGTAGCAGTGTATGTTAGATGTAAGAACAGCGTACTGATCCACAGCTACATGTACGTAGCAGTGTATGTTAGATGTAAGAACAGCGTACTGATCCACAGCTACATGTACGTAGCAGTGTATGTTAGATGTAAGAACAGCGAACTGATCCACAGCTCGCGTCGTGTAAACGCTCCCAGAGTGCCAAGTTCCGACAACATACCTACCTATAACACTCATGTTGGATGGGAAACAATGACCGTTACATGCGTTTATTTATGCAAATTCAATACAGCTGTTACAACCGATAATATAATAATCGCCCGTTAATGTAATAACTACCCGATAATGTAATAAAATCAACCGATAATGTAATAACCGCCCGTTAATGTAATAAAATCAACCGATAATGTAATAAACTTGCTACCCGATAATGTAATCATTTTCGCCCGTTAATGTAATAAACTCCTCTTGCCTGATAATGTAATAACTTTCGCCCGTTAATGTAATAACGTACATATTTCACGTAGGACTTGCACTTAGTCCATTTTTCTGTCGCATATTTCGCAATACTGCCATGTTTACTAATGGGTAGTAGTAATCTTTTTAGATTAAATTCAATATGTTGATTCCAAACCTTAAATTAGATTCGTCGCAGCTGGTCAGATTGTTGGATTATATATTTTCGCACCACGTTATACATTCTCGCACCATTTACGAATGACGGTTTCCCTTTCCATGCTATAATGTTAGGGTATCTAATGCCGCAGGCTTGGCGTTTGCCTGTTCAATGCTATTTTGAAAGCCAGATTAAGAAATGGTTGATTAAAGAATGTTTTATTATGTAATTTGTTGACACTTTCGTGTCTGTAAATTCTCGCATGATGTAGTCTCGATCCAATTATATAATATATATATATATATATATATATATATATATATATATATATATATATATATATATATATATATATACATTTATATATAATATATATATACATTTATATATATACATATATATATATACATATATGTATATATATATATATATATATATATATATATATATATACGGACGGACGGACGGACGGACGGGCGGGCGGGCGGGCGGGCGGGCGGGCGGACGGGCGGGGGACGGACGGGCGTGGACGGACGGGCGTGGACGGACTGACGGGCGGACTGGATCGTTATAATAGGGCGTGCAAGTCTCGCGCGCAAAAACGAGGCTGGGGGGCAGTTGGGGGCAGAAAGTCCATATTCTCCATGTTAACATATAGGACTTCGTTTTGTTTTTGGTTGTAATAATCGAATTGTTCCAGTCTAACTATTTCAGTTATATTGTCCGAAGGATTATTACAAGCAGAAGCATTGGAACATTTTGCCGGTGACAATGCTTACGGAAATCATGACTTAATCGATTATTATGGTGGTTGCCAATTTTCTAATATCTAGTCTACACTGCTTCTTTGCTAATGTAATTCCATGTCTTCTAGTCCTTCTCTCTTCATTAACAGAGAAAAAAATATTTCTCTCAATATTTTCATACCCATTCAATATTTTAAAAACTTCTATCTGATCTCCTCTCATTCTCCTGGTTTCTAGTGTTGTTAATCCACATTCTTTTAGACGCATTTCATAACTAATATTCCTGAGTTTTTGTATCATTTTGGTTGCTCTTCTTTGTACTCTTTCTAGTATATCAATATCCTTCTTGCGATATGGCCTCCATGCCTGTATGCAATATTCTAAATGAGGCCTAACTATTGTTTTGTACAGCGGTATTATTAGTTCTTTTTCCTTGTACACTATATTTCGCCTAATTAATCCAAGAATTTGGTTTCCCTTTGCTGCTGCAATTGCACACTGTTCTGATACCTTCATATCAGCACTAATAGTTAACCCTAAGTACTTTTCCTTTACGGTAGTATTTAGTACAGTATCACCCATTGTATATTGTGCATCTTCATTTCCATGTCCTGTGTGGAGGCACTTACACTTCCAATAATTAAACAGCATTTGCCACTTATCAGACCATTCGTTCAACTTATTTAGATCATCTTGTAATTGCTGTCTATCTGCATCACTTTCAATTTTTCGAAACACTTTTGTATCGTCCGCAAACTTCAACACCTTGCTTGTTATATCATCATCCAAATCATTGATATATATTAAGAACAAAATAGGTCCCAATACTGATCCCTGCGGTACTCCACTCAAAACCGATTTCCAGTTTGAAACCTCGCCATCAACTACCACTCTTTGTCTTCTATCAATGAGCCATTTTTCTATCCACTTAATCATACCATTGCCTATGCCATGGGCCTTTAGTTTAAGTAGTAATCTTTGATGTGGCACTTTGTCAAAGGCTTTTTTAAAATCTAAGTATATTATATCTCCTGGTGATCCCTCGTCTACCCACTTTGTGACATCTTCCAAAAACATAAGATATTTGTTAAGCATGACCTCGCTTTTAGAAACCCATGTTGAGATGGGTTAATTAAGTTATTTTTAACAAGAAAATCAACCAAGTGATCTTTAATTAGTCTTTCTAATAGTTTGCAAACCACCGATGTTAAACTAACTGGTCTATAGTTCTCTGACTTGCTTCTTGATCCTTTTTTAAATAATGGTATGATGTTTGCTTCTTTTCATTCTAATGGAACTACTACTTCCTCTATTGACACATTGAACACTGTTGCAAGTGGTATGCTGATTTGTTCTACAATTTCCAGTAGTAATTTGGGAGGAATCCCATCCACTCCAGGTGACTTATTTTCCTTCATATCCCTTATTTTCTTAGCTACCATTTTTGGTGTTACAATTAGTTGTCCTAAATAGTCTGACTCTCTCCCTTCAAATTTAGTCTCTGGTACTGGTAATGCACTAGTATCTTCCCTGGTGAATACCGAACTAAAGTATTCATTTAGGTTTTCTGCCATTAAGAATCCCTCTGTTATTATGTTTCCATCACAACCTTCTAGAGGTCCTACCTTATCCTGAACTTTCTGTTTACTTCGCATAAAAACTCTTGCTGTCATGTTTTATATTAAAAGCTAATTTTTGTTCATAGCTTCTCTTTGAATTTTTAATTTCAGCTGTAGCTTGGTTAAGTGCTTCTTTATAAAAGGCATAGTCTTCTTCACTTCCATTATGTCTATATGTCTTCCACATCATTTGCTTGTATTTAATTTTTCTAATGGCTTCTTTTAATAAGTGTTTCTTTTTTGACTGTTTCCCCTGTTTTTTAAAGGGTACAAATTGTTCGACAATGCAGTCAATTTCCCTCTTTAAGATATTCCAACATTCTGTTGCTGTCTTATTCTCCAGTGTGTTATTCCAGTCTATCTTTGCTAAATGTTTCCTCATGTCCTTTTTGTTTGCAAGAATAGAAGGAAATGGAATCAGTACTACTAAATATGCATCCATGTGGTAATGTGAAATCAAAATTGTTTCACAATCTCTAACTATTTTATGGCAATTATTAATGAGGTGTGTAGCATAAAATAATTATGCAGATATGGTTAAGAAAACAACCAATCAAAAACACTTGTTGAAGGTTACAGATTTATTGATGAACACTAGTAGTAAAACATGAATAATTATGACATTTCAGAGTTCCAACTTGAGTACACTGCACCCAAACTATGTTGATTTTATTCTGTAACAAATCAATAAACACTCTTCATGCTTCATCAGGTTCACAAGTAATTATTTCTTCCAATACTCTTCATTCATCTGAGCTGTTATATAACTAAAGCAAGTGAACCAACATGTATTTAAATTACAAACCACTGTTAAAGTAACTATGTCAAAACTTAACTGTATCATACAAATATGTAACACAAAAGATAAATAGTATATGACTACTCTATAGCCTATATTACAGCCATTACATAACCAATGTTCCACTAAGTTATCGCTTCGGCCTAACACATTAACGAGCAGTTAAATCTTTGAAGGGAGGTTTTTAGTTCTTTATGTGGTAGAATGTTTAATAGTTTAATCATGTGACAGTGTAGCACAAGCTATAATCAAAACATGCTGACCACAGAAACATGTTTTAATTAACAATTTGTTGCTGTTCAAATTTGTCAGTTTCGGAAGGAGACAGTTTGTTTATAACTACAAGGCAAGCACAGCCTCATGTCCACAGCCACGGTGATTGCATATTAATATTAACCTCCTCCCACCAGATCCTGGCCTTCCTCAGAATTGTTTGACCTGTTGAATTCCAGTTATTTCAGTTTCGCTAAGACATAGTTAGGCAGACATGATTTTACAATAAAAAACGAACTGAAATCCCATGTAACAGAATGTACTGGCCGCCACGAATCAGATGTCATAAACTTTGACAAAGTGACACACCAAAGGGAAGATTCCTCACTCCTCAGCAGATGTTGTTGATTTGTTTCAAACTTTGATTACGTAATTATGTGTACACCATTATGCTGCATATCAGTGATGTTTTTAACACACCTCAACAATGCATTCATGTAGTAATATTTTGTCACAACGAAACAAAAGCCACTGATTTACAGAATTAGTTATTGGCATTAAACCGTGCAAGTGGGATTTCCAGAAGAATATTTGATATCTTAATACTGCCAATATATCAGACAGGATATTTTGGTATTCCGAGGTACGTTCGTTCCTATACCTAAAGTTGGGATTTATTTGAACAAATACAAGATAGCTTGACCTTTGGCTGAAATTGCAAAATTTATGCTGCGACACAATCAACTATTTCTTAAACGTTACTACAACTACATCCAGTGTCATAGTACAGTTGATGTTGGGAAACAGTGTCTAGAATACATCCTAATTGGTACAGAAATTGTACCAGAACCAAACAACAGGTGTGTTACTGCAAAAACAAACACTGAAGTAAGTTCGGTGCCATATTTCCAGTCACAACACAGAATTTACCTAATCAAGCTTCATCTTTACGACAACAATATTAACAGAAACAACTCCCTCAACATACTGACATGTTGGGTTTAACGTGCAACATAAATGACTCGGTACGCTCAAAATATATAACGTTACACCAACATATTTTGATAAATAATTTCTAGAATACCTGTGAACTGCATAGTTGTGTAACGCTGCACAAAACCGCAAGTTGTCTTCTCTCTGGTGTCTCGGCTAAACACCATTTGCAGTCTTTGAACACAAGTGACTCTTCACTAGAACCCTACTTTCTGACTCTGTCTGTCTGACGGAATGCCTTGATGACCAGGGATTGTGTAGGTCAGAGCAAAGAGCATTACCCTTGGACACACTGCGTTATCTTCAACATTGGGAGAAGTCATTGCTTCATGTGTGTGGGATATAAACAGAGCCTGCGCTTCTGGGGTGTCATCCTGTTTCTAGGTATAAACAGGGAAATGAAGACCATGGCAGTTATGCCGGTGATACATATATTACTGGTGATTGGGTGCCATGGATACCACAATGGTGTGTCATGGGGATTATTCCCTCATGTATATTTAAAATAATCTTGTTGTCTGATCCGACAGTAATTTTGATGTTGATTTTGTGAAAAAGTGAAGGTTTTAACAAAAACACTACACCATGTCAGTGATTGGATGAACACCACCGTATGTCAGTCTTCAAACATTAACCGTTATTTGATGCAAAGGAATAAAAAACGTTATCATTGAAAGGGTGATGATAGTGATTTGTTGTGGTGGCTACACAGACCACGGCGAATACGAATATGGCTATGCTATAGGTCTATTTCTCTACATCAACTACGAACGTGAGATCATGCCTATGTACACGTCTAATACTGTACCCTTCACGTGAACATTTCACCTCATCTCTCACACGTCACCACTTCTTGCAACTGCCATCTTCTCATCGGTACATTTCCGCACAAAATGTAAAACATTCACTCAACAGATGTAGCGTTACTTTCACTTTCTCTTTCACTAATGCAAGGCTATCCAGTCGTTCACCCAGGGTCCACCAAGCTGGTGATTACTGACAGAAAGTTCACTGAAATGTGGACAGCAAAGCTAGCACAGCTGTCCCCAGCAGTATTGCCAATACAATGTGTTTAGTATTTAGATGTTCTGTTTCCAATTTTAACAATTTCAAACCATAAACTGTTTAACTGTTCAATGTGAGAGTTTATCACACACAATTTGTCATGGAGTATACCTTGGACGTAATAATTTTCTAGTTTTATGGAACATAATATTAACAAATATGAACAATCAGTCTTACTATTGTGACCAAACTCTCGGCAAAATGAACGCGATTTCCGCGGTCTACTTCTGACGCCATGCATGGAACTGATCAAATCAACACCATTTTGTACCTTAAAAGTGTGCTTTTCCACACCTACACTCACTCGTATGCTTCCTCCACTCAACTCTGACACATTGCTCTCTCCTTGTCCTTATGTACAAACTACAAACACGAGGTCTACCTACAATCGCACAACAGCTTTTTACAGGAAACAGAAGCAAGTCTAACATCAAGGCATTTTTACACGGGCTAAGCAACTACAGTCAACGGGCTGGAAGACCATGCATTGCACTAAGGAGCTTCGCTGAGCTTTTGAGAGGAAAATTACTTGCCCAGCGATGACGACACAGCTTAGAATCGTGAGTAACAGGCCAACAAAGTCAGAATAAACCCTATCGATTGCATAAACAGATAACGAATTGACCTAAGAATACACAATGCCAATGGGATGGCACTGCCTCGTGGCATCTGTTGACTTTGCCTAGGAATGCTGCGATACAGTAAAAATTCGGTCGTAAAAATATTTCTTGCATCTGGTTTCATGACAAACAATTCACAACGAGATGTCAACAACATAATCATTAGTAAATCGTAACTAACACCACCAGCGACACCTACCGTGAGATGGCCAGAGACTCGTACATATTGATACTCTCGTTAACGTTGTTTTTCTTGTTTTCTTGATTTTCCTCCATTGTCCTAATCAGTTTTTTCTTGAACTATACAACTTTGGTTGGGTTTCGTCACCATTAACTACTCAATAGGCATATTACAAAGGCTTAGGATATAATCTCCCATCATCTTTGTCATGCGCTTTACTTTATTAGTCAACATCATAGTATAAAGAACGGAACTGGTCTATAACATACAACCATGAGATACAACCAGTCAGATCGTGGGCTGACAACATATGGAACCTTCCAACTCATCAACCAATCAACGTTCTGTCAAAACCGACAGAAAACAACCAGTCAGATAGTACCTTGCCAATTCGGCTACATTAAACTGTTGACGCCGACCGGAAGTGACCAATTGGATCGTGTCGATAACCCCTAGATTTGGTGACCTACGCCCCTATCATACACTGCCTGATGCGAGCCCGTTCACTATCCGCTGCCACAAGTCCTTCTTACACGACTTCGTCCGTCGCAGACTCTGCAAGAGTTCGTTGAACTGTACGAGGCCCCCTGGTGTCATGTAGAACGCGTTACGAGCACTGCAGATGATGTTGACAATCTCGTCGTACTCCGCCGCCGTGATGTGATTCATACGTTGATGTGTGCACTGCACAAACCTGTCAACACAGTCCTCAGAGTCAGCACGATCCAGTGACATACTCACATGATCCACTGACATTTTCACATGATCCACTGACATTTTCACATGATCCACTGACATTTACACATGACCCACTGACATTTTCACATGATCCACTAACATATTCACATGATCCACTGACATTTTCACATGATCCAGAAAGCTATTTTTTGTAAGAAATTTACTTACTTTAGAGCATACTTTTTTTGTAAAATGTACAACATTTCAGAACATTGTACATTTAACAAAACAAAAATATGCTCTAAAGTAAGTACATTTCTTACAAAAAAAACAAATCTTAGAGCCATGAATAATATATTCCATATGTACAAAGCTGTCAGCATGATCCACAAATATGTCAATATGATCAACTAGCCTATCAACATGATCCACACACTGTCCTCAGCATCTACATACTTGTCAACCTGTCAACATGATCTATCAACACTATCCAATAACCTATCAATATAATTCTCTAATCTATCAACATGATTCACAAACCTGTCAACATGATTCACATACTGGTCAACACAACCTGTCAACATAATTCACATACTGGTCAACACAACCTGTCACCGTGATTCACATACTTGTCAACACAACCTGTCAACATGATTCACACACTTGTCAACACAACCTGTCAACATGATTCACACACTTGTCAACATGATTCACATACTTGTCAACACAACCTGTCAACATGACTTCTTAACATTTAATAAAACTGCCAACATGATATGGATCCTCATGATGCTTAAATCTATAAACAACATCCTAACTTGATTCACAAATGTATCAGTACAATGCTGTCCAATCAACAAACCTGTTAACATGATTCACAATACTGTCAACAGCATTCACAAACCTATCAAGATGACCCATAAAGAAAAATAGCACAACAAACACAAGAGTATAATTAAATCAGGGTCTGTACAAATCTGGACATTTGAAATTCAAGGCTATTCAAGACTGTTCAAGGCTATTTGAAAAAGAAATTCAAGACTGTTTTAACAACATATGTACTTTTAAGCGCACTAAATATAGATACATTAAAAAAAATTACTCAACTAAAAAACAATGGTGCCAACCACAATGAAATGCTGATTTCCCAATGTGCACATGAGTTATTTTTGTGCATAGGCTTTTCCTTTTCTGGCTGTTATTCGTCACAACAATTGAGTCATAACACTATTTTATTGACCACAATTACATTCAAGATTTTCATGACTACTTTGTAAAATTCAAGGATTTCAAGGCCTTGAATTTGGTCCAGTCAAATTCAAGGCTTTCAAGGCCCCGTACGGACCCTGTTAAATGGCTAGTTATCTGAACGAGTCACTGTGTATGTGGAATGTTAATTGACAGGAAATAATATATTTCAAAGATGGATGTTCACCTAGAAAGAAGAAATGCTTCAGTAAACAGACACTTACATCTGGATACATCGCTGCATGAGAGGGCTAAGGGTCGGCGAGCGCAGCTGCTGCTGCATCTGAGCCGAATTGTTCCTCGCGAGGCACAGGGCAGCCTCGACCGCGAGGTCATGCAGCACAAACGGACTGACCACTGCGTTGACGGCCGTCACACAGAACTGTTGCAGATGACTGGCCCCTGGAACAGAACACAATACTATATAACCCAACAGAACTTCACGTCTTGGGTGCCTTAAAGCGCCCGGATACAAACTTCCTCAAGCACCTGAAAGTGTCTGGATGCAGGCTTCATCAAGCACCTTTTAACTCTGACAATGGACATGATATCAACGCATGGATACTTAAATAACATGTATCACTCGATTCTGTAGAGAAATTTTTTAACATAGCGTGTGTTGGGAGAATGTTGTTTGAAAATATCAATTGACAAAGAGTTATCTTTAATATTAGCACAGCTTGCAAAGTGTGCAGGTGTGCGATATCTGGTGGCAGAATATGACACTCTTACAGCAAATTTAACATATCATGTTTCTACTTGAGGGTGGGTGTAGCTTTATAAAAAAACATTTAGAAGTGAAACTTTCGAAACCAAGTTAGCAGTCAAAATCTCTTACACAAACCAGGAATCAAAAACGTACCGACAATTTGACAATCTCGCAGACAAGTTAAGACTTACCCAGTTTTAGGGCTACCCCGAGCAGCCATTTGACGTCTTCCCCATATGGGGGGTTGCGTGCGTACTTCAATTGGGGGCGGTCGTCATGCACCCTACGCCCCAGCGTCTCCATGGCGAGCATGCCGACCCTGTAGGCAGACAGCAGGTAGTTGATCTGCGTGACGCTGTGCACGGGCACGCTCAGAGAAAGATGCTGTGCCGCAGGGTTCGTCGCAGTCGAAATCGGCGTTGCCATGACAGCCAACTGGGCCGGGGGGTCGCCGGGTTGACCCCCGCTGAATTTCCCGTGGTTGTGCAGCGGGTTCGCCACGTAGTTCGCCACTTGCACACCAGTGGGCAGCGTGGGGTGGAAGTGCGACGCCCCTGTGTGGTAGAGGGGCGCACTAGACAGATGGGCGACGTTAGCGAAGGGCGTCGGGCCGGCCTGGGTCTGCTGGTAGGGGTAGGTGGACAGGTAGGAGGGGTGGATGTTGTGGGTGTGGAGGGGTATGTGTGGGGCACTGTAGTGGTGGGCGAAGTTTGGGGGAATCTGCTGTACATAGCTGTAGGGTGCGATGTAGGGGTGGTGCGACAGATGCGGCTGTCCGGTTGGCGGCGGGATGGCGTACGGTAGCGCCCCCACGGTGATCGCCCCTGGGGGTAGTTGACTCGTCGCATTCCCGTGGGGCGACGCCACTGCCACCGCCACCGCCGGCGCGACGGCGACTGCGGCGACAGTCTGCCCTGCCATCTGCTGGGCGGGAACGAAGTGCATGATCGCCGTGCTCTCCGTCTCCAGGATCATCTGTCCGGGCATGCTCGGCGCGACCACAATCGCTGCTCCCTGCTGCGGGACCGCCTCGGCGGCTGACTCGTGGCTCGCATTAGGCCCCTGCACCGTCTCCTCGTACAACTCGTACCAGCGCTTGGCAACGTCAAACAGGACTTCGGGGTACACATTGCCCCCCTTGGCGGAACTCTCGACGGCGAGACAAGCCTTCTCCAACATCTCCTGGCTCTGTTCCTTGCACTGGATGAGGGCGCGCTGGATCTCGTTGGGGTTGAGAGCCTGGGCGTGGGGCAGACACGAGAGGGCAAGCTCCGACGCCGCACGCACCATGTTGGGGTCACGACCCCGCGACGCACGGTCGGACAATGACGCGACTTCCTGCGGTGTCAGGTGACCTTCCCATGAGTCAATGAGGATGTTGATGGCTGCACTGCCGATCTCCATTGCCTGGCCTGTAAGTTGACAGACAAAGATTACAACAGTTGTGTGTGTGTACATCTAAATGGTACTAAGCTTGGGATTGTAAAGGTATGTTCTTATGTACCGTCCAGTCCTCCTTACATTTTACTCCCTGGCAGACTTGTTCAATTAAACATCATCTTAACTGCTCTGGAAAGAAGCAATAAGCTATTCTGTCATTGATGCACAAGGACACGCATATCCACCATTGTCTGTAGCTAGGTATTCTTTCACACAGCCAATTGATTTGAGGCAACATAAAGTGGCATGTAGCTGAAACGAAAACCATCCAAAGTCTCCAGTAGGAAACATTTTATTGCATGGACTTTGAGTTTCGCAAAATTATCTGTCAGGCTTACCAAGACTGACATAACCAGCAACCTTTTAATAAGTTTAGTCAAATAATCACAGAAAATATGTTTTAATATCTTAAATTATTTAAATTAGTTTTATATATACATATCATATATTCTCTACATTTTAATTTATATTTATGCTAATGTCTTAAATTATATACTATTTCAATCTATTTTAACACATATACTTTGCATGTTTTATGTACCCATACAAAATATTATTATTATTATACATGCATGTATTATTATATTTATTTTATACTCATTACCCTATTTTATATGTTTTATTGCTGTCATTTAAAACACTCTGTATGCTTTTTATGTTTTATGTCTCGGTGCTTTACACTTGTTTGTCGGAAAATAGCTCAGATGAGCTAATGTTATCAAATTCACATGTAAACCGACGTTAAATAAAGCTTCTTGTATCTTGTTCGCCAACCCTGATGTTCAAGGATGCACTAAGGGACACACCAGTATAAGAACACTGAGCAGCACTGGTGACATCGTACCTGTGATCCAGGACACATGAGAGGAGTAGGTGCGTGACAGCCAGTTGGGAGACACGCAGTTATGCAGGCCGAGGGCGTAGAGGCCCACTTGGAAGGCGCAGAGGTGGAGGGCGCGGTGGGGGCCGGTGGGGTTGTTGTTGGTGGGGGGCTGGGTGAAGAGAGAGGTTGAGCTGCTGCCCCCCGCCTTCGTGAGCACCATCTTGGCCAGCTCAAACATGAAGTGGGCCGACGCCTCGCTCGGCTGGTTCGGAACTGTCGGCATGATGCGAGTCTTGCCTTTGTACCTGAAGACAGTTCAAGGGGGATGAAGGTGAGACAGTTCAATTTAAATTTAGAAGCACTACTGAAATAGATACCACTGTTAACCATCAAAGCAGACCTCATCGTGTGCTCTGATCACTGACTGACTGGCGGAGGGCAGTAAATTCTCTGATGTGTTAATATTGCTTTTTCTTCTTTAAATTCACCATTTAAAAAGATAACACCAACAATTAAAACACACCATTTGAGGATAAACAGTTTTACTGTGTTAATAATGTTTTAATTAAAAAGTGACTGTAACCTCCAAGCAATGTCTACACTTAACAGATTCCTCGGTCATTGTGAATATTTCCAGCCACCACAGTTAACAAAGAACTCTTAAAACCTTTTGCCAAAGAAAATCCCTAACCCAACACCCGAGAGCAGAGTGATCACTGTGACTGACACATGTCAGTTGACGACAGAGGAGCGACTGGAGACAGAGGAGAGACTGGAGACAGAGGAGAGACTGGAGACAGAGGAGAGACTGGAGACAGAGGAGAGACTGGAGACAGAGGAGAGACTGGAGACAGAGGAGAGACTGGAGACAGAGGAGAGACTGGAGACAGAGGAGAGACTGGAGACAGAGGAGAGACTGGAGACAGAGGAGAGACTGGAGACAGAGGAGAGACTGGAGACAGAGGAGAGACTGGAGACAGAGGAGAGACTGGAGACAGAGGAGAGACTGGAGACAGAGGAGAGACTGGAGACTGTCACTTACCTGGAGCTCTTCATGTTGGGGGTGGAGCTGCGGGAGGAGTACATGATGAGTTGGGGGGCGAATCTGAGGTCCCCGTAGATCGCTGCCGAAGGACTGCAACAAAAACAAATATGGTCACTTTATAAATTTTCCTCAGAAAATAATTTGGCATTGTCCCAGGGTGTCCAATAATTTAATAATGTTATACATACTTATAAAAAATGTTGAATTTTTTATAGGTATTTTTATAATAATTGTGTGTACTGTAAATTTGTTTCATTTCTCTAAGGAAATCGTTTGGGACTGTGGCAGGATGACCAGAATATTACTTATTTTACATTTGGTACAGTTCTTTTGGCACCGTTTTCCACAACCGACGTCAGGATTCTGTCCCTCGCGGAATTTCCCAAAAACAAACTTTTACAAACTGGTACCATAACAGCTCCCATTTATTATAAATCTTTAAAACGTTTCATCAAACTTGTGATTTTGGGGTTGTCGTTATATTGCATAATACATACAAACATGCATATTTTCATAGTTCATTTTTGAAAAATATGACCTTTAAAACGAGAGACACAGTTTTCTGAAACTATAACAGCAAAACGTCGAACACAAATCGACTATAACAGACCATGCGGACAGACACAACTGTGTGATAGACTGGGAGGGAGTGAAATTGGTGGGTAAAGAGACGAACAGTTGTGCGCATTGGAGAAGCCATCTGGATTAGGAAGATGGAACCAAATATGAACAGAGACAAGGGTTCTAAAGACTAAGCCACATGTGGAACAGTCTGCTCGCCACGCCATCTAGCGAGCAGTGACCACTGAACATTCAGTTCCTGAAGAAGGCCACTGATGGTGATCGAAACATAGAAGTAAGCACAACATTGCTAGTTGTGTAATTATGAGATTTGTTTAGAATATAACAGCGAAAGATATCATCAAGCCCAACCTGTGGCTTTTGTGGCTGATTCAGATACTTAATGGAGGACGGAATAAAGGATTTAAGGGCTCGCTGGGTTTTTACTGTTGGCATTCTGTACCTCCTTCCAGAGGGGAGGTCGTAATGGTCGTGTAAGAAGTGGGTGGGGTCAGATAAGATTTTAGTTGCCATTTGCAGTGTTCTTGACTTGTACAATTGCTCCAGAATGGTATTGGGTGTACAGCATCCAGCGTTTTTGCAGGAAATGATGTATATTCTGTTTAGTTTTCTCTGTTTTTGACTGAGAGATTTCCCCACCAGCAAACAAGACCAAACGTCATAACACTTTTTTTTACAAATGAATCGTATGACCATTAAAACGAGACACAGTTTCCTGAAACTATAACAGCGAAAGATCACACAAGACCCACCTGTCTGTGTCCCGAGCCTTTGCTGCGGCGCGCTTCTCCCCGGAGCTACTTGAGCCGAGGGAGTCGCTACTCTTGCCGCTGCTCCCACTGTCACTGCCTGGTCCCTGGTGCTTGGTGGCGCCACCGTTCAGGCTCCAGCTGCGACGGACCATCGTCGGAGAGTTGTCGCTTGAGGTCGTCTCTGGAGCACTGCTGTCTATGCTGGCCATTCCTGTCACAACACAGGTACACCGACTCTTATTTATCTTAACGCTAACTTATAAACATGTAAACCAATGTCATAGATTTTATTTTATTATATATATAATATATATATATATAATATATATATAATATATATATAATATTATATATAATATTATATATAATATATATATATATAATATATATATTTTATATAATATATATAATATATATATATATATTGTATATATAATATATATATATAATATATATATTATATAATATATATACATATATATATATATAATATATATATATATAATATATATATAATATATATATATATAATATATATATATATATATTATATAATATATATACATATATATATATATTATGTATATATTATATATATTTATATATAATATAAATATATATATATATATTTATATATAATATAAATATATAATATATATAAATATATAATATATATATATATATGTGTATATATATATATATATATATTATATAATATATATATATATAACTCATGTAATGTGTACATGAAATTCCATACAAAGGAAGTGGATCTTGGCACTTTCTGGAATGGTTTCTCCCTAATGTAAGACTAGTTGAACCAGCGATAAATCGTGAAACAAGTAAATCTATTATTATAGGACCGTATTAAAATAATAGTCATCTAGCTGTGTACGCCCTTTGAAAGTGTGGCTCAAAGTTCGAATAAATGCAAATCATATCTCAGAGTGACAAAATGTGTATTTTCCCTTGGCACATAAACACATCTGTTTGTTGTGTGACAAGAGAGAGACTAGGGACGTACCAACGGAGTGTTTCTTGATGTTCTTGAGGTTGGTGCACCTGAACTTGGCCTCCCAGGCCTTGTAGTCCGCCCCGCCCTCCGTCTCCTCCTCCACCCCACAGCTGTCTGTGTCCTTGCTGCAAACATGGGGTAATTGTGACAGTCATATTAATAACTCTTTTACTGGCTAATAATTGTGGGCATCACCAAAAATGTCTGCACGAGTTATGTTTTCATTGCTGACTTGTTTTTTTAATAAAACCAATTTTCAAGACAATTTATCTGCATTAATAATAATAATAATAATTCTGTTGCTTAATATAGCGCTTTTTAGCTAACTAAATATCAATCAAAGCGCTTCACATTAATACGATGTGTTCACTAACCTAAAATATAAATTAACTAAATACATAAGGCAAGATAACAATAAATAAGCTAAGATAAATAAGTAAATAAGTTAAGATCAATTAAAACACATTACTATGACGTGTTGACCAATTCTAAAATATAGACTAATTAAATACATAAGGTCAGATCAAATTAGTAATCTAATTTAAATGAATAAGTAATATAGGAGCAATAAGTAAGTAAATATAAATAAATAAGCTAAGATAAATAATTATAAAACAATAAATTAGTGTGTAAAAATACGATTCCAAACCGAACAATTTAAAACCAAGCAGCGTCATAGAATACAAGGACCCCTTAAGTGAATGAAATAATAAATAAATAATAACAGAAACAGAATAAATAAATAGAACTGTATGATTCTATTAAAATATACCGTGTATGACACACTCAGTCTCACCTGGAGCCACAGGTGGTCTTTGGTCGCGCTCCAGCGCCACTCACTGTGGGCAACTTCTGCTCCAGGTTCAAGTATTCCAGGTTCTGTGCGGCCCGCTCCTCCCACGTCTTCTCATCCGCGGGGTGGGTTGAAGGGTGCACCCCCTCCCCTGGGGACGTCTCTGTGGGGCCAGTAGGGGGGTCCTCCTGCACACTGCTCATGCCCCCTCCAGCGGCACTGGTCAGACCCCCTAGCGTGACGACAGGGGGCGACAGGGTAGTCTGTCGGGGCGGGGTGGCGGTACTGGCGGGGCTGGCTGCGGTGCCTGCCACTGGTGCTGCCCCCTTGGGGCGGTGGGAAGACTTACTGCCTGAGAGGTAGGTGGTGAGGGAGGGTGACTTGAAGAGCTGGTGCACCCCCTTGTCCAGCAGTTTGTCCATCACCTATAAGTCAGACACATTACTCGTTTAACATTCTGCTGTAGGGCACTAACTTTTGCCCTGTTGTTGTGGTATGCTTACTTGCACCCCCACACACAAACTGCCTAAATTAATCATACATTAATAATAATAATAATTTTATTTGTAAAGCGCCGTATATCCGGAAAAATTTCCACTCAGAGGTGCATAAAATACATTGTAACACACACATACCGGTATTTAAAATATTCATAATCAGTTTTACTTGCACGTATAGACGAAATGTTAAATGATAATAAATAGATAATTAAATAAAGCTTCTAAAGGTCCTAGTTCATAGGCTAAACTTATCAGCAATAAATAGATAAAATAAAATAATAAATAAATAAATATATAAAATATTAATAACTTAATAATAAAGTATGTAAAAAAATTGCAGAATTAGTTAAAATAAATTCATTATAAAATACCCTACAAGTAGTTCGCAAATGCGGCCTTAAACAGATGTGTTTTCACTTTGGACTTTAAAAGCTTTGGACTTTATTAGGCGCAGACTGTCCATTATTAAGACCAGGGCAGTTTTCAAACTGTTCCATTTGTATTCTAAAATCAGCAAAACTAACAAGTGCATCCTTGTCGCCGATTCGCCATAAAATATCATAAAATATACAAATATCTAGCACCAAATGACAACACAGTGCCACCACGGTTCAAAACCCAACTTCCTTCTAACAACGGTCCACCACTCGACCCACTTGCCCACAGCACCCACGACATGTGACACACACCTTGCTGAGTTTGACCTGGTTGTCCTTGTAGTGGACAAGCATGGACATGGCGAGGTCTCCCCTCTGCCTGCGTGTGCCCTCACACAGCAGGGGGTGTTCAGCCTCAGACACGTTCGCCTTCAGTCCTGAAACAATCAACACCACACCACAGCACTGAGTAGGGCAGGACAGGTATACAGTGGTCTACCAACAGATATATGACTTGTCTCTTTTCTTTGCAGGGTGTAGTTGTCTTCTGCACTAAAAAGTGACTAGTGTGTATATAGTTTGTTTATTTGTATGTTATTGTCATTCATTCAAATATTTAGTTGTTTTTAGGACATCATGGGTGGTGTCCAGTGTTCGAAATCTTCTCCCAGAGACGTCAATCTTCAGGTGTTCTTTCACGCCAAAATCTTCCCTCAATTAGCCATATTCCTTATCATCTTACATTACTTTACATATTCTCAGAACACAGGAGCTTCCCCCTGTCTCTCTACCAGTTCAAGAGTACACAAAATTGGTCTCCATATCAAATATTCTCTCTGGCTGTTTTTTCCAAGTTCAATATAATACCAGTCTAGCATTAGGATTATCATGAATCAATCCACAGTAACATTCCCCAAGGTTTAAGGAGACAGTCGACTTACCCAGTGCAGCGACACAGGCCTCAAATCCAAGTTTCTCATCAGCCATTGTTGTGGGAGACATTTGTGATGCCCGACTGGAAGACTTGCTCGCTCCACTGGCTGTAGCTGTGGCACAGGACAGACTTTACGACACAGACTCTACACCATCATTGCAAAAAACACAGCACTTCCATCAATCAATGATTCCTTACTGGTCACTGATGTAAAACAGTGATTCAAAAGAAATTAGTCAAAATTAAAGTTAGTGTTCCCAGAGTACCAATATCTTGTCTTTAGGAGGGCTCAAAGAGAAGTATTCACTTGAAAAACGTCTCAACCTTTGTGACATGCATTCTCCACACAACATTGCAATTAATGGGTGAATACTATTCATTTACAAATATCCACCACTGTCTATAGCCTGGTACTTATTCATACAGCCAAGAGAACTGGAGCAATGCTGAGTGAATGGTCTTGCCCAACATTTGAAATAGCAATACATAATTCAAATCATTTACAGTTAATGTATTCTTCATATCTATATATATATATATATATATATATATATATATATATATATATAAAATATATTTAATATATTTTTTCTTAATACAGCTAAGAATAATTTACCTGCATACATAAATTTCTAAACAAGACAGCTTATCACTGGTGTTCCAGTTAGGTACATCCACGACTGATACAAAACATGATTACAAATAAACAGAAGCAATAATAAACCATGACAACAACCAAATAATCTGATAGCTATAACATGATAATGATCTGATCAAAACGTAAGGCAAATCAACACAGCTACAAAAAGTAATATCTCAATTTTAAAATGCCTGTTTCACTCACAAGGGGGACAGAGTGAATCGAATATGAAGCTAGCGAGTGTGAGAGGGAGCAGAGCCTCGCCGCGACACTTCAACTTGCCGTCTCGTAACTTCTCCGCCCTGTCTCGGATCACGTTCAGTTCACTGGTGCCCAGAGGAATGCGCTTCAGCAGCGTGACCATCTCTGACTCCTGGTAGGCCAGCTTCACCTGAAGACATACGAACAATGATGAAGGTCAATCTGATGTAACACAAAGGTCATCCTCCTTCATCCTTGCATGGAGTGATGATTCTGACATAAAACTAGCTGGATGCTCTTTGCAGGAGTAGCTACCCCGAAAGAACATCTATTAATTTAATAAAGTAAGCACTTTTACCTTTCCATGTAAACAACTCACAGTAAAGATCAATGTTAAGACATAAATAGTATATTCAAATAGAAAAAGCTCTTAACAGTAAAAATATGATAGTATTCTATTGCCATTACAATCATTATAATAATTGTTTTATTTCTTTTAAAACATATTCACAACTTTCAGGTTCAGAAAAGGAAAGCTATGTCACATCATTTGATGGCAGCAGTGTGCCTGAAATGAACTTATAACATTGCACACAAGCCAGCCTTTGATGACGTCTCCTTACTGACTTCACACGACCACCATTGTGAAGTGGAGTAAACATTTATTGGTAAGTTGTAACAAGAAATGACGACATTTTCTTCAGGATGCCTTTGGTGGCATTTTGTGTAGATTTAACAATTGTTTAATACGTACACATTTCTAAAGTAAGATATTTTTATTTCCACAACATGGCAGCTGTTGCAATGATGCTGTAATCTGAGGTCAATTTCCATAATATCATGGAAAGTCCATAACGGTAGGCAGCCCTAAAATGTATGAATATTTGGAATGGGACCAGAAGTGGGGAGCGGTGGTCGCGCGGTAGAGCGCCGGACTGTCAATCGAGGGGACGGTGGTTCAATCCCACCTACCGCCATTTCGAAACTTAGGCAATTTTGTTTACCCCACATTTGCCTGTGTCTTCCGGAAGAGACACTAAAAAGCCGGTGGTCCCTTCTATCTGGTGTCTGTGCCAGGGGAAGTAAAAGATCCCACACAGGGGGTAAATGTGTAACCTGTAGTGGACTCACTAATTCTAGAGAAGGACAACTCTGGAAACCAAGCTCGACAATACTCTAGTCACAAACATGTGGCTAACATAGAGTGATGAGCTAACCATAAGAAGAAGATAATGTAATAATTAGTGACTGTTAAAAATGTGTATAATTATTTCAACTTTATATCTACTCATGCGTACCTCGAGTGCCTTGCTCATGGCTGGAGGCCGAGGCATCTCGAGACCAAACATGCCGACTCTGAAGGCGAGGTGATGACACTCAGGGTCCTCCAGCAGCACTGTGCACAGGAAGGCCGCCTTCGCCAGGGTCGTACTCGCAAACGTACTGATGCTGTTCTGAGTCTTCTTCTTCCGTCCTGCAGAACCAACGGAATGGTTTATTTACAGTCTTCAGGATGGGTTTTCGTCTTGCATATGTTTAATTATATTATCTACATATTAGTACGTACAATGTACTATATGACTGTAAACACCCTTACATCTTAGTACGTATTATATGATTATAAACGCCCTTGAACAAAGTATTAGTCTGGGAATGAATGTAAAAATAAAAATAAAGTATTTATATATTAGTAGTATTTACTAAATTAATTTTTAGCATAGCTAATATTGGTGTTGTTTACACTTTAATATTTTGAAGTTTCATAATTTTATGTAGCACTACTACCTGACACGATAATAATTTATTTTATTTAATATAGGGCCACATCCAATTTCAAATTGTTCATGGCACTTTACATATATTAAAATACTAAAATACATACCAGAAGAAAAACACATAAAAATACTAGTGATATATATAAACAATTTAAAAAATATATATATATAAATATAATTACACGAATTAGTTAAGCTGAATAAATGTATGTATGTATAATAAATATATAATACAATGTTTGTAAACAAAATATTGAATTTGCTGTGACCATCGCGGTGAAATGACAGACCTTTCCCGACAGAGACGAAGGTGGTCTGGTCAGAGGCCAGGTCCGGAGGGTTGGCCAACATCTCCTCCGCGAGCTGTTGGGCCAGTGTACACGCGTCCTTCGTGTGGCCGTGGGCATGCAGGGCCTCCGCACGTGCAAACAGGATCTGTACACAAACGGGTTCTGTACATAAATGTGAACTCTACACAAACAGGATGTGTACACAAACAGGTTCTGTACACAATTGGGATCTCTACACAAACAGGATGTGTACACACACAGGTTCTGTACACAATTGGGATCTCTACACAAACAGGATGTGTACACACACAGGTTCTGTACACAATTGGGATCTCTACACAAACAGGATGTGTACACACACAGGTTCTGTACACAATTGGGATCTCTACACAAACAGGATCTGTACACAAGCAAAATATATACACAAATAAGATATGTACACAAAAACAGGATCTGAGCCAATACTGGATCTGTAGTTTCCTGTACACACACAGGATGTGTAAACAAATAGGATAGGTATACAAACCGGATTTGTACACAAATGGGATCTGTACACAAACAGGATCTGTATTCAAATGAAACCTTTACACAAACAGGATCTTTACATAATTAATGTATACACACTGTACTACATATATGTAAAAAAAATACAGGTTACAGCGACATAGCAAATTTGATGATTATTTACACTGTAAACAGGTTTGTGGGTGTAAACCTTGGTTTTCAGATCTTGTATAATGGAAAATGGAGTAACTAACTGACAATATATCATAACAAATGTAATAATTGGTTGGCCAAAATACATGACTTTAACAAGCATCATACACTACACCAATATTCCCAGTTTGGCAACCAGCTTACGTTAGTATGACTACACCGCGGGAATGTCAACTAGTGTTTACACCGACATAACAATTACTTACAACACAAATAATAATCATCAAAACAGAAGAGAAGTATTAGATGCCTTCGGGCAACAGAATTTGCAAGAGTGAAAGGGGTAATGCCTACGTCTTGTTTGTTTTCCATTTTCTTGATCCCGGCGAAGTAGTTCGGTTCCTCCTTCTTCCTCTTGTCCTGAGCTGTAGTGTCCACGACCTTCACCTTCGTGTCGTAGAAGTACACCTGCAGAAGGCAGCTTATCATCATCTTACCATCATGTATCTTACCACTACATTTTACCATTGTGTGTGTTACAAGCCCGTGACTTACAAGCATGCACATTACCATCATATATTAGTCATGTCTTAACATCACATCTTACCATCATGGCTTATTATCATGTGTCTTACGAGCATCTGTCTTACCACCCACATCTTACCATTATGTTTTATAATCATGTCTTACCATAAAGTACCCTACCGTCACAATAACTGACACATTAAGACAGAAATAAAACCAATATTTCCTGATGCGTCTCGCAGATTTGTGTATCTTTGAATCACAAATAATTCAATAAGTATGCCAATTAAACTAACCTGATACTCATCACCAGATGTCTGAGACTCCGCAGCTGTTGCAGCTGCTGCAGCTTCCGCCACAGCAGCTTCAGTCACAGTTGACGTTTCTCCATGAAGTGTCGCAGCCTTGTTACCCTGGCAACCAGTTTCATCTTGATCAGACTTATCTGATACTTCGTCTTTGGAGGTCGACGGCTGAACGTCGGGCTCAGTCAGCGTGACATTAGCAACAGCGCCAACTGCATCAGACGCTAGATCATCAGCAGTGGCGACACCTGGAGGAGCAGCAGCAGCTCCCTCTGGCGACGGATATTCTCTTGACGCACCCAAGATGTTGCCGCTATGGCTGTAGGGGGCAGCACCGATGTCGCCGATGTCCGAGTCGGAGTCGTGCATGTCGTTGGCGAGCATGTCGCCCTTGTCGATCTCGCAGAACCCCTCCGAACTCGAGCTGTACGCGGCGTCCGTCTGTACTGAGCACGTGCGGTCCAACTCCGCCAGCTGACTGTTAACGTTACTAGATTCCTGAGTGATTGTGACGATGCCGCTAGGTGGCATCGCGGCACTGCCGCCAGGGGGCGTGCAGTGCATCTTGCCGAGCCCGCAACCGAGCTGCGACGTCACGACGCCTTTAGTCCGGCTGCTTCGGGCGCGACTCGCCTCGCCGCCACTGGTGGCGCCACCGCCTTCCTGAGTTTTCATGAACGGGAACCTCCAGAACGGCCGTGTCCGCTCGACGTACGTGATGCCACTGATGGTGTAGTCGCTCCAGTCGAGTTGACATGCCTCGATGGCGGGCTTGAAGCCGACGAACGCCTCCACGTCGTTCTTCTTGACCGCGACGACTGCCCCGCCCGTCATCGTCGTGTTGCGGGCCTTGCGTACCTTGTCGATGGTCACGATGTGCCAGTCCTTGAGCTGGGCACACAGGTCGTCACGCTGCATCGGTGACAGCGACGGGTTGAGGGCCGCCAGGTGCCACAGCGTCATGATCTCGTCACACAGGCTCGACGCTGCATTCTGGGAAGACGACATGCCCGCCTGGTTGCCACGGTTACCGTGGCCCGCGTTGCCGTGGGAAGAGATCTGAGTGTTGAACCACCAGATGAGGATCTGTGTGGACAGAGGATCAGCTGTGAGGATGAATGTGTGGAAATAGAGGCTGTACGATCCTCATCTTTTAATATAACTGAACGAAATTGAAAATTTAAGGCTATTCAAGATTTGTCAAGGCTATTTGAAAAAGAAATTCAAGACTATTTTAACAACATATGTACTTTTAGGCACAGTAAATTAAATTAACATTACATTTTTTACTCAACTAAGAAAACAATGGCGCCGATCACAATGAAATGCCGACTGCCCAATGTGCATGAGTTATTTTTGTGCATAGGCATTTCCTTTTTCGGCTGTTATTTGTCACAATATTTGAGTCAAAACAATATTTTATTGACCACAATTAAATTCAAGACTTTTTAAGACTACTTTGTGAAATTCAAGGATTTCAAAGCCTTGAATTTGGTCAAATAAAATTCAAGGCTTTTCAAGACATTCAAGGCCCCGTACGGACCCTGATGTACTCTTAAGTGGGTGGGTGGGAGTATGTTAATGTTTTCTCTTGGACAGTGTCTGTCGACAACAGCTGTCTATGTAGTTACTACACGTTTTACAAACAAGTGCCCACAGGGAATTTGATGACTATACAGAGGCCAGATTAGTGAGAGGTAGTGGAGCAGACAACCAACACATCATATCACATCTCAAGACAGGCACCAACTCATAACCCACAGTGCAAGGGGAAAAGAGGAAGGTAGAGAAACATGTGGCGCAGATAAGTGTAGAGGGAGAGATGGCACAAGCCGTCTGGAAGTGGAAAGACAGAAACAAATGCCCAAAACCATGTCATGTGCTCCATGAGGAATTAAAAAGACAAGTAAGTTTATTACTATGAAAATATTAACATAAATTTTTTTTCTCGGTTAAGGAAGAGAGTAAGATTACAGGACATGGAATTACATTAGCAAAGAAGCAGTGTAGACTAGATATTAGACAAATCTCATTTTCACAAAGAACAGTAAATGAATGGAACAGATTATCGGCTGATTGTGTAGGTGCTAGTAGTGTAAATATGTTTAAAAATAAAATCGACATATACCTAAGAAGGGCGGGGTACATTTAGATAGATAGGTTGGAATCTCGATAAGCCGAAGGGCTTCCTTGTCCACCTGCCATTTAGAGTTGATTCTCTTGGTGGCAATATTGTTAAATCTTGTTAAATTGTCTACAAAAATTATATGTAATAAAATGTGGACAGTACTGATTGCTTTAGAAATATTTACGTAGAATCGAATACGAATACATTTATTTCAGGTAAAAACCCATATACAATGGGTACATACATTAGCACATCTAAGTAACCTATAAAAGATCAAATATGTTAAAAAATGAATAGATAAAAAATAAATAAGGTTATAAGTTAGATAAATGTAAAATTGTAGAAAAACAGATAAAATAATGAGCAATATATAGGATGTGATGGTATAATAAATATGGAATTAATTCATGTAAATAAACACCTTTTGAAAAGTAAGTTATATAATCAACTTACTGACTTTAAAGATGTTTATAATAATAAATAAATAATAATAAAGTTATATGCAAGACATGGTGTCTATCTAATCATGAGACGTTTGAGAGACATTGACAAAGACTCACCTGTTCACAAGCTAGAACCTCCTCCGTGAGTATCTCCAGCAGTTTGATGGCGTTCGAGTCGTTTCTCCGGAACATCTCTCGTACGATCGACAAGAGGTTCCAGATGCCCTCGGGTTCGCGCCCTCGTAGGGGGCGCAACAGACTCTGCCACTCGGCGGCCGCAGGTGGTGCCGTCGAGGAGAGATAATTGACATCGCTGCCAACAACGTCAAGTCATTAGTCAATCCATTTTTTATTTCGTAACAACGACAAGAATACATTATACATGTACATGAGCAATCAAAACATAAAAGTATCGTTACATGGTGGTCACACGGCACATAATGTGTCATCTTCCTGTGACCCCAAAACATAAACTTATAAAGTACAGATACATATATACTTATACACGTAGAATCACGAAATCGCTGTTCTCAATATAATTTATTTGACAATATAATTTATTTGACAATATAATTTATTTATTTGACAATGGACTTTTAAATTTGTTATTTGTTAGAAAAGCATATTTTGAATGACACAGTGGATAATTCATAAATACACATGTGTTAGTTTAATAGATTACAACATTTAATTAGAAATGGACGAGCCTCACCTGAACACTATGGGTGAGGGAATGCAAAACTTGATGAGTGTTTTCTTGATGTTTTCGTGGAGTGTTGTCTCATCGAGACACCAGGCGGTCGTCTCACTGGCAGACGGCCCAGCGGTCGGGTCTACAACCACGTCAGTACAGTTAACACAACCGTAGAATCTGAAGACACGAACTTGGAATTAAACTGAGAAAACATTCCAGCAAACAATGGTATATTAATGAAAAGCTCTGTGGTTGCATCTTACTATCGTCTGATTTGTTGGCTCACGGAAGCTTTATATCAAATTTATATACACCTTATAAGCCAACAATGTGACCATAACAACTAAACATCTACAACAGCGGCTCATGCATTCAAGTGGTCAAGTCACTTGTGATAAACAATCCTTTATTTATGACCACACATGTCATTTTCGGGACCTAACATAATATTCACCCTCTAATCTCAAACCCAAAAACCAA
>OZ024858.1:12376690-12676690 GCA_964017155.1 Oasisia sp. SBJ-2009
CAACAAGAACACTTTTATTGACCTTCATCATACAAAATGAGGACGCAGTTACTGTCGAGCATCCCTTTACAGTCACCTTGATAACAGACATCTCACATTTAGGGTCAGAAATAAGTACACAAAAGTGGTCCTATTAATGGTACACCTGTAATACATATGTGACAGTTGAATAATTACTATTAACTGATCCACCATTGTGGTGCTATCCTACACATAAACGGCATCATCAAAATGAATGATCACATTTATAACGCCTAGCCATGTCATTAAAAAAGCACGCTGCTCAAAACTAAGCAAGGTGCAAACAGCGCTGTCATCTTGTCGTATTAAGACGCCCACGCCAGCTTTGCGTCAAAATGCATTACAGCGTTATCAAGGGAGAAGCGATTGCGATTCTGCCAACAACGCATCATTAAGTCAATTTTACAACTAGCACGGAGAGCGTATGGCAGTGAGGTCAGACTACTCGCAACAGGGGAGTGACTTGGCATTTACAGAATGGAAGACATGAGAGAATAAAGTAGGGATCTGGTTGTAGTTGTAATCTTGCATTCCCATTCAGTCAGGATTAACTGTGCCCACATTTTACGCTGAACAACCACATACCATACTAGACACACTGGAAGGGTTTCATATGTTTTTATTTTTATAGCTATTTTGATATCTCACTTTTGCCCTTTTTGCCCAGATCATAAATTAATAATTGTACAGTACATCATATTGGAGATTTGGAGTATCTTAAGAATACAGTATTATAGCGACTGATAGCAAAGATTTAAACTCTTCTTGTACATTTCCATTATGAAATTTCACTCACTAAAAACATAATTGATAATTATCATGAATTGCCCCAAAACCCTTCAAACGGTCCCCAAGTGTAGCCCAGATGTGCCAGAACAGGATATTCTCTACAGCTGTAGTCTTTTCAGAGTGAATTTGATTCAAATAGAAAACATTGTGATAAACAAAATTATTTTGCTATGGCAAACTTCAAATGGTTGTACATAAAAATACTGTTAACTTCTGACAAAACCTGATAGGTACGACTTAAATAGGTAGCCTGACATATGGTGTCAACTGGTAAGTTTTGGACACGACAATGTCTATTTGTAGCCTGGTCATGAATGTGTCATATCTGTTTTCATGGTGTCATCACAAGAACACAGACCATCCCAAACAAACAAGTGCTACCAATACCAAGCTCTACCTATTTATTATTCTGATAAACCCAGACAATACACTGAAAGGAAAGGGGTGAGACATATATGACAACAGAAGCAGGAAGGGTGACACACAAGACAAGACAGGGACATAAGTCATGTCTTCAGACACCACACGAAAAAGACAGCTTCAGGAACTTGTAATGCATTCATCATCACGGACCAAGGAAGGCATGAAGCCACTGGACAAACTTCTATTTCAGTACACAGGAACTGTCTATATACAGTAGTGGAAAGTCCCTGGGTTAAAGTGTCGACATTACAATCTGGGTCCTGTTACAAGGATACTGAAACCATCCCCTGTTACATTGTTGCACACTTGTCTACTGTTGGAGAAGGAAATAGATTTCATGCATGGATTAACACTGAATAATCATGACAGCGTGAAGCACAGCAGACACTTGCCAACAGCTGAACATTGACAAATGCCACACTTCGTAAGTGTCAATTAGTGTCCACAAACTATTGCAATAAGTATACTGCTGCTGGTTTTAGTAGCTACTATAACTGTCAGTAGGAAATATAGCATAAAGACAGATTCCTTCTGGAATAAATATATATTTTTTTTCATTAAGGAAAAATGTAATACACTTTTTTAAATTAAGATTTGAATTTGAAAGGTATCTTTTAAAATCAGTGTTGAGAATATTCTGTTTGTACTTCTACTGTGATATATTCCACACTGTGTTTGAGATGATGATTGCTTGCTGGGCCTTTCATATCAATGCACTGGATATCGTCATCGTTTCATCTTAAAATGTAGCACATGTTGAAATACGTTGAGGACAGAAGGTTTGGATGACATGGCTCAATTCCTCAGAAGCCACTAGAGCTGTCCTTGACCAGTCACTGGCCATCAACAAGGTCACTCTCCAACTGCACTCAGCCTTATGCACTGACAAAATGTCAGCATTGGGATTTAAAATTGACTCAACACAGACCTTGAGTATGTGTCCACCAAATTCCCCTCCATCACATCATGGCCAGTACAGTTTCAAAGATCGACAACAGTGGATTCACAAAGGAAAAACCCATATTGAAGAAAGGATATCACAAAAATACCAACATGATCACAATCTCCGCCATGGCTTTCCTGATGCTTCTGTCCCTATCATCTTCTGTGTCAACTGCGGGAGAGGCTTTAAATCTCAAATTGGACTATTCTCTAACCAACGAGCAGAGCATGTAACGGACGAAACCCTACACTGATGTCATCATTGGACACGATGGACAGCAAAGAAGAAGAAGACAGTTTCCAATGACTTTCAAGGTACAAACTCAAGTTTCAATTGTCTGAAATTATATTCCTATATTAAGTCTTTGGGAGTCCTTGCTCTAATAACGAATGTTGCACATCTAATGTAAATGTTTATTGATTTATATAGCACCCTATTTATAGAATATTCCATGGTGATATTTAATACAAAGAAAATCACAATGGAAGTTAATATAAACATAAATCTGTGCTAATGGATGTGTCTATTGATGGTAAAACAATACGGCAAGTGACTGAACCTAGCCACTGGGTGAATACATCATGTTTACTGCCACAGGGTGGAGGCACCAAGCTTACTGCCATGGGGTGAATGCATCAGTCTCACTGCTATGGGGTGAATTAATTATGAGCTGTGCTCATTCATTATTATTTATTTACACTTGAATGTGTAGGCAGTAGCTGGCCACTATGTAAGGTCAGTCTTGACCCCAAAGCCACTACATTGTGGTCGAACAAAGGTTTTGCAACAAGTGCAAGATGTGGGGCCATTATCATGGTTCTGTTGGTGCTACATGCTGTATACCCGGGTAGTTGTTGTGGATGCTGAAAGCAAGATGTTTTTGTTGATCCAGCTGTCTTGCCTGGATAAAGTGGAAAGAATTTCCACAGCAAGAAATGCCAAGGAAAATTTGCTGGATGGCACCTGATATTGCATGAAATCCATGTTTCATTGCCCACTGTTACTGAGCAATACACCAGCTGCCTTTCGGGTTGATATCTGGATTATTGTATGATTTAACTTACTTTGGAGCATAAATTTATCAATGAGTAAGTTAAATCATACAATAAACCATTCTTGAAGCCATGAACAATATATTCAATATTGACATCTGGAGTTTGATATCTTATATTATATTTTGCTGAAGAACACCCTGAAACCATCAACAACAGCACACACACCCAGATTCAGATATCACTGACAAAAACAAGAATCCTAAGTAAGACAGGATACAAAATGAAATGTCATCTCAACCAAGGTCACAGGATGAGGGTAACCCAGTCACTGTCATAAATAGCACATAGGTAGAAAATAACCAGCTTCTAGTATAATACGAAATATAGTATGGAGAGAAAATTGGAAATCATTCAACAGCGAAGTGTTGCAGATAAGGATAATTCGGCAATACACTGTACTGCCAACAAAGCTTGTTTTGTAAATGGATGTTTGGTTTAGCATCTGAACATGGTCCAGAGTGGTATCTTCCAAATGACACACGTTGTCTTGGGCCTACTAAAACACATTTGTGGGCAGTAATGAACAACTAGGAAGAGGGGATGTCCTACCACTGGACACCAGGAAGGTCAACTTACCGTATATCCTCCTCATTCTCCGGGAAGCTCCAGAACGCAATCCGCAGCTGTAGCTGCTCAGGGATTGGCGGGTAGAAATGTTCGACGACTTCAAACGGTATATGACATGCGACGGCCTGTGCCGCAAGTTCGACCAGTGGCGACACCTGCAGTCCATCTACAAACACAATGTCATTGATACAGGTAAGTTATCAATTTAAAAATGAAGTGACAATTGTAGCAATTATTTCATGGTAACATGTTTATTTCACCTTTCACCTAGACCTTGTTCGTCCATTGCAGGATGCAGCCATCCTACTAATATTTCTTTTCCTGTGGTGTATGGCAATAAATTAATAAACGAATTAACAGATCACATTTCAGCTATTTCCCTGTCACCTGCCAAGCAGGTTTTATGCAGGATCAAATTTTTGCCAGTCACACATTTTGTGGTACACAATATATATAATATTTGAAGACAATGTTTTTCTACCCATCCAGAATGGTGTTACCCACACAAATGACATGTGGACGGGTGTCTAGTCTCTATACGAAGTGTATATTAACCATAATAAACTGGAAATTTTTATTTCAATTTAAAAAAAAAAAAAGAGGTGCTTTTTTGTGGAAGTTTACCATCTGTCATAGGAAGTTTCATTATTATCATAATACAGGTAATTTCTAGAGATTTCTCTTGATCCGCAGCAAAATGGGAAATTACACAAACATGGACGACTGTGCTATTAAAGTCAGACTTAATTACATGGATCTCAGAAACATTCCTCTACTGTTTTATAATGATACAATGCTGTTTTCTATTTTATAAAAAGCTTCTTGTGATAGGTGTCATTATATCCAGATAAGAAGTTGCTCAATAACCCTTTGCTAGAGTGGTTCACATGCTCCTGATAAAAACTTCAGCAGCTGATGATAGTTGTCACTGTCCACATGTAACTTTTAGGTGAACTAGGACAACTGTTTAAAAAGTGTTATTGCATAAAACATGTTGAAATGTTAATGAGACTCATGCTGCTTTAGAATGTCATAGTTGTACTTGTGTCTTGTAAATCAATTATTATTTGAATTTGTTTATGTAATATTACTTAATTATTTATTGCACCTATACCTTTTAGGTTTACTATCCTTATATATAATTGTATTTTTACTGTTTAATTAAATTTACGAATGTTTGTTGTTTAGCTTTTAAATTATTTAACTGAATATTGTAATGTTTTAATTTCTCTATATATTTTTTATTATCATTTTTATTGTACTGTAAAGCGCCATAGAGCACCGTGTGATTATGGCGCTATATATTGTATATTATTTTAATTTTATTATTATTAATCCAATAGGTTATTCTGGAGCTGCAAATTGTGCAAAAAAACCTGCACATTTTGACTGCATACAAGTATTCAATACTGTGCATGTCTCACCAGATTCACTGGTATATGTTGAGCACTAACACACATATTTACCTTGCCTGGCAGGTGAAATGCTTGACCTGTATTTAAAGTTGGTGGTCAAAGTGTCTTCAGTACACTGGCTGATGTTGACAAAACAACTGTCACAATGAGCAAGCAGCCCCACATTGACACGCCTTGCCAGACCTGATTTGAAGGTGATAAATTACACAAGTGAATGTGCTACACTTCCCACTAGTCACTTGGGGGTCGTCTCAAATAAAAAATAAAAAAAATTGTATTAGCTCAAACCACTATTTGCCTCCACCAGTATAAGGCATAAGATCTGAGCTTTTGTCATATCCACAATAGCTTCTAAACCCGATGTCAATACCCACCAAATTCAACTGACATGGTGTCGGTGCCAATACATTATCTACCAAGCTGCACGATTCTGATATCTGAATAGCATCAATGTGCTTTAGTTACAGTTCAGCTAGTTAGGTGGCGTCACCACCTTAATTTTTGTTTTGTTTATGAGGCAATCAAAAGCACCTCACGCCCACATCTAAGTAACATTGATTGGGACTTCATAAAGTTACCAGATCACTTCTTATTGGAGTCAACAGACCAGCAGCCAAGCTACTGTGACAATACAACACCAAGTCAGTCAGTACACAGATGTAAGATAAATGCCCTCTGTGAACTTCACAAAGACTCATTAGTAAGTAAGAAGAACACAATTTCTTTATAGAGTTCCAGTCTATAAGCAGAAGCTGGCCTTTGTCCCGCGTGTTGTTGAAATCTGATCGGGTCGTGTATAGAACAAGTCAGCCGGTACAGGTTATGGGACAATAACGGCTCAAAGATTGACAGACCATCTCTCTCAATGTGCATCTACGAGTGGATAAAAACATGTCACTTCGTATACTCGACTCACGGTAATACACAACACACAATATAGACACACATATTACAGTTGCCCACTTGTGTCAAGTTGTGTAAAAGTTATTACCACAGATGACAGAAGTGGGGTCATGTTTAGTTTTGACAGATTTTCGTCAGCCACAAAATGGGTACAGTTGGCATGTTTTTAAATGTGCTATGACTATGATTAAGCTGATTACTTGTGTGCTTTAAATGTTATTATAATATAAAATACAAATAATGTGTGAATATTAATGTATATACATATACATATTAATACATATTAATATTCACAGATTATTTATATTGTGTGTGAATATATATATATATATATATATATATATATATATATATATATACGTATATATATACATATATATATATGTATATATATATACATATACATATATATACATATAAATATATATATATATATACACAATATATACATATGTATATATAGTGTATATGTATATATATTACACATTTATCTGTTAGGCAATAATTACCAATGTAAATGTTGAGTCACTGATATACGTTTCAATATTAATTTAACATTGAAGCACTGCTGCATTTTTTAAGTTTCTCTCAACAATCACCGACTATGATGACTGAGATGTCTGTAGTAACATAACAACTGTAGAATGCTCCTGTCATCCCGCACTACATGTACTTGCAACAGTTAACGTCACGACTGAGACTATTCCAACCCTCAAGACAATTTGTATATATCACCTACGTAGACGACATTACAGTCATCCCTGTCAGACTTGCAAAGGTCACCCGTGTAACCTGTGACATTTCCGTGGAAGGGAGAGAACCGCTAAGCCCGAGAAGGCAGCTGTGGGACCCAGCCATCAATGAGCCAGCGACCGACGTGGCTGGCAGTTTCCACTATCTCCCACCATTGACAGCTGTCACCGTACTAGTGACAATGACGCAGGTTGACATGGCAGTGGTACAGACGTTATAAGCATGCAGCCTTGCAGCAGCAGGGCTCAAATCGAGTCATTTTGGAGTTTGGTTTATGTTTGGGGAAGACGTTAAATTTAAACGTCAATATTTAGGTTTGTTCTGTGTGTGTGTGTGTGTGTGTGTGTGTGTGTGTGTGTGTGTGTGTGTGTGTGTGTGTGTGTGTGTGTGTGTGTGTGTGTGTGTGCAGGCGTGCATGTGTTATATTGCATATACGATTGCATAAATGTATACAGAGTTTGCAAAAGGTGAACTCTGTGAGAAAGTTTTTTATTTGATGAACACACCTTTCCTTAATTTCATATTTCTAAGTTTAAATACATATGACATAATTATGTTTTAAATGCTGCACAAATGAGTGTTTTAAATGCTGTATAACTTAGGTATGCAGACCGGTAATTTTAATTAAAATCAAGGCTGGCTTAGCCAATTTCATTCTTGGTTGTACAGTAAAGGTGCCTGTTGACCAGACCAGGCACAAACTCTGACTGATGGTTCAGTTAGCACAGACTGACATCATTATCCTAACTCCACTGATATGTTGTGAGGTGTACATGATAAACTAGTTACCATTCATGCTCTCACAGTCTGTATGGAGCCACTAGGTCAGTACGTCTGTTGGTCTAGCCCTGTGCCACTCAAGCATGACCAATAACAGCTGGACTCAGACATTTATGATCAATGAGAAATGTGAGTAGTTTACATCCATTGTGTTTTCTTTTTGTTGCTGCTGTATTTCCCCCATTGCACTTACAGCCCCAGGAGAGAGGAAGGATTTACCAGAGTAAGAAGTAAAACTAGTTCAGTCATAGCTACTTCCTCGATTCCATTATAGAACAAGTGAAATTAAATAACTATAGCATACTTTATAAACTGTAATAACTGGAAGGTGTTCAATCATAGTCAAGAATCACACTGTATGTGTCACTAATTTTGGCGAGCGTAGACCAGGAACTCAGAAAATATAGCATCTGGGCATCCATATTTATGTACATACAGCTGTATAATAAATCATAGACATAAATTGTTTATATATATATATATATATATATATGCACAAATTATAGTATAATTCTTACATTTATCAACATTAACTGGAAACATCACAATGAGGACTGGCTTGTGGGCAAAATATAATCATTACAAACATATTTAAATTTTCATTGTATACCAGGTACATCCTGTATAGAGTTGATATGGTAATTAATTTATCATTACAATCCTGCAGCATGTATGTGTGTGCCTGCATTATACATGCACATATGATTTTATTGATACACGTGTGCAGCATAAGTGTACATATATGTGCATATAATATTCATTTGAATACTACTAATAAGATTGGACTAAATGATAAATAATGTAATTATTATAATAAAATGATACATAATTCACAGGCATATCAGTGTGAACTTAGCCATGACACTGATAGACTGACCCGTCAGGCAACTGCCAGTGACAGTGTATGACCCTTGCCTAATGGGCTATGTTAATGTGCCTTCATTGAGAGAGTAGTCTTCCAATACAAGATATCGTATTTGACCAGCTTTTGCACCAATGACCAAATCAATTGAGCCAAAATGAAAAACAAATGTGTCACATGACATGTGTTAATAGTGATCTGTTGAAAATGTGTAAAATACGACCTGATGTTTAGCTGCAAGCACCATAATAATTTAACCATTCAGAATCAATTGTTTACAAATTAACATTAAATTAGAGTAAACATCCAGGATTTATTTTTTATTTTTTTATAACAGTTATAACATTGCAGATATGTAATGACTTTATGAATGGTTCAAAAACATTTTAAACCTGGTAACAATACAATCATTCTATCAAACTCATTAAATCTTCACATTTCCACATCTAACACTCCTGTACTGCAGACGCTAACTAAAAAATATGTAAATGCTTCAAAGCAACCAGCTAATGACAAACAGCCTGCTGCCATGCTCAAGCTACCCATCTGTTACTGAAACGTGTGATGTATTAGGAGGTTATTCAGTAGAAAAAATATTTGTAAGACTAAGAGTCTGTCTAATAACCTTGATGCCTTTCAGGCAGTGCCCTCGCATGATCCCAAATACTGTACTGACTGGTACTTCCAGTTCCATTCCACGAAGCCTTATTTTTAACTCAGAGTCAAATAAGGTCAGTTTGTTATTATAGTCTAACAGAGCACATTGGGGCACAGTTTACAATGAGCAGACCTGTGTACTTGTAATAGCTATGCTGATCAAATGTCCATTGTAAGACCTGCCTCACAAATAGTGTGTAGCTTTTTTATTAAGTTAGTGACTTAGTATTCAACAAGAAAGAACATCCTAGTGTTAAATTATTATTTCATAGTTTTAGACTATTAGATGGTGAACTATGAATAGAGGTTATTCCAACTTTCAGTACTCTCTACTGAATCTGTAGTATAGACAGTAGCTGGAACAGATTAACCAATTATAGATGCTTTTTAAAGAGTAAACGCATGTAGAGCGAGCATTGACCGAGTCTCAATCAAAAATTTAACAATTTCAAATCAAACTGTACCAACTCCAAGTGCTGCGGAATATTTAGTACCATATGATATCAGATCTAGTAGATACACAGGTCAAATAAGCACATGTATGTCAGACAGTTGTACAATACTTCTGTGTGGCAGGTGACACAGAGGTCGTGACATTGTCACGCTTGGTTGAATTCATCCAGAAATTGATTGTGTGATCGTGTATCCTTGCCGGGTCAAGCTTAGTTTGGAACATAAATGTTTTATGTAGTGAGAGAATACATGTAATTTCAGCCAGTACACTGGTGGGATTTACATGTGCATGTAACATGTGCACCATGTAAGTGTAAACATGTTACAATTTGATTGTTTTATAAAAAGATATATCCAACTTGGTGATGAATGTCAGTTGTTACAGTGACAGTGTTTCCCCTGCTGTATGATGAGCGAAGTGGGCCACTTCATTATTTTTCTAAGCCACCTCACTCAAAACATGCCAAAATTGCCACCTCCTAGCTAGTTCTTGCTACAAACATGCTTACATGCTGATATGTTGCATAGCTTTATGCAGAGACCCGTCCACCCATCATTTGGACAGGTAAAAACCATTGTGGATGGGTAGAAATATGGGTGTACGGGTTAAAATAGGAGCAACAAAAGTGTTCCAAAAACATAGATATTGTCAGTTACCGGTATGCCTTACAAGTGAATGTAAATGGTGTCACAAGGGTGTTTATGTTTGTAAACTGGCTTAACAGTTAACATCCATGTGTCCATCAAAACATGTGTGACTGGCAAGAATTTGGTCCTGCATAAAGCCCTGATATGTTGTGGTTATGCATTTGTTTTCTCCAGATATAGCAGTGAGTAGGCTAAAACACCATTCAACATGAACCATTTTTAAGATATTTAAAACAATACTTCTGGGTGCCAATACCCCCATATCCACATTATCATTGCGTTGTATCCTGCCTTCGTGTTCATTGAGCCCATCCTACCACCTCGCCCGTAATTTTACTCAGGGAAACACTGCAGTGGTAGCGTTCAGTTATGTGGAGGACAGTTCAATGACCCACTAGTTGTGTAAACATCTACAGTATACAAACAATTGTCAAAAATAACCCTACAATCACACAGGATAGAAAAGTGTCAAGGATTGATCAAGACAATTGCAACTAACTCATCCACTATCTTAACAGAAACAGAAAAGAAACAATAAATAACTGCTACAAATCGTTTTGTGTAAATGTTCCCTATTTTCTCAGAAATCCTATTTTGGTTGCTGATCATACGACACTGGCAATGACAGGTCAAATTACGTGTACGTCCCATATTTTAAAAACAGTTTGTTTACAATGGAAAAGTTTTAGTTCTTTTAAACCTTGGTAAATAAATTAAATAACTTTGATACTAGCATTTAATTTCCTAGTAATTTGGCTGGCATAATAATTATATCAACTATAATCAATGTAAAGTTGCATTGATCAACTTAACATAGCACTTTGAATCTGTAAGGGCAGACCAATGCTGATTTACTGCCAATCAGCTACACAACTTTTCAAGAAAATTATTCAGTGTTCATTGTGTTTAGCTTCTAAATTTCTAAAGCATTATAGATCTATAACGACTAGTTTTAAATCATTAGTTGAGAACTAATAATAATAAAATAATGCACCTCACAAAATATCCTTTGTGGAAAGTGATATAATTTAAATAAATATTTCTTTACCCATTTTTACAAATAAAATATATTACCACTTTAGCAATGCATTTTTCTGTAGAACTACCAGAAAAGCTAACACGTCTATATATGCAACTATGTTTGTTTGACAGATTCCTTGGGTAGGAAGTAGGATTATAGAGAATGTATCAGGTTACACATAAAATACAGGAATATGTGTACTACAAGTCACACGTAAGTGACCATCCCCAGGAACTGAATAATACACCACAAGTACGTAATGGTCAGTTCTATGAAACGGTTAGTCACATCTCTTTGTGTAGGCACTAGGCAGTAGGCACCCTAACTCAGAGGATGACTGTTCATTTGTTGGTATGCTGTTTGTGCACATTGGTATCTTATATTCTTTGGTGAAGTGAAGACAAACCCATACTACTGGTGTATATTCACTACTAGTAGTAGTACACCAAATCAAGTATACTACTTAATGTACTAAGAACACTGTAAACTCACATATATGTAGTTAAATACTACACTTGTTAATTTACCATGAAACAGTCAATGAAGGGCAATTTAACGTGTATATTAAAGTTCCAGATATGTTTGAAAGAATGCTCTGATGGTTATGTGTAAGATGTCATACAAGTATATATCTTTGTCTTTCCAATCATACACAACATTTATGTTCTCGTTTATTTTTAGAAAGGATGTACATCCAACTGTCTGGCGACATTGTGCCACTCTGCTGTCGGACAATTAACTGCTCTTGTAAACTAAATTAACTAATTAGTAGTACATTTTAAATAATTTGATTACCAATGTCAATGCCACCACAGTCAGACAGTCTGTTTGACACCTCTACAGTCTAGACTAGTACTAGTAGTAGTAGAGTAGTATAAATTACATACCTAAATTACTATAAAATAATATAGCTGTGATTACACGGACACGACACTTTAGCCCATACAACTAACCTGAAATATCAAACTTTGGTATACCATTCGTGGGATTATATTAGTGAAATGGACGTCTTACCGGTGTCACTGTCGCGGCTTGTTGTGGTGCTCAGCTGGGCACCGCCGCCACTTTGTTGTTTGCAGTTACGCCAGCCCCGCCAGTTGTTGCACAGGCTCTCAGGCTCGCTTATCCACGAACAAAGAGAGTCTTCTTCAAAACGGTCACTATCTTCGAATGAAAACCTATCGACATCTCCCTCCCAGTCGAATATAAAGTCCATGTTTGGACGATGCTGACAGCGGCACCCTTGTTGGTGTCACTCCTGACGTAGTGATAATGACCGTCTGATCAGAGAGCAAATTGACGGCGCGGACCTGTCGACTACCTTTCGCTCCGTTTTCTTGTCTATACACGGCTTAAATGCCAACGAATTGGCTTTACCGTGTACCAAGGTTATTATACTATACATTTACATGATCATACCTGTTATGGAAAATGGATTTATGTACCCTAAGTCAAAAAACCCGACCGTATTTACTACACATACTACGGCTAACAATAACAAATCCTGTCGGGAAAGTTCGTCGTTGTCCGGTCATCGTCGAGGTCTCGCAGGTGCGTACGAAAGTCTCGCGAGTTCTCTCTTACAGCA
Organism: Oasisia sp. SBJ-2009; assembly: GCA_964017155.1. Classification (NCBI taxonomy): domain Eukaryota; kingdom Metazoa; phylum Annelida; class Polychaeta; order Sabellida; family Siboglinidae; genus Oasisia; species Oasisia sp. SBJ-2009. The sequence goes on from OZ024858.1 coordinate 12,389,569, forward strand.
GCCATTAAAAAGGTAGCATAGTTGTGTTATCATTCGGAGTAAATCCCCTAACATCCACCCCGAAAGCGTAGACAAATTATTTTAATAAAACACATGTGTGAAAGCCGAAATTTTACATATCGGTGTTGTATTTTCATTTGACACAGATCTTTTTGTTATGGCTTTTAAACAACATTGCACCGAGTGTCGCTCATGCTTGTTGCAGTTCGAACATCCAAAACAAACCATTCACCAACTTCATGTTTCTCTGAAATGTCTTATATTACACATGTCAGAAATATGTTTGCGAAGGGAAATTATGACGGAATAAATTACAATCCCATCTAACGTTAACTTGTCCATTGTGGGCTTTGGTGCACGTTAACTGCGTATACCGGGTCGACACCATCAGTCTGTGACTGACACTTGACAGTAATCGGTTGGTTTACTTATAATACAAATTGAATTTATCAGTGAACAGCATTTACTTTTTTGATATTTATATGTTTTAAAGGTGTCTGCAAGTGTAGTCGTAATTGTGCTGTAAAGTACTGTATAGAATCGTTTCTTGATTCTAATTTTGATTTGTAGCATTGCACATTTCCATGGAAAATTTCAGCAAGGTTACAATTTGCAAGAGAGAAGTTTTGTAAACTGGTTAAAAAGTCATGTAGTTTACACTGTACACAAACAGCAACTCATAAAGAAGAACATGTTTCCCACTATAGTCTATGCTTTACAATTATCTTAAAATATGTTGTGAGAGGTGCGGATTGTGTACTTGACTAGTGGTTAGCCTGGATTCACTATCCAGACGGGGCAGTTATGTTTGGTGTAAAAACCTGGCTTTCAGCTTTGGGCACTGTATATCCCTTGTGAATTGTAAAGTTATGTTGATGTTGGTTATGTCTCGGTATGGGACATAAAGAACAATTGAGGGCAACAAGCACCCTGGCAGTGACCACCCTCAGTGCCAGCTTAGAATTTAGACAGGTTGGCTTGGCATAAACTTTCTGAAAAAGGCCGACTAGTTCAGTGATACATTATGAGATCAGAACATTATAATTGTAATATATACAGACTAGTCAGTTAATAGAACCCTGCCGAGTGCTGGAAACAACAAGAATTAAGCAGTCGGTTGTTTTGTGGGTTTCCCCTGTTTGTATCTCTGAAATTATATTTATATTAATCATGGTGTCTCTTAGTTGCAGAAATGGCGCCACGAAAAGGCAAGACTCAGAAGGAGGAACAGGTGGTCCTCGGACCAAATGTTATGGAGGGTGAGAATGTGTTTGGCGTTGCCCACATATTCGCCAGCTTCAACGATACATTTGTGCACGTTACAGATTTGTCTGGCAAGTAAGTACATTATTAAAATGTTGTTGAATCACAAGCATTCTGCGTCTTTGGCTTGTGTAATACTAGGTATCCTTCATCATTTCTATTTTAATGTTTTAAAATGTAATACTTCATTGTGATCATGACAACATCCAGTATAACATCCATCCAGAGATTTATTAATACTTCTGTTGGTTGTCACGTGGAAAAAACATCAACCAAATATGGGAAGCCTTCTGCCTAACAGCCAGTTCCTACTAGTGTTGTGTTGTCAGTAACTTGTACCTTGGATGTCAGCTGTGTCGGTGCCACTTCCATTTCACTCAGTATTTTTGAAAGAAGGTACAAGGTGTTTTATCTGTGCACTGAGTGAAGAAGACTGTTGTACAAGTCAGCATGTTCTGAACATTGCTAGTTACTTGCTACACTTGCACATCCACACCTTGCTGATGTCCATGATGGGTGGACGGCTTTGATAAAAAGTATTCCACTAGGAATTTCCACAAGTTATAACTGAACAATTACTTCGCGGAGACATGGCAAGGTGGTGATTCAGAGGTGACCATGGACATATGGAATTCAAAATTCATGAAGGTTGTGGGGATATACCATACCAATGTCCTCCAGTTCGTGGAAGCTGTGAAGACGGGAAGCAATAGAGCCCTCTATTGCCATCCTGCCACCACAAAAGAAAAAGAAATATCACGTTATGGATCACAACCGGCTCAATTGATGTTTTGCTCATGATCTTAGTTTATTGGTCTAATGTTTTTTTCATTTTGTTACTTCATTGATAAAAATCCTGAAACTTCTCTGCATGCTAAAACCTGGGCTACGATGTCGGCATATATGGTAGCCTTGTTTCATATCCACCTTAAAATTGAAAACTTATCTATGCTGTATTTTTGATACAAACCATGCGATCTGTTGTCTCGTGCAGGGAAACCATTGTGCGTGTGACGGGAGGCATGAAGGTGAAGGCCGACCGTGATGAAGCCTCTCCATACGCCGCCATGTTGGCTGCCCAGGACGTTGCAGAACGCTGCAAAGCACTCAAGATCAGTGCCTTGCACATCAAGCTGCGTGCCACTGGTGGAAACAGGTCAGTCTGGCTGGTTTGTTCTATTCTCATTATCAAGGGTGATTAACTTTGTTCTGGTTGCTTTGACATAAAATGACAAAGATGGGAACTAAGAATGTGTTGCTTTATTCTAAAACATTGTATCAGGAGTTTTAAAATATTAATGTCAGTTTTTTTTGCAGCAGTGTCAAATTGTTACCTTTTTTCATGCAATTTATTCTCCCACAGCTTTTGCTAATGGTCCAGTAAAATAGACTTATAGCATATATTGTGAATGTAGCTTGTATTACCCAAAGTTGTATGTTTGCATAAAAACAAAAGTTCGTTTTGATACAAAATATAACTAATTAAATACACAGCATGTCATGTATATGCTATTCCACAATAGATTTCCATGCATAATTATGTATGGCTGCATTCACCATTGCTTCAAAAACCAGAATAATGAGTAATGAAAGACAATTAAGGGTCAGTCGCTCCCATTAAGATGTAGTGTCGCTATCGTAGGAACCACAGAAGTTATGATACAATATTTTGTTATACATGGCCTCTGTAACTTACATATCAACTGATGTAACACAAAACTACGGGTACTTGAATAATAATTTCCATCTATTTGAATCATTTACATTATATGTCATGGAGACATGAATAACAGTTTGGAATTGTATGTGTATCATTATACCTTTCAAGAAAACGTTTTAGTCAGCAAAACTGATCATTATATTTTTCAGGAAAACGATTTAGTGTATGCTGCAAAACGTTGTATGCTATGAGCTACGATGTCATAGCATCTTTTGTGTTACAATTTCTGGAGCATCATTTATAATGTATGGCAAGTTGTTGCACTGTAAATATAGTTATATGTTTTGCATATATTTACAGGACAAAGACCCCTGGGCCAGGGGCTCAGTCAGCACTTCGAGCTCTTGCCCGTGCTGGCATGAAGATTGGCCGTATCGGTAAGCATCCCTCACATGCAGGGTTGGAGTCAATTCCTTCTCCAATTCATTGTAATTCCTTTTATTCAATTCCAATAAAAAATTCCATCTATAATCATTCAATTCCAATTCCCGTAGAAATAAGATAAACTGAGTGGCTACTTGGTAGTATTGGCTGGGTTAAATATAATTATATATTTTAGTTTTTTTACAACATTCATATAAATAATGGTTGTCACTTCCTGGTTACAATCTACAAGTATTGTCAGTCTTCACTGGGGTTATATTTGCATTGGCAATCTTTGGACTTTAACTGGTTACACTTTGGGTATCCAGGCTTCAGTGGTGGTACTTAGGGACTTTTAGTATTTGCTTTGCATGTGACACTGGGAAAGTGTGATTATTATCTGGGTAATTTCAATGGTTCTTTGACGCAATCCTCAGCCAGCACTCATTCACACTAGGCAACAGGACAATACTAATTGACTTCCCATTCATCAGTTTCATCCATTGATTAGTTGCAGGGTAATGTTTGACCAGCAGCTTCATTGTCCAACTTTTCTTGGTAATTAAACACCATTGCCTGCACAGCAATACTCCCAACTGTCTGTAAAATATCCTTCACAGCATCACAAATTATCATGCTCAATTCCTTTTCATTCAATTCCAATCAAAATCTTGCAATTCCAAATCAATTCATTTTGTTCCAAATCTTCCAATTCCTGAATTGAATTGATCGATTCCACATTTGAATTGACCCCAGTCCTGGTCATGACATGTTATTGCGGCCAATTGCTTTTATACAAACCACTGAAGATAAATCATGAACAGTGCAGTGAATCGTTTCATTGATATCTGATCATGGAGGAAATTTGTCATTCGGTAGCACTTGTTAAATTTATAGGATTTTCAAAATGAAAAATCTGCCACCTATCACTGAAGACAGTGACCGGTGTCTCAGTGTAGTGTCCCACTGCTAAGCCACAAGACTGAACTTACGAGCTGATGAAAATATAAGAGACGATCCCATGTTGCTTTTGTACATTATCCGTTTCGTTCTGCCACCCTATAGTGGAATCTTTCAATGGTCTAATTTTAGCTGTATAGTAATATTGATTACAGAGGCTTCCTCAATTTCATAATTCCAATATTCCTTAGTAATTGCAGAAGTTTGCTGCAATTCACCAGTAAAGGGTATTTTGGACCTGGATGATAGGCTAGCTATCCATGAATGATGATCCGATTGTTGTCAATTGTAAGCCACACAACACCATAATTAGAAGACCAGTTTTTGGCAGCTACATATTTAAATTTGGCTGTTAGTGGATTGTGTTAAATTATAGGTAAGTTAGATAGTACTGTAAGATTAAAAAAATACCTGATGTATTCATGTATCTAACTGTGTTTGCATTGGTACTTTGTGAGTGGTTGTAGTCTGATTGAGTTCTGTTTTGTTCACAGAGGATGTTACTCCGATTCCATCAGACAGCACCAGGAGAAAGGGTGGTCGCCGTGGTCGTCGTTTGTAGACGACATCTGTTGAGCTCCTCGAGTGTTCCATCACTGACTCGACGTGGACTGTGCAGTAATAAATATTCACCAGATTACGTTTTGCTCGTTCTTTATTGTGTCTAAACTGGTGTCATTCAAACCGTTCAATTGTGTGGAAACATCCCAACTGTAGGTGTGGTTCAGAAGAAATCTCCCCAAACATTAGAGACATGGTCCAGCAGAAAGCTGCCCAAAGATTGGGGGCCGGCCACTAGAAACATGGTCCAGTAGAAGTCTAAAAACGTAAAGTCGTCAATATGCAACATCACGAAATGTGAATCTGAAAATGTATGCATTTGCAGTGAAAAGTAATGTATAGTTAAGTATACTGGATTAAATGAAGAGCCGATGCTTAATGTACATGTTTTATTATGCCACAAGTCGTTACACAAAATACAACATGCAAACTATTTACACACATACTTCCACAGAGACCTATCAATGCTGGAAGTGACAATACTTATCTAACCGCTGAACTGTAAACATGAACAGCAACTAAATAGGCTGCTGTTTCTCCATGAATGAATGATTATGATAACAGTATCTCCTTCCATAACATATCTTATGGTCTTGAATCCAGCTTTGAAAACTGTCACATTAGATAAATGAATACACACCTGAATTGGTTATTATTACATTACTAAGTAGGCTTAACTAAACATGTTTTAAATCGTACATAGCCATATTATATTTACTGTAGCATGGCATTACAACCATGGCATTGGCTGTGCGATCGAGTAAAATAATCACAGTAGCAGTTTAGAATCGAAAAGAATGGCAAGAACTCTGCATACAACTAGCTGCACTTAGATGTGCCTTCACCTTTACATAAAAAGGACAGCTTTCCCTGTATAGAAACTAACAATTCGGATATAATGTTTACGAAACTTAAATGAACAGTACACCAGAATTGAGGGGCTGTAATACTGTGCTGCCATCTAGCGGCATCTACACGTTTCTGAAGGCACGCTGCCGCCACCTGGTGTCTTGTTCGACACCATTTCCGCATGTAAGCAACGCTGTCGCCATTTGGGGCTCACGACGCTTTAAAGTCTTGTTTCTTCTAGATAGACTTCCTCATTTGGGTCAGTGTCACACGAGTCTGTAGCGTCATCAGAACTGTAAACAGGACCAAAACACATCATATTAATATGGTAAAACGTCGACTAAAATTATATAAATTGGCTTGTATCATAGTTAATGCTCACTGACATAGCCATAATTTTTTTATTTGCACAAAAAGGTTAACAGCGTGTCGCTCAAAATTCAACTCTGATGTACTAGAGACCAATTACATAAAACTGCTTCATGACAGGAAGGAAGTAAGGAAATTAAAATATAATATTTCTTCCTTTGCTAATCTACACATGGCAGCTACAAAGACTGGTCATATTTGCCGTGTATTGTTTAGTTAATTAGTATAATGTTACGTTTGTAATTGGTATATGATATTATTTAACCTCAGTTTGTGTTATACAGTGCACATCATGGTGATAAATTGTATAAAAGTGCAACTGTGTTGTGTTATTCGTTTGATAGTGTAGTTACTATTTTTTAATTGTCCTTCCAAATTGATGAATTGATTACGTATGCAAAATATTGAAAAGTTGTGACACTCATACTGACTATCTGATGGTTGTATAAATCCTTGTTCCCAACACTAATTTACATTCACAAAAGATAATAAAGTAGTACAGCATGAAATTTAAAAACATAGTACAACAATAAATGTCAGAAAATAAAAAGCACACAAAATGCAAATATGTTTTAAACAAAATAAATTATCTAAAAGGTAAATAAAAAATAAATGTAAACACCAAGTTACTATTTTAAGATGTTAGTGTTAGTACAAACAGTGCACTGCATTAGTGTTGTTAAACAATGTCATGTGACCAACTACTAGCCAATGAGTGTGCGACACTTGCATGCTGTCCGAGTCACTCCTGCCCATCACACTGCTGTACCAAAGTCAAACGCATTCTGATGAACAAGTGTTACTCTGTCGCTCACACGAAGATTGACCGTCCTTTAAGAAAGAAAGAAAGCAATAAGCCTACTGAATGCACAAACCAGAACTATCACCGTAAGCAATACAGTTGTTGTGGTGATTTTGTGAAAGTTACCCTCTACCAATGATAAAAACAAACATTTTAAAGTGACCAAATTAAAAACCAAATCAGAAACCAAGCATAACATTACAGCATGCAACATGGCCCCTTTACATCCACATGTCCTTGTCTTCCGAAGCAGGTACAGTATGTACAAGTAAACATTTCTCAAATGCATTAAAAAATGTGCTGGGTATATTCTGCAATCATTCCTTGATTGTAAGTGATGAGGGTGTCAAAGAAAAACAAATTTAATAAAGAATACCTTAGAACTAACCCACTTCTGCTTAGACTACATTCATGATGGATTTTACAAGATGCAACACATGCAAACAACATCAGAACCATTGCTATAATACACAAATAAAAGAAATGACATGCAAAGAACTTATACACATGCACCACATGATATTTCACAACCCGTGTAATAATAGTAATTATTAACTATCATAGATATAACATGGCTTGAATGGCCTATTAATAATGTCACCATGTCTACAAATATTGACTATTAATATCACATAAATATTATGAATTGTTTACAAGTACAGTGTATATCAATGATAACCAATGTGATTAAACATCCATGTTCATGTTGTGAAGGACTATCAACCAGTCACCTGGACAATATAATTTATTTAACTGAATACATTTTAAACTAAACCACAAAGTTTAGGCCCGTTTATTTGCACATGTAATCTAAGCAAATGTAACTGCACAGCTCAGACAGTGGTGCAGAAAATATTACTGAAGGGGTGATAACAAATGCATTGCCTGCATTGCTTGGTACCTATATTAACTTTTACTTTGTGTTTAACAAAATTTGAAACTTCAATTTTAACGTCTAATACAAAAATTGGCAATTCCCACATGATGAACTGATCATAAAACTTGCTCAGACAGAAACAAATACCTTGTTGTGTCTAACCATGTCATATAATAAATTGGCAGCCATTTCCTTGCAGTTTTACACCTCCCAAAATACATCGGTGAAATTTCAAGTTTTGCTTCATCTGGGTTCTTGAATATATCTTCTAATACATAATCTACTAGCAGCAGTGTGTAATATTCCTTTAGATGTAGCTTAACAGTTAATTAGCACTGGCTTATATACCCATTATCTGAGCCGTTCACAATATTTTTCAAACACACTTGAAGCAAATCACATGCAAAAATAAATTACATTTTAAGCCTGCTCCACATAACAAAATTCTTCACAGATATTAGCAATAAATGTGATGATTTTTACGGCACTGTAATTAAAACATACAATAACGATACTTCACAAGGTAATCATGTTTGTACTGTGGTGCAGGCTTTGCAACTTCAAATCAAAAACATGCTTTACATAAAACAAAGATTTTTCAATACAAAAGGCACTTTGTAATGTGGCAAACACCTGGCATAAGATACAGTGGACACCTGTTACAAGAAACTGTTCCTTCTAATATGTTTAATGTGTTTTAGAAGCTGTCTCAGAGCATCAGTGTCTCTCTCATATTTGATTAAATTACTTTTGACATGAAAGAGGGGTTAGAGACAGTTTTGTCTGGCCATCTAAATTTTACTTTCTTGACTTCCCCTCAGTTTGTTCCTACATGTACAGTACAAGGAATCAAGGTTGTAAATCATTTTCAGTCACCCACTTTGTACTTTTGGGAAAGAAGATTTATACTGTGATTCAAAGTAAATGCATACAGACAAATAGTAGAGTGTAAATAAAAGTAGACATACCCGATATTTCGTGATGTGTGATATAATAATAATAATTATCAATGTTTACAAATGTTCATCTGAACTTTATTTATCTGTGGGAGAACACTAATGCTCCGAGATGAGCTCCTGCACGCAGAAAATAATTGGGATTTCAAAGTCGATTCCACGATCCAGAGTCCTTACTACAAGTGTCCACTTTAATCATCTGCCACAAATAGTCCTGTGAACCAAGCTATAAACAATAACCACAGCAAACACAGCTGATTCCTTAAAAACCATACACCTACAAAATCACATCTCATGCAAGTCAGTCAGAATGGACAATACAGATGTTGCAATATTCGTTAATGCAACAGAGCAACCATCACTCGGTTATGTAATAATGATGTATCATTAACTAATTTCAACGAGATGTATACTGATAAGAACAAAAAAGTTAATATACTCATATTTACTGAATCATTGCCATAAAAAAAATGGGTGCCTTTACACACTAATTTTGGTTTATGTGTGAAATACATGTCATGCAGTTCAAGTTTAATATCAGATTTGTTTTGCTGTAACAAGCTGATGTGCACACAGAGGCTATACTTTCAAATAAAATTAAATAAAATTAATTCATTTCAAATTAAAGAGAGAATTTATAGATTCTACGATCGAGCTAATTACAGTTTGTGGGTTTCCAGTGACATCAAAACGTTTACATATGTAGTTTGTTTTGTTTACTTATTTATACCATTTCAGGGATGAATTACTGGTATGACGAAGTGAGCGCATTTGGGGAATTCCTCATAAAAACATCAACAGAGCGTTTACATAGTATAATACAGACACTACCAAAATTGGTTGCATCACCACCTTGGTTTTCGCCATCTTAACTAGCTGCATTTCCAATCAACAACAGCTTGGGGGTGATACTGGGAAGGAGATGAGGGGTAGAAACTACTGTCACCCGTGCTTAATGAGATCGCAGCACGGGTAACAGTAGCTGGGAGGCAAAGGGTTGAGACTCCCATACGCCCGTGCTTAACGACACAGTGGAACTGAAAAGTGAATCACGTCATATCATCCGATGTGTAGGCAGCACATTCAACTTCTGTCTTCCTCCATGTCCAACTCTGATGTGCCGATTTCCTTTGACAACGTGCTTTGTCTCCTCCACACCTTATACATAAAATCTAATATCACTAAAATTAACGCCATCTGTCATACTTTTTCATAAAGATAACTTCTATGACATTTCATATGAACAATCCCGCATGTATGTATACCTTTGTATGGGTTTAAGCTATGTTATTGTTAACCTTCACTGTGTAACTTATAGGCAACAGACACAGGAATACACAATTGGAAAAACTGAACGCTGCGTAATTACATTCCAACGAAAAGCACTGAATATTCATTTACAAAAAGAACTAGGAATGGCAGCTCGACAGCCAAAAGCAATTTCTGTTTGATTCCTCAACCATCTGTGTTTTTTCTCGGACTGTTCCACAAACACCCAACCTCAGGCGACCATGGTTGGTGTTAGCAAGACAGCCAGAAAAAAACATGGTGATGACTTAAAATCAGAACAAGCTAAGTCTGCAATCATTAAAGCAATGCTAAGTATTACTTCTGACTATTGTGTGTGGTTGTTGTGCATGGGTTAAATGAATAACTGAAACTACGGAGAGGAGAAAGATAACTTTGACATGGTGGTCTGCTTTCATCAAACACTGTACTTCAGAAATGAAGATATGATTTGTGTGTAGATGTAACTTGCATTCAAAATAATTGGTCACAAAACTGCAAATCTGTAAGTCTCTTTGCATCCATAATGCAAATAACAAAGTGTATTGTAGTATAATTTAACAAAGTGTATGTCTTTAGCCATCCAGCAATAAAGTAGCATGCATACATATGCATAATGAAAGCAAACCATCATGTTTAGAAAGCACAGAATCGAAAGACAATGCAACACATTGTTCGATTACTCAACACAAACAAGGCAGGTTAGTAAGAAAGTGTCAAGATTGGCTTTTATTATCAGAATCACCTTCCTAAAAGGCATCATAGTACATTAGTGGTGCTACATACAACTGGAAGAGCAGCAGTCTCTGGCAATGCCTCTCCCCCCTATAACAGTACATGGTGAACTCTACCAAGGGGCCGTGCCAATGGAAGTGGTAGAGTCCAAGAGGTGGTGCAGGGGTTAACAGAGGTAACACTAGGTTGAATGCTACACCAAGTACCCAGACAAACATAGGACCACATATTAAGACAAGACACACTAACCAGGGAACTGAAACACACTAGTCTCTCAGAGAGACAAGTGAACCAAACACAAATGAACCAACCTGCTCTTTACTGGATATTTGTCAATTAACTGTCGATACTTTGAAACCAGCAAGACTGAAATCAATGCAATTCAGGTGAATTTCGGCTCAGCTTCGGTAGTACCACAGGTACAACATTACAAGAAGAATCATAAAAGCGAATCATGTTTGTTGTTTATTTAGTGAAGCGTGACTGAACGAACTGAAATAATTTGGCCCAGTTTCCAACGTATCTTACATTACAAACCATGGTTCCTTTACACGACATTAGGTTGGTCCCACTTGTTGTTGTCTTCAAAACTTACAAGAGTCCCTCTTTTATCTGATCAACAAATGAAGTGGAAGTTTAGTTAGAAAGTTTGTACATGTTTGCTTCAAGTTGTAAGTTTGCTACACGCTGTAAGTTTGTACATTTATGACCAATTAATACAGTATATGTATGTTTGCTACATGCATATTACAACTTATTACAAGTTGTAAATCTGTACAGACAGTCCATGCTTGCTGTAAGTTTATATAACTGCTTCAAGCTTAAGTGTAAATATGCTTGCAAGAAAAACCAGAATTGTTTTTTTATTTATTGTTATTTTTGTGGAATTCAGGATAGGATTTTCCAGCAAGATGTTGCAATTCCCTGGTCATGCCAAGTCTTCAACTGTACACCAAGTATAAGTAACTAGATAGTATGTGAGCTGATTGCACCATCACTGCACCTTGATTTATTTCTAGTTGAGTGGCCATCCAAAAGTTAACGAAGAACAAGTCATGTACTTGTTCAATGTGATCCCTCACTGTCTAAAAGTCATACAAAGTTGACCCAGTAAGTACAGATCTCCCCATTTCATTCTCAGTCTGACATTGTTTGTCTTTGACCTACACTTACACTTGCCATGCACTGGTGTTGGAACAAAATTAACATGGGGTGTGTCAGAGTCTCGGCACCACTTGGCTGTTTGACTTGGCACTTTAATTCGCCTTTAATGTTGTACTGTTTTGTTGTGGATCATGATGGCTGAAGATTGGGGAGATTCAATCATGACGTCTGAAGACTTGGAGGGACTGATGGGTGCTGCTGGCAATTTTCCAGACATTCGAGAAAAAAAATTCAGCCTATCAAAAAACTCTTACATTTGTACAAAAAATGCACCTTTTCTCTAAATAGTGGTGGGGCTAATCATAATCATATCTCCAGTCCCCCTTTAATTATTAGTGTGCCCTACCCATTCAGATGCACACGCTAGTGTTTCCTAACTTTTGGATGGCCTCTTATTGCGAACGGTGTTAGTAAAATGCTGTGTTTGACTGCGCTTGTATTTATCATGAAATAAGTGTTCACGACTCTACATACGCTTACAACGCCAACTCTGGCTCCCGTAACTCTTGAGTTTGCAACTTGTAATGGTAAATACCAGCATGCAGCATAAGTTTCGGTCAGGGATGATCCCTGGATATCCACGCCATATATGGATGAATGCTCGCACACACATTGATGTGGGGATCATTAACACCGTCGGTGGGCTGTCAGCATTGTCACTAGTTGTCATGACCTCACTGTATAATGTACACAACCTTACTCGGTATTCTGGAAGTGTTACGCTTACATTGCACCACGCCACTGGGATAAGGCTTGACGGTGTGGCGTTACATCGCGACAATGCAATCCCACAATGCAACAATACAACAGAATAACACAGGCGCTGTTATCGTACCGTGACACCGTCCAGTGTGGTATGATGACATGTCATAGTTGATGTCACTGTGTCACGTCATGCGACTCATGACACTGCCGTAATGGCAAAAACCCAGAAAAGATAGCCCCACTATGAACTCTGCATTTCACTAAAATGTTATGCTTTATAACCCTCTAACCTGACTTCTAGTGAATGTACAATCGTCTGTGACTGTCTTATACAGGATACAAGGTAAACCAGTCAGAATATGCACATTCGCGGCGAAATCCTGCAGCAAATTATACATGCAACTGAGAATCGACTTAAGGCAGCAGCTGAAGTTAAACATTACAGAAGACGGAGAGGCAGGAGAAGGCAGCAGTAGCCGTCACTCCACACAACACTCGTGTTCCTTTGTCTGATGCATAGATAAGGGCAACAAATTGACAGCGTACAGTTCCTCATTCCAACAAAAAGCAATGCTAGAACATGCACACGCAAGCTCAAACCAACTCGATTACATATCTCGCAGTGGTTCTGTCACGACTCTTAAAACGCATCGATGATTACAATAATAGTTGTGTAATGGTCTGTGATTAAGTGTACACTTCAGGTTTGGTGCATATGGTCTTGCTCATTAAGCAAATGGTCAGTTCCTGTGTGTCAGTCTTTAGGATCATTCTGCATACTTTATCCTATATCCCCTGCACACCAGTTCAATCAAACACCACCTCAACGTCTATAGGAAGCATTCAGCCATCATGCTGTGCATTAACATGATGCAATTCCGACCAGCTCCAACAAGAAACATCAGGACAACCAGCCAATCGCCTCATGCACCAAGCCCATATGACCACTTCCAAGGAATTCTTTGCCAAGATGTTATATTACACAGCATTAACAGTAATTTCACTGGCCCACGTTGTACTTGGTACCAACTTAACACAAAGTTACCAACATTTACCGTACGACTAAGTAGTCATATTAATTTGTTTTGCACTTCAGATCAGATTTCTTTTGCATTTCAGATCGAACCCAGCTAGGACGTTACGAACATAAACAGAAAGCAGGTAGTTAATGAAGACACTGCTGTAGATCTTCCCGAGATCCAAGGCATGTTGACTGCTTGTGGGCTTCAGATACCGGTATCTGAATTCCTACCAAGGCATCGTTAAATACCACATTCACATAACTAGCATCACACATTTTGTATATACAAAATAACTCGGCATTTCAGATGCTGACGTGCACCCGTCTTGTCCAGTGTCGGACAGACGAGTCACTAGTGTCTCACCAATGACGCTGACGGGAGAGGTTCCCATGACATGCTCACATTGAGTTGTTGGTTAAACATGTTCTGCCCATGCGACTGACAACAGGTACCTAGGCTAACATAGTCATACTGGGCCATGCGTTTAGTTGACAGGCCATCACAGTCGGACAGTGGAAATTAACCACAGCGACCAACAAATTGTTATTAACCAGTTATTTGAACTGGTTAATACCCAACCATTGATGACGTGTCACCACGTGGTCATCAATGTCAGCGAAGTCAGCTACATAACAAGAAAACAGACGCGTCTCACTAACTAGAACTCATGGCAGGACTGTGGAAGTTAGTGGGTCTGCAGTTTCAAACTGCTCCCAAGGCAACAATCAAGACTAGAACTCCACTCACATATCAACCAACAATCAACAGAATCCCCTCCCCTCCCCTTCCTCCGCAACCCAAACACCACCGCTTTCCCCTCGCGTCAATCGCTTCATGGCAGGAATCATAGCTGAGCATTCAACCACTGAATCTGCCAAACTCACACATACATGCATGCACAAATACTTGCATACCCACATGCACACTCACTCTCACTATCACAAACAAAAACAGTTGTCAGCCTCAGGTCAATGTCTCCTCACAGTACCAATGAAATGGGAGCTGGCTCTATGCTCGTGGTGCAACAGATTTTGTTCCAGGAGCCATAACCCTGCATGCTCCCAGAGACAGCACTCTGTGACTCTCCCGACACCTTGCCAGACCCCCGCAATCAGATGCTGTCTGACGGCATCAAACAACGTTCACACTCATTCACACCTAACTCACAATGCCTCCACACTGACCATACACGCGGCCCCCGCTCAATCCACGCCACGGAAGCAGCCGATATCTACATGAAACAAACCGTATCCATAAGATCGTGTTAGTGAGACAGGCAGACACAACGGCACCTGCGCAGTACTACCAGTATCACCAGCACGTAAGAGATCGCACTACGAACACCGACGTTTCTCACACGTCGAAACTGTTGCCCGTGTATATGGCGGCCCTGTAACTATACCTATCTGACTGGCTGCGTTGCACCACCCGGCTGTCATGTGACCGTGGCGAGACGGTCACGGTCGTCGCGCCGGGGTAGATAGGGGTCATGTGACTGTCGGCGGGCGGGGACGCGGGTGGCTCGTCCACTTCCCCGATGGCGATCTCGACGAGGGACGGCTCCAGCTCAGGGTACGTCGTCATACGCGCTTGCATCAGGAAGCTGTACATCTTGAAGCGTTTCAACTGAACAGAACAGACGCATCATAGTAAGTGACTGGCTGACGTGAATCACTTGTGGATCAAATCACTTTTTAATGCGATGAGACTTTCTACTATGGACGCACAGCTTTAAGCAGAGACCCGTCCACCCGTCATATGGACGGGTAAAAACCGTTGTGGATGGGTCGAAATATGGGTGGACGGGTGGTGACGGGTAAAAAAATAACCAAGCAAAAAGTGTTCCAAAACCATAGATATTGTCAGTTATGCCTTAGAAATGAGTGTGAATGGTGACACGTGTGTTTGTAGTCCATTTCAGGTCATCAGACACATTTAAAGTTCATAAACTGCCTTAACAGTGAATATCCATGTGTCCACCGAAACATGTGTGACTGGCAATAATTTGGTCCTGCATAAAGCCCTGTATAGACAAATATAATATTGTGTCAACTAGGGGTATGATACCACACATCAAATGTCAGTGCATTGTGGTAGTCCTTGCAACTCCAACATCAGTACTGAGGGTAAACTGGACTCACTAACGTTATCACCAATTAAGCACTGAATTACTGACACTTTTGTTTGTTTCTTTACCTAGCACTAACAGATTCCAACACAGCAGTTTCTTTCAACATTTCGTGTTTCTGTCGAGCGAGAGCACTGGGTGAAACTCACCTCGTACTGTAGGTAGGATTCCTTCTCGCAGTACTGCTGGATAGTGCGTGACTTGGAGCCCTTGTCCGGAGCGTTCCTCCGGTGTTCCTTCAGTTCCTGCTCCAGCTGAGCCGCCATGTTCTCGTGGTGCAGCATTTGCTCCCTCTGGTGGAAACAAACATAACTACTGTGAAAAATGACTGTCTGAAATATTGACACTTGTAGTACTGTCTGAAGTACTGACCACTTGTAGTACTGTCTGAAGTACTGACCACTTGTAGTGGCATCAACTGGGGTGACCATGATACACATTCCATCATATGCATAACCTACGTAAAATCAACAGTCATGTCAGATTACCATTTAAAAACAGCATTAATGACACTGTCACTAAAACAATATAATTTTATATATATACCTGCTTGGTACGAATATCAGCAATGCAACACTGAACCTTCACGGCCATACACGTTTACAATCATATGCCAACACATCTGACTGCACTGCACATGCAAACAGACATACTGCTGTCCAGCATGTCCACACACAGAGGCCAGTCAGCAGGAAGAATGCCACACATAGCCCAGTCTGGTCACTTCATCTACTGACCACTGGTCAACAGTCTCCAGAGTGGACACTGTGCCAGATAAACACTGTGTCTGTGTTCAGTCTGGTCAGACTACTTCCTGCATCCACTCCTCAACTGACGTCTGTTTTATCTCTGTGTCACTGCCTATGATCCCCTGATGGATGGAGTGTCCTCTAGGCTCCGCCTCCGTTCCTGCTCCACACTGAGGCTCCGCATCACTGTGGAGCCCAGGTGTAGTTGGCAGATGGCATTCTTATGAATTTCAAAATGCGCCCTTTGAACACTTGTTTGTTTTCAAACTAGCCAGTGACCCACTGAATGCAGCCAGGCCTGGCTCAGTGGGGAACTGATGCAAGACTCAGACCAGACTCCTGGTCTCATTAAGACTCTTGTCGCAATTTTTAAATATGGCAATAGTTAATTGAATAAAATAAATGAAATACGGTAAATATAAATATTAAAAAGGTTTTCTCAACAACTTTGCAATACTGAGTTAAAATACACCATATAAGCCACAAAAAATCTAAAGTTCTCTGCTACTGTTGCAGTATAACACAACTTGCATTGTTGCTGCAAAGTTACAATCTGATGTTACACAGCAGCCATATTATACTTTGAAATGGAATACTGTTGTCTAGTGATGAACAGGCAATCCAGTTTGTACTATTGTAGTCATGTCATCGACATGCCATTCAGTTTGTGGTAACCACTACAGAGACTCGCGAGACATTTAAAGAGGGACAATATGAATATGATGTGTCATTTTAATTCCCAAACTAAAATGAATAAAACAAATATTATTCCCAAATAGATGAGTGGGAGAATGGAAAACAACTGGGGAATGTAGTACCATATTGAGCTTGGTGTAGGAAGACGGAAGCAGAGGTCGCTGGAACTTCTTCTGCGAGCCGATGGCACTGGGGAGGGGCGGGGCAGACAACATGGCCGCCACAAAGTTGATGGTGTCGATCCACTCTTGACACTCACGGCTGTCACTGTCAACAATATACGGGGCTGTCACTCTGTGTATAACCAGTCAACATTCTAAATCATTTCATAATGCCACACACACATGCACACACACACACCCACCCACACCCACACCCACACCCACACCCACACACACACACACACACACACACACACACCCAGACACACGCACGCATTTGTATTTAAAGGTAAAATAAACTGATTCCAAGTTCTCTCTTCAGACGTGCACGCACACGCACTCATGCATGCACACATATTACCTGTTTTTATTTTTTAATAACTGAATCAGTAGTTATTGTAATACCAAGTGCTTCTAATGTTTCTATGCAGTCAATATGACAATGTGATATCAATACTGCAAATAATGGCTCGATTCAATGAATAACATATGAAGCATTCATGTGAAGTGTCGAAAACAAAATGTTGTGCGCATGACTGTGTGAACATGTATGTGTGCCTGTAAGTAATGCCTATATTGTATCCCATCATACACACACATCACACACACACATATATATATATATATATATATATATATATATATATATATATATATATACACACACACATAACATACAAACATCTGCATCAACTGTAATCAACCCCTGCCTGTGCAGTGTGTGATATACCACACCCACCTGGTCTGGAAGAGAAACTGTGCCCAGTCGGCAGTCTTCAGCCGGAAGACGTGTTGCTTCTTCTTGTAGTCGGTGGCCTTGGTGGCGAGGGCGTGGTGCACGCGGATGGCGTTGCCCATGTGGTCACAGAGGGCGCTGCGCTTGAAGCCGTGCTCGTCCTTGTGCAGGTAGAGCACTGTGTCCCGCAGCGTGGCGTAGAACATCTTCCACCCACGCTTGCCCATCGGTGCTGTAGGCACAACGTCAGTTTATTTAATTTGTATTTTATTGTGTTATCTATTTATTATATTTTATTAGATGTTTTACATTAATTTTACAAAATGTCATACTCATTATTTTATTATCAATACACCATTTATTTTTATAATTATCTTTAGCTAACTTATTTATTTTATTATTTACTACTATTACTTTTTATACATATTTTAGGTATTTTATTTACCTTAACAAACTTAATATTATAATTCTACGACACATGTATACATACATGTATACATACATATATGTACAGCACCTCCGAATGGATATTTCTAGATTGATGGCGCTTTATAAATGTGCTTATTATTATTATTATATTATTACATGTAGCACAGTTAGCCACATACTGGAGCTCTATATAGCACAGTTAGCCATGTACAAGAGCGCTATATAGCACAGTTAGCCACATACTGGAGCTCTATATAGCACAGTTAGCCACATACTGGAGCTCTACATAGCACAGTTAGCCACATAGTGGAGCTCTATATAGCACAGTTAGCCACATACTGGAGCTCTATATAGCACAGTTAGCCACATACTGGAGCTCTATATAACACAGTTAGCCATATACTGGAGCTCTATATAGCACAGTTAGCCACATATTGGAGCTCTATATAGCACAGTTAGCCACATACTGGAGCTCTATATAGCACAGTTAGCCACATAGTGGAGCTCTATATAGCACAGTTAGCCATATACTGGAGCTCTATATAGCACAGTTAGCCACATACTGGAGCTCTATATAGCACAGTTAGCCACATACTGGAGCTCTATATAGCACAGTTAGCCACACATACTGGAGCTCTATATAACACAGTTAGCCATATACAAGAGCACTATAGCAGTTAGCCATATGCAGGAACAATGACATTATCAAAAATACTCTTCATGTGTACGGGGTTTCAGAAGCGGTTTTATCTGAGCTAACAGCACTTTTTGTGGAAGTGAATTAAACACCGTTATTTACTTTCAGTGAACACCATACATACAGAACACCAACAACTAAAGTTACTCTGTGCTATCGAAACTGATGCTACCATCATATTAAATATAATAATTGTAATAATAGAAGTCTTGGGCCCTGCGAGTGTCCCCTATTGGTTATGTACCCGCCATCGTCCTGTACATCACTTCATTCATGGCAGACAACAACTGGTTCAGAAGACAATGCATAGTAAAGCGACTGATGGAAGATGAAGGAATTGATAGTGAAGATTGGAATGAAACACACCTTAAAATGAAAATAGTTGAGAGCAGAATGAGAAGGCCAGGGCGTGTGCAAGAACGATTGCTGAAAAGAGCAGGGCAGGCAGACGAGGTGGGAGACGAAGGGGAAGACAGCCTGGATAGAGATTTGGCCTGAAGAGCCATGAATATGTGACCTTTGCAGAAGACATGGGAAGAGCATGGAAGGAACTCACAATGGCGGCACAGGAGGCAATGGGTGTGAAGAAGGGGAAGAAGAAGCCCCTGTACTCACTGTGGCGACCGTCAGGGTTCACACAACACTTCCTCATCACGTAGCCCTTTTTGTACTCCGTCGCTTTTGCGGGGTCGGGAATCTGCAGCATGAAGGGACAGTGTGGGAACTGGCAGGAACACACAGCACTACTGGGTAGTTTTCTTAGTGTTAGCAAATGCAAAAATGCCCATTCTCTGGTAAGGACATATATTGTGTTGCAGAAGGTGCCACGTGCACACTGAGGAATATTGTGGTTTAGTAAAGTATTCACACTAGATGTTTGATGACAATTACATGATTTATTTGGTAACTTGTTAATGCAGCACATGTTTTCTATAGTTACATAAAGTTACTTCCATGGATCTGTTGAATTAAGAAATATATATGTGTGTGTGCATGCGTGTGCACTGTCCATGCGTGCGTGCGTGCATGCATGCGCGCGTGTGTGTGCGTGGATGTATAATATATATATAAAGTGTTGAATTTTAGTCACAGAAAGACACTACTGTCTGTGGTAATCAATAACCCTACAAATTTCACATTTTACTTGATAATCGTAAGGGGCATGGACCCACCTCAAGGAAGGGGTTGTGGCCAGCGTGCCGGGGGGTGTCAGCAGAGTTAGACTGGACTGCAGCCCCTGCATTGGTGGCTCCAAGAGAGGTTGATCCCTCCAATGTGTCATCACTACATCTGTGTATCAACAACATCAGTTACATCACAGTAGGGGGTGAATTCAAGACAAAGTAAAACCACACCAATTTGCATAACTAATTCACTCACCAGGTGGTGCCACCATAGCAATCTATTTTACCTGTGATTTTACCACCATGACCCCACCCCATATGTACTGTGGTTAGTGTATTTGGGGACTATGAATTCATGTAACTAGCCCTATAGCAACCTCACAACAATTGGTGGATTCAGAAACCAATGCTACAATTATAATTATACACATGAACTCCATCCAAGCTTACCAACAATGTTTACACATTTACACAACCTTACATCACTACGGCGACATGACATGTGCTAAATCAGACTTTCCCACAAACTATTCTCACTCAAACAACTTTGTCCTATTTTTTGGCCACAAATTAAAATATTTTTGACAAAATTTCAACAACATATACAACAGAAGGTCCAATGTCAGCTATTTCATAAGCTTGACAAACATCATTGCTAGGCAACCACTGGACCCATCAATTAGACAAGGCAACTATTCAACACGATCAAGTTTACAATAGAACTGTAAATGCATGTAGAGATTTCGTTATATTTTCTCTGGGCTATTTATCTTGCCAAGCGTTTATACCTTTACCGTACTATAAAGCAGTCTTAGATCTCACCCCTCTGGCTACATATAGTACTGTATTTACTGATAACAAAACAGATAACATGTCTAGCAGATCATGCAGATACACCAGACACGCGGACCAAGGTTCTTTGGAGAGAATTTGTAATGATTCTCATGTTTAACCAATATGCTACAAATTAGTAGTTTGCAAAATTTAAATGACAACATTATTTTATTTTGGTCTAACGTACATCTAAAGTAAAAGTAAAACTTATTGTTTCAGTTCAATTATCTTTGCAGTGTATTAAAAATGTGTTGCAAAAATTCTTAAAAAGTTAATTTGAAAGACAAGGTAAAAATATGACTCTTATTAAGTCAACAGTTTGTTTCCTTGTGCGTTTGCCATCGCAGCTTTCTGCTTAGGATTGCCATATTTTCAACCTTGTTAAATCTGGTAAAACCTTGTTAGAACGTCCACTCACAGGTCAAACTGTAGAGGTTCGGTCTTGATAGCATGATACAGGTTCTTGAGTACCTCCTTCGGGAAGTTTTCTCCATCATTCAGATCAGCGAGGTTGTCTATGAACTCGCTAAGGGTCATTCGACGTCCAGTCGTCTGGAATGTGAGGACAGTGTCCAGTGAGAAGGACATAGAGGCAGATGGTGAGTCTGGGTCACTAGTGAAACGCTGTGGTGTGATGTTATCTCCGAGACATGGCCCCAAGCATGTTATTGTGTCAGGTGTTATAGAGTTATGGTTGTAAACAACATAGTAAATGAGCTGCAGCGATTTTAATTTGGAACAGAGAAATCTAGTTATCCCTTATTGGGATTCATCCAGCGGCTGTAACTTGTTGGGATTCATTCACTGTCTAAAGGTGTCTCATCATATATTCAGTCATCATTGCCTCACTTCAAGTCTAACCTAGTTCTTATCTACTGCCTTTATCTTGCAAAAACATGTGTATGCGTTACTGCCTGCATATTGTAATCATACCAGGAATATACATGTTTGTATCATATTTTGTCATATTGGAGTGTTACCCCATGTCCCTGCCCCACTCACCTGTGTGTGTAGGTCGGTGTTGAGAAGCATCAGAGCACAGGTCAAAGTGTGACAGGCATCTGCAAACACAAGAGCACAGGTCAAGGTGTGACAGGCATCTGCAAACACAAGAGCACAGGTCAAGGTGTGACAGGCATCTACAAACACAAGAGCACAGGTCAAGGTGTGACAGGCATCTGCAAACACAAGAGCACAGGTCAAGGTGTGACAGGCATCTACAAACACAACAGCACAGGTCAAGGTGTGACAGGCGTCTACAAACACAAGCAACACCTTCAGTGACCACGTCATCATGGACAGACTAACTCTACTGCACGTTAATGGTTTAGTCAGAGATCTGTCTGCCTTGCCTGTCTCCAAGACTGGCATATGACTGACCAACTGTTTAGATTGGTGAAATATCGAGGAGACATGCCAGCCATTAGATTAGGTAACAGTTCTAAGTTTGGTTTGTCATTAAAAAACCTAAACTGGCTAATTCTTTGACTGACATGAATGGCTACAATGGTAGCAATAAACATATTGACCTACTCAAACAAGTGTGGCAAATATTGATCTACTCAATCAAGTGTGGCAAACACTTACCTATTCAATCAAGTGTGACAAATACTTATCTATTCAAATACACATTTCTGGCTAAGGGGTTGCTGCACATATGGTTGCAATGTACATACACCTTAAAATGTATCTATAAACAAACAGGTTCAAATTAATTATTATTATAATTTTTTATAAACTCGTGTGTACATACATAAGCAGAAGTATATGCATGCATGCATGCATGTATGCATATATGCTGCACGCACATATGCCCACTCTCACACACACTTGCAAACACATACACACATATACAAACACACCTTCAAACAAAACTTGTTTCATCTGTATGACGAGAGACATGATAACATCTCATCACTTCATACTGCTATATTGTCACTATCTTCCCA
The DNA here is from genome assembly GCA_964017155.1 of Oasisia sp. SBJ-2009. Lineage (NCBI taxonomy): Eukaryota > Metazoa > Annelida > Polychaeta > Sabellida > Siboglinidae > Oasisia > Oasisia sp. SBJ-2009. The sequence continues at coordinate 12,412,705 of OZ024858.1, forward strand.
CAACATACATAGTCTGACCAAGCAACTACAGGACCAGTGACCACCACTCGGCAGTGACCAATCAGAGGCAGAACGCAGAAACCTGGAGATGTCCAAGACAAAAGTAAACCCAGTAATTGACAAATGACGACAACATTATTTGGATGTGAACTGAGTGAATCTGATCAGATGTTAGCCGCGTTAGCAGGTTTAGTAGTCAAATGTATCAGCAATGAAATTATGTATTTTTAAAGCAGTGAAGGACTTGTAACAACTGTTCCACCATAACACATGACTTGCCTAGTAATTACTATAGATGATCTCAGCTGGAGGTATATGATTTTGATCAAACTTATCCTGCAATTTAGCAACACAATCACAGCAGCTGTGAAGAAGTTTCGGACTTGTCAGGTTTTCTAATAATCACCCAATACAATGAGTAAATCAGCTGTGGTCTGTGGCCTCAGTCCCCACTGTGTGTATGGCCTCAGTCCCCACTGTGTCTGTGGCCTCAGTCTCCACTGTGTCTGTGGCCTCAGTCCCCACGGTGTCTGTGCCTCAGTCCCCACTGTGTCTGTGCCTCAGTCCCCACTGTGTCTGTGCCTCAGTCCCCACTGTGTCTGTGGCCTCAGTCTCCACTGTGTCTGTGCCTCAGTCCCCACTGTGTCTGTGGCCTCAGTCCCCACTGTGTCTGTGGCCTCAGTCCCCACTGTGTCTGTGGCCTCAGTCCCCACTGTGTCTGTGGCCTCAGTCCCCACTGTGTCTGTGGCCTCAGTCCCCACATGTCTGTTCCTCCTGCCACAACCTCCCTCCTCCACCTCTCTGGCAGTAGGGAGGTGATTAGTTCTAGGCTCAAGGGCTTCACTAATGACTGATTGTTGGCTCACAAATACATGTCTGCCCTGGCGGCTACCGAGTCGATTTTGAAGCATGTCTTAGCAGTGTTGCCTTCAGCCAATCACTGTGACGTCACACACACACAATTCCATGTATATGCCATCTCGTTTCATGCATTTCCATGCAGGATTACATTTTTAGCTTTCCAACATAGCCCTTTCATAAACCATTCTAAACTTGCACAAAGTGAATAATACAAACGTTTTTGTTCCTCAACCATCCACCCATCCATTACAAGTCCACTTACATTTTTACCATCTAAAATTAACTGTGGCCATCCAAAAAACAGGTAGGAGTCTCTTGTCAAATCTATAACTGGAACCAAAGTAGACTGAACCCAAAAGGTGCATCTGTTTTGTGGCAATTCTTAAACATTCTGCCTTATTCCATTTTCAACTCAAGTTTTCCATGATCTTCAAAATGTAATAAACAAATGACTTGCTTTTATTACAATAAAGGGCTAAAACACACCACGAGAAGTATTTTTTATCATGTTGATATGAATTTCAGTGAGTCATTATCAAGTTTAAAGAGATGACTGCGTTTCTGTGAACACACTCCATGTTACACATAACAGTGTGTTGTCTCACTATGAATTTATCGTAACTGTTACAGTGTGTCATCCGTGAACACACTTTTTTGTTTTAATAATAATAGTTTATTTCACTCTGGGCAATCATATAGATTGAAATGGGTACATAAAACATGCAAAGTATATTTCTTAAAACAGATTCAAATAATATATAATTTAAGACATTAGCGTAAATACAAATTATAATGTAGAGAATATACAATATGCATCTATAAAACAAATTTAAATAATTTAAGACATTAAAACCTTTTATATGTGATTACTTGACTAAACTTATAAACAAATAATAAATACCCGGTAGTTTAAAAACTTAAAAATAAATAGATCTAAAAAAATTAATTAAGGTTTTACTTTTACAATATTTTACAAATATCAACATCCATGAAGGTTTTACCTTCTGAGTTGAACTAAATTATAATGTAGAGATATGCATCTATGAAACTAATAAAAATAATTTAAGACATTAAAATATATTTTATGTGATTACTTGACTAGACTTATTAAAAATAAATAGTTTAAAACATTAAAATAAATAGATCTAGAAAATAAATTAAGGGTTTGCAATATTTTACACATATCAGCATGCACGAAAGTTGTACCTTCTGAGTTGAAGACGCCTGTGTTACAGTGTACGTAGTGGTTGGAGAAGTGGGCGAGGATACGCTCACACTCCTGCGTCTCTCCCGTCAGAGTGAGGCGCTTGAGGAAGCACCGAAGGGCCGCGTCCAGACTCAGGTCCTTCAGCTCAAAGTACTTGAGGTACTCGTCCCCCACCAGGTAGGCAAAGTCATTCCTGCAAGTAGATGACACGTCACAGACGTCAGTGATGACAGCTGAACTGAATTCAGACGTCATGAATGCAGCGATGGACAGAGAAATGTGCACATACGAGTGACTGCAGCAGTGAATGCAATAGTGAATGCAGCAGTGAACACAGCTATAAACACAGGCAAGTACAAGTGAACGTAGCTACGACACAGCCATAAACACAGCAATGAAAACAGCAATGAACACATTCATAAATACAGCAATAAACACATTCACAAACGCAGCATTGAACACCTTCATAAACGCAGCATTGAACATATTCACAAACGCAGCAATGAACACATTCAAAAACACAGCATTGAACAGCGCCACAGAGACAGCAACATGAACTTATTGTCCATAACTGCAGCAACAGAGCCTTAAGGTAACACACGTACACAGGAAGTTTGAAGTACGACTGATTACAGACAATGTCACCCATAGAAAGTACTGGCTAAAACAACTAAACAACACACACACCATGTGAGAAGAAACTGCTAATCTCTCCAGCGAATATCGGCTACATTTCAGACAGAAATTCCCCACCATGTCTACATAATACCCACAGGCTTTCCAAAATAACTGCTTGGTTAGAAAATATCTCATGGGTGGAAGTTTGATTCCCTGAGAGAAGTTTCCCTCCAGGCAGACATCCTATCCCACCAACTCTGCGGTGGTATTTCCACAGGGAAGATTTCCAGGCAAGTGAGGATTACACAAGATATATACTGTATGATACGTTACATTGTACGTTGCTTGAGGCTAAGTACAATTTGGGCTATGATGGGACGCATAATGTCCACCTTTGCTCATAAAATAATAATAGATCATGAAATAAATATTGCTCCCCATGGCTTAGAATTATAAATATTCATGAAAACATCTAATCTTAGAATTTTGGCTTCTAAATAATTATAATAAAATAGGCTCACATTTATGATATATTAATATAGCAAGGTGAGGCCATGTTTGGGTACATAAGTATTAACTGCTAGGCATGGTCATTGAGACTTTTTTACTATTATTATTATGATAGTATTACGAAAGTGTCACAACTATTGCGAGAACTCAACCCCAAACCATACAGCAAGAATGAGGCCACAGTTTACCTTTGTGACTGGTTATTCCCAAAATAGCTGTGAATACGAGAATAACACCATGATCAATGACTGATCACTGTTGATGTTAGGTTGGGAAATAAGTAAAACTACAAAGGAAATTGTAAATACATACTTCTAAAGATTGGCTTTGTGTGCCGTAAGTGGCCCTAATCATCTGTTTACCACCAATTATTATTATTGATGGTACAATATCAATACATTATACTGATGAACTGCCACTGCCAGAAATCCAACGGTTTTACTCTGGGGAAAAAACAGCTCAAAAGTGAGAACAAGCTAATCCAAGTCATCACATTCTTATCTTTCCCAGCCCACATCAGCAATGCTGAAAAGGACACAAATAGGATCAGGGAGAGAGAACAGCACATTAAGGCAGTTTCTGCCCCCCCCCCCCCCCGCCCCCCCATTTCACCATTCGAACAAGACAAGTGGGTATGTAAATTGGCTGGAACTCAGTCCATATGCAGCCCATCAAGACTACCACAGCCCATCAGAACTACCACAGCCCATCAGAACTACCACAGCCCATCAAGTCTAGCACTGAAGGAGCTGGGTGACTGGACACTGAGCCATCTGAAAGGTCTCACTGTAGACTCTAATTAGCCACCCACTGCTTTCAACATATCTCATCTGTAACCACTCTTCACAGTGATCAGTGTTCACCACTGGCTTAGTACTACCAGGTAGTAGAGACTGCCTGGATAAGATCAAAAAGTGAACGTCTGTTTGTGGAAAACAAGACAGCATGTGACCATTACTGTTGATTATGATGTGTCAACCATCACTATCAGCTGCATTTATCAATTACAATGCCAAACTTATTTACAACACTTCAGTAAACAATTACATAAAATAATTAACAAAGAAATTACAGAAATAAATTACAATGCTTTTTAAAAATCAATTACAATGTGACGGTCAGCTGCAGTAACCACTAGGACTTGGTTAAGCTTGAATGCACTTCTACACTGCTTTAAATAGGCGCATTACAGTGTATGAGGACTGAAGACTACAGTCGTTAAGTTACGCATGTGTTGTACTTCTGGTGTGATATTTCAGGTGTTGGTAGCAACATGATATGTATAACCAGTTGACTAAACATCAACTGTAGCCTAACGAATAAATCACACTTGCTATGTTTTTTTACTCTGATCAGATGATCCATTCTATTTTTGGCCAGCTTGTTTGCAGTTGAGTTTGCTTTAAATCTCAACTGAACTGCAAACAAGACGCCCAAAAATAGAATGAAACATCTAATCAGTGTAACTGTTTGCGCGATTGTTTTGTGTTCTGTCCACTGCTTCAAGCTGCGCAGTGTAAACTGCCTCCCCGAGTGAAATGGTGAGCCCCAAAAGCCTGGAGCACACTTAGGGAGTCTCGACGATGCCACATAGTAATAACGTTTTAATGTGATGGTAGCATTGGTTTTAATTAACTCCAAGGAATAGAGCTTCGATTTCTTTTGTTCTATACATCCAGACATTTAGGACAGGATATAATTTTTAAAACTTCTTAAACAACTGATTGTTGGTTTAGTCTGAATAATAAACTCACTATTCACTATTTAAAGTAAATTTCTAGATCTCGTTTTGAGGTTCACGTGAACCCCAAAACGAGATCTAGAAATTGACTTTAAATAGTGATTGTATCATGATTACTATGGTGCTGTATAACATCTATTGATGAAATAAGTTCAACGAGTTGACAATCTCTGCAAATATCTGATGCAGTGGGACAAATGGAAATGACCTGCATCAGCTGTCATCACGAGAACCACATAAAAACAGTGCAAAATTGCATTCAGTTTCTTACCAAATTCCTTCCAATTTAACCTGACACAAGGAACATAAACGCTTGTGACTCATAACACATTTAATGATTTACAATGACTTGTGTAAACCTTTCCACACGAGCAAATATAGAGCGGATAGTGTATCCGTCTAATGAGAAGGCATGAAAGACGAACACAGATATTTGATTACCAAGACCTTTCACAACTGTTTACACAGAAAAATTGCGCTTATTCCTTAAGTTGCTGATCAAACAAACATACATGATACATAATAAGATGTCACAAACTGTCCTGAAACTGAGGTGGAGCTACATAGCTATGTAGTGGGCAACTGTGGTTCATCAAATTATAGCTTTTTGAAAATCTTAACAATAAGCTGGCAACATGAAAATTAATAATCTCTGAGAACAGTTGTCAACATCCTTGTGTGCCAGTTCCTTGCTGATTACTCCAGTCTCAGTACCACACCCCCACCCACACCCCCACCCCCACACCACCACCCCCCACCCCCAAACAAAAATAGTTGAATGGGTAATTACATCTGGATTTCTGCAACTCAAAGGCTTGGTAGTATAGGTGGGACAGCTATATGCACTCTGCACTTTTTTCAAGGGTGGTATGGCGAAGTCAGTTATGAGATAGATTCGGGTAACGTCCACATATTGTGCCAGCCAAAGTGGTAGCATAGCATCTGTACAGTCACCACCACTGACTGGCAAGGATGATATCCAGCCAAACATGATCAATCTGTTAGTGTTCAGAACAACTGGCAACTATAATACACATACAACACATTGCCTCCGGAGGGATGTGTTCGCATGCATGCATGCGTGGTATATGTGCACGCATGAATGCTTGTAAACAGTCTGTATACTTAGGTCAACTGAATGCTTGCAAGTGTTTAGTTCTTAATTTTTTCTAGATATATGGATAACCATGCTTCCTGGAAACATACTAGCATGGGCGCGCCGGGTATGTAAACCAGTTAACAAAAGCTCAACTAGCTCATTAGATTCATATCAATTACAGTGTTTCCCCTGGGTAAAATACCGGGCGAGGTCATGGGGGATCTGAGCAAACGGGGAAGACGTTATGCAATGCTATGGGGGCATGCCCCTCGGAATTATTTAAAAAATCACTTCAAAATGGTGCATTATGAAGAGAGTGTGAACAAATTCCCGGTCACATGGTGGGGACAGAAATTAGAAGTTTGCATATATATATATATATATATATATATATATATATATATAAGTTTGTAGTTTTACTTGTACATAAATAGTAGGGCACAGAAAGGTGGCAGTTTTTGCATATTTTGGGCAAGGTGGCTTAGAAAAACAGTGAAGTGGCCCACCTCCCTTGTCACATGGCAGGGGAAACACTGTGACTTCAGCAATACGGAGGGGACTCTTACACGATGGCTGTACGTACCTTTTGGAGAGGTGTCGTGCAACGTCGACCCGTTGGAAGCCCTCCAGATTGTAGAGTCTCTTGGCGAGTCTGGCCGCTGACGGTCTGTCCACCTCCTTCACCGGCTGGTGGTACATGCTGTGTACGTCCCAGTCACCACTGTCAGTGGTGTCCGCCAACACCGTCGCGTTCACTGGAATGTCACTCAGCGGCCCGCCGGCGCCATCTGAAGGTGAAGACGAGCACGGGCTCCGTCGCGGCGAACTCGCCGCCGCCACTTCGTAACTCTTGGCGACGGCCTCGTCATGGCGGGCGAGTTCCGCGTCACTGCGGCCCTCGGTTATGGCACCGGTTGGATCCCGTGGCGACGGACACGCATGGCTAGAGTTACTGTAGTTCGTGTTTTGCCTTGAAAGATCGGGATCAGTCCGTTGGTCAGTGTGAATGATGTCAGACTGCTGGGGGTTGTCGGCGGGGGATGACCCTCGCTGCCGCCCTGGTTCCGTCGTTCCGTTGGTTCGCCCCTCTGCCGGGGTGCGATGCATGGCCTCCGACTCAGATCTGTGTTTCTTGACCGCCCCAGTGGGTTCGTCCAGCATGACGAACGTGTGCATTTTCTCGCCTGGCACACATTCGCACTTCTTCTCCGGCGAGCTGTCGAGACTGCGAGACTGACCCGCTCCTGCTCCTGCTCCTGCTCCCGCTCGCAGCGCGTCCTCCCTCTGGAGGCTGTCCTCGGAACCGGCCGACGACTGCTCGTAGTGGAGCACGTCGACCGACGAGGCGAGACTGTCGTCGAACGCGATGCTCACCAGCGTCAGCCCGCCGTTCATGTTACTTTCCAGGTAGTTCTCGTGGCTCTTGCTGTTGCGCACGCCACCTATTGGGGACGGGTTGGTGCGTGCGTTGTGCACGAGCTTCTCCGCACTCTTGCTGGACGCGAGACTGTGATCGATCTGTGATCCGTCTCGCATCCGGTCTGCCTCCGAATCGGAACAGTTTCGTTTCACCCGCATCCCACCAGGGTGTGACTTTGTATCCGCCGTTTCATGCTTCACTGCCACGGGTGGAGCCGTGTTTTGGTGAATGAAAACGGGCGGCTCCTCACATGTGACCTCTCTCCTAGGTGGCGCCCCTAGTTCCTGCAGGAGCTCATCGGGTGGCGGGGGAAGTTCGTCGACATCGATAAGGTCATCATGGCGATACTTCTCGTCCTCGCTAGAAATGTCATCGGGGGGTATATCGAGGGCGATGGGTACATCCGGGTAACGAGGCACTCCCAAAATACCCACATTCTCCAGGGGCATCACCCTGTGTGGGACTGGGGAAGGTTCTTTCACGACCATCGTCATCATCTCGACGGCGGGAGGAGATATTTCAGCGATGGGTACGCGTGGCATCAACTGCACGTGCTCCGTAGGCGCATTGGTGATGTGAACTTGCTGCACGGCCGGGGCCGGCCTCGTCGCTTCAGACTCAGCCTCGCTCGTCACAACTGGTGCAACTGTTGCCACTGATGTCTGGTCCACTACCGGGTCAACAAGGTCACTGCCCACAACAGGATGTGAACTATTGACCTCTTGTTGGACCACGTCACTTTCATTCCCTACTTTCGTTGCGGGTGCCTCGACATGCCCAACGTGACTCTTTGGCAAAGTACGGGGTGGTGTTCTCGGTATACTTTTCGGCGAACCTCCAACTGGCTTCGGGATCTTACTCGATCGCTTCGGCGACGGTGGCGCCACCACGCCAGTGTTATCCACTCCGTCGCCATCAGCGGCGATCTTTAGCCGCTTCTCCGGCGAATCGTTCTTGTGATGCGGCGACGTCCGAATGATCATGTCGCCCGTCATCATAAACGTCTCGAAACCCTTATCCACCCTCCTTGCGGGAGAGTTCAGGTTTCCACCTGCGTTCTGATCGCCGTCGGACAGAGTGACGCCGTTTTCGTGGCATGCTTTCGGCGCGAATGGGTCGGCGTAGAATGGCGTTTTGACAGTGCCCGCACTGATTGCCGATATGTTGTGACTGCCGTTCATGTTCCCCTGTTCCATTGTGGTGCCGTGCGGTGCGATCGTCAGTGCATCGCACCGGCCAAGTGCTGATGGTCAGTACGGCACATGGTCTGGTCAACGCCCTGTCTGTTGTCAGCGGTCAAGAATCCGCGTGGCAGGCATCTCGGCACGGTCAGCACTGAAAGAAGAAAGTTTTTATTTTAACAGTTGTTTTAATATGACATATTATCAGCAAGAATGGCACCCTTATCTGAACCCAATTCAACCTGAATTCACAAAATGAAGTGTCATTAATTGATAACTAATATTTTTAAATGCTTGATATCTGTTCACAAGAGTATGTGAACATTGAAAAAGCATCTGAAGATCATAACTATAAAAGTATACTAGTGTATTTCATTAAATCAAACAGACTATGCTGTGTGGTCACTATGTACATCAGATTTCATAGCAGTACGTGATCATTTGGACTTGCTGGATCAAAGATCAGTTACAATTACAGGTAAGCATTCCAGGCACGCCATCATTAAATTAAGTCAAAAATAGAGAAACAACTGAGTAACATTTCATCCATGTACACGTATGGATGCAAAAAAAGTGATTTCACAGTTGTACTGCAACTATCACATTGTACAAGTGAATATTGCATATGTGAACACGTGTCCGCCACAAGACCACTGCAGAAGTTGACACTGGGGCTTGCCAAGACAATTGACAGGCACGAGTGAGTAGACTCATGCATCATGCATGCTAATGCACACACTAAAATATATGTCACAACATAGTAATCATAAAACATTCATAATATATTTTATTTTCACTACTAAGACCACTGGTGCGTGTTTGATAAAAATACTAAATAAATAATGATGCTTTTGCATTAATAAAACCTGTGTTTTTAATTATTTTATTGTGTACTGCTATTAATAGAACAGAGAGACACTGACAGCCAGACAGAACTAAGATCAAGCTCATGATTGCTTCCACCTAGAGGGAATCGCAGGGGAGTGGGGGAGGACTGAAAAAGTGTACGGGGACTCAATGCACACACATGATGGATATAGACAAGTCAACTGAGGCCAGTGTTCAATTAATACGTCTCTTTCCCTGGCCACCTCCCCACGTTGCCTAGCACTGCCGCGAATTTGATTTGCACCAATTCCTTTAGTGTTTTATTACTCCGAAGTAGCTGTCAGAATGATTTTGGCAAAACCGGCCTGCGATAATGTAAAACTTCAGCAAGACTTAGAGTGACTGTTGTTTGTCATCAGATGGCAGCACGTGTATGTGACCACGGCAAAACTATAAGTAATCAAATGACTGTGACATTTTGTGTGATGCCTTAGCAGCCTAGATTACTGCAAAATTGCCCATGAATACATGTGGTTGCATTCGAAAAACAACACGTTTTACCAGATCAGTGTAATTATATCACATTTCACACATAATGAACAGCTGTTAACACAGAATGAGAGATGACTTGACAGCAAGAGCCATCCTCAATCCTCACACACCCTACATCCATGCCATCCCATCCATAGCACGAACATGTGTAAGTTTTTATTTTGCGAGCGAAATGATGATTAAACACACACCGTTTCTGCTTGGTGCTGACACAGACACTACGCTGTCATTGGTCACACGGACTCTGACATTTATACTTGAAGCAGCGATGTGTGTCCCGGCAAAAAACATGATACACGGTTATGAGTTGTTGTTGTGGCCTACAGTGTACATGAGTACCTTAAAGGCAAAGTATACAAAACATCGCCACTTGCATTATACAATCTGTCACAACTCACGTGCCGTAAGTGTCAAAAGTGTGCATTCCGTAGAAGACTGGTTCACGATAATGCAGTTTGGCACATACATCGCAAAGTAATATTGACTCAACATGCATAGGTGCGTGTAGTTGCACAGGCGTCCACTAGGGGTCAGAGTTGTACTCGTAGCTTTACGTAGAGACCTGCCCCACCCGTCATTTTGATGGGTAAAACCCGTTTTGGACTGACAAAAATATCACTGCATAGATGGTGAACATGTAAAACCCGATTTGGAATTGATAGCAGTATCACTGGTTGGGTAGTGGACATGTAAAAAATCAGGAACAAACAAAGGTCTTAAAAAACCATAATTATTCATAATTATGCTTTGGGTGTCACGTGTTTGTGTTTATGTGTTTGTAGTTTATTTCAGGTCATAATACACATCTTTACTCAGCTTGTGTGTGTTAGTTAACACGCAAGTGTCGACCACAAAACTGTGGACTGACAAACATCCGATCCCACATATAGGCCTGGTTGTACAAGTATCCTCAAGGTGGTGGAATGACAGAGTGGCAGAGATGACTCATGAAGTGATATCGCCATCATTTGTTAGGGATACTTTTTACAACTCTGACATACAGTGATATGGTCACACAAACACACTATACTGAACTGAGTGGCCAACCTTGAGTCACACTTCACGCAAACTATCAGAAGTAGGGAAATGAGAGGTGGATTATACATGATGATAACACAGTTCTTTCATCATAATTTTGATATGCCTGTTACTGGGTATACACAGGGGCATAATAATTAGTATACATGAAAAATTATTGTATATACCCCAGGTATATACGGATTAACTTAAGACCTGGAAACAAGTTAATATCATTAATAAAAACATAATGTAACAAAGTATAATAGTGCTGCAGTGCAAGAATTATTCACTACTATATTATGCATAAAATCAACACCGGAAATGTCACTGACATCAATTATCAAACCCAATTTGTTAATATGTATAAAATATGATTTCACAAAAAAAGGTAATAACAAGGTTGGACAGCCAGCCACAAACTGCAGGTCAACTGTTGTATTTCAACAGAAATGAACACACTACACAACTGTGGCAGTGCCTGGTCTCTGGCCTGTGTGTTTTATTGTTTCAAATTCAACACGTGGACCCCACACAATGACACAGACCCTGGACTGGATTACTAATCACAGTACCCACCCAAACATATTAGGGTAACGTGAATGTGTGTACTGTACAGCCCTGTAAGTACATATTCTGATGGTCACTGATTTCTCATAAAGCTGTCAAACAAAGGAGACATTTAATGCTTTATCAAACTCAACTCTTATAAACACAAAAGGCATACAGCTAGTCAAGATAAGACAGCCCCAGATTCCACTGATCAGAATCTTTGCACTTGTAATGCACTTCCTGCTAATCCTGACCAACTAACACATCTATGTCAACGTCAAGTCAACACAATCCAGATACCAGCTAAGCACCCAAACTGTGTTACACTTTCCCTCACTGCTCAACCAGTGAGGATGTAACCTAAGAACTAAGAAATATGGCAGAGTGATCAGTGCAGACAATCAGTCTGACACTGTCAGTCTAAGCCATGCTGCTACACGTCCCAGGAGGCATTCTATACATCAGTTCTACTCAACCCAATTTTCTACCATGTACATAACTCTGTAGAATACACCAACATGGCTGTACTTCAATATAACAGATGCACAAGAGAAGCCGTTTCACTAATGTGCCACAGATGTCCCGTACTCACAGTGCCATGAAACACACGCACGCACGCCCGCACATACACACACAGGCACAGACCCAGCAAAAATGCCACACGTTTATATCTAATTTCCTGCATAATGAAACAGCTGTTAGAGTAGTAAGAAAGATCCTACACCTCTCCCGTCTCCGTACCAATCAGCAGCCCAGATGGTGCTGTCTGTATCATGCCAACAGATATTTTATTTTCGTCACAAAACTAAGCAGAACTAAAAGTAGCAGACGTACAAATCTCTTGTCATCTAACTGCCATACTACTCCACTTCTCATCTAGACTTGCTAGCTAAGGATTTTAGTTACCTATTGTATTGTATTTTACTTACCTATTGTATCTTTTAGTTACCCTATTTTTAATTTTATTCATTATTCAATTTTATTTCATGACCTATTTATTTTTATTAACCACTTATTTATTATTTTACTTGTACTTGTACTCCATAATTGCTTTAGTTTGTTTTAAGTATTGTACTTTTTAATTTTTTTTAAATTGTATTTTATTTTATGTATACATATGGACTATTTGTCCGAAATAAACATACTACTTTAGTTAATTTGACAACAATCTAAATTTGCATTGGGCAAAAAAATAAATCAACCTAAGATGGTCACAGTTAAAGTTCTTGAACATAAAGAATGACAGAAGCTCATATTTTTTAACAAAAAGAAAACTAAAATGCTAAAACTAGCATGCTTCAATTACAAATAAAACAGTTCTCACTCTTGGTACAGATGACTGGACAATGTTGAAAATGGAGGCGAAAGTGATTGGATCAGCAGAAATGTGGATGGATCTGCTGTGGTATGGTGAGGATCCATTGGATGGCAGGTTGTAATGACCAAAACGTTGTCAGTATTGAAAACCAACAAACAGCCACTAGGATATGCTGTGCACTGCAATTCGTCTTTCTTTGGCCCACACTAAGACAAGGTGGCCCTGTGCTGCTGAAGAATAGGATACAGTAGAAAGTCCCTGGGAATCTACGCCATGGAAGACTAAACATTGTTCAGTCACATCACTTAATGTTTGGGCAGAAGAACGGAAATGATCATGAGATGCCAGAGGTTGATGGAGGACATTTGTGGGAGAGGCTGCACAGGCCGGGCAATCATGAGTGCACCTTTGACAGGACTGGAAAAATAACACAAGATCAGGCATATTACCTTCAAATGAATCCAGGAATGTCAGACACAACTGAAACATCTTCAAGTTAAAATAAATAATAGACACTGAGCCAAGCTCACTCTTGGTGCAATGTATTTCAGGCTCACACCAGGGCACTGAGATTTATCCTAGATTGATCTGATACAGCCGGGCACAAAAGGACCACTCTATTTCTCATGACCCAACTCCCCCCTGGTCCTGATGCTGAAGTGATGGTCCAGTGGTTGGTCTAGACAGATAAGTCCCGCTTTAGATGGATAAGTCCCACCTTAGCCAGCTACTGCATCACTCCCTGCACTGTCAACTGACAATGACGACTCACTGTCAACTGTCAAGCCATCGCCTGACACAGGGACGGATTATTACTTTATGAAGACAACCATTTTAATGACTCAGTCCTGCACGTTATAAACTGATTCACATTTGACAATATTATGATCATGCTGGCAGGATTTTCCACATTTAACGTCGATGACCTACTGTGGCTGTTGTTGTCAAATCCTATAATTTGTTTTCCCTAACTTGGCACAGGTGTTCATCACCAGATGAAAGAGACTAGCAAAAAGACATTGTCTACACACTGAGAGGACCATTCCACCTCTGTCTGTCTACAGACCATCAGAGTCACCAGAAACTATTCCTTCACCAGTATTTGTATCTGTTCATCAAAAAAGCCCACTTCCTGTTAACTTTTTTAAACACCCATGACTATATCAACTTCAGTTTTACTATATTTGTACAACCGTAAACAAAATAGCCATCTCTCAATCCATATATACTGTAACTACATTTTTATGCGAATACTACAATTTTTCACATTCCAAGTTGGCCTGTGATGATTAGATTTGCGACTACTCAGCATATTGGAACATATACCAAATGATGTGTGGCTTTAGGGATGTCACATGACAATCACATGGATGAGATGATCGACCGGAGGCAACGTTGGCGGATCAAACTTTGCACAGCAGCTCCCCCTAGGGGGTAGAGCAGACGATTTCTACGCCAACCAATTGTGTGCAGTGTCCACAAGTATCGACTGCTTCCAACTATCCTGTCTAGATCTAGGTGCATGAACACTGTATAACCTGACAGGGCCGTGTACTTCATTATTATTTAGTGGCGTTTCTGTTCACATAAATGGCTGAAAACACTTGTCTCATCAACGACTCATACAAGATGTAGATGAATTACTGGCTTGTAGCTAGATTTACTTGGCAGTGGACTTTCAGCTAGATTTACTTGGTAGTGGACTCACATGCCTGATCCGGAAGCAAGATCAAGTGGGTTTGAGATGAAAACCACCAATCTACAAGTCAACGACAGGTTACACATTTACCCCATGGCACAGGATCCAGACAGAAGATAGCAACGATTGTCCTATTTTTTGCATAGTCAGCAGAACTATTTGGCGTTCGGCACCAACTGGTTTTTACGCCGACTGCCAACCAAAGTCGGCGCTAGTTGGTTGGTGTACGTGGCATGGAAACGGAGTTCTTTACAATGACATTTGCAAGTTAGCAAGTTTACCCCAACCATGAAAAAATATATCTATCACAGCAATTATCATCAACACATTTTCCTGTAAACTGATTCGGTCCATTGATTGACTAATTTCTGCTATAACCAGTGGCAGCTTCTGAACAGTGGATCATCACTGAGTAATAATTTTAGACTGGTGTCTTCCAATGTTGCGAGAAAAGAAGGATCCAGACACGGGAATCTTCATGACACACCAAGACGTGTGTGCAGGATATGGCTGTGTAACACATGTGTGATCACACCACCCTCATGCCTGACACTGACAGGGGGGATGGGGAGGGGGGGGAGGATTGGTTCCTGTCTCCACAACTGACAACAGACTTCAGAGGATGATGTCTACGCCCATGTGAATGGCAACGGCAAACCTGGAGAACAGTCAAATCAAATGGAGCAAAAACTGGAGAAAAAGGATCGTATTTTTTGTGAATTCTATCATTTACATTTCATTACATGAATCCAGGTGCACTATTTGGTGCCTGTTTCTTTCTTTCTCCATCCTTGCCAGGGTCTAGTATTCCTCGGAGCTGTCTCTGTGAAACAACTCCAAGATGTTACCATGGTACACCACCCCAAAAACGATACCTGAATAATTTATCACTGGCCAGAGTTGGCATGTAGTAGACATAGCGACTGCTCTGATTGCTGATTATGTAGTAGGACAGGAGAGAGCCGTCTGTGCCAGCTAGCAGCCTCCGTACCGATGGGGAAGCTTGAAAGAATGTGTGTGGAAATATCTATATATTATGTGTAAAATATATATATATTGCAGTGCAAGATACCTGCCACATATGTATTGCTAGAAGCTTGTCATATTAACATTGTGCTTTGTGATGCCTTTTATCTCAGACTGTGGAATTAGAAGGTGTGCCATCTGTTGCATCGTGTAAGATGCCATACCATACCGTTGTGTTGTGGAACAGAACAGCTATCTGTTGCCCTGTGGAAGAGGAATCATTGTACTACCAGAGCAGGATA
The DNA here is from genome assembly GCA_964017155.1 of Oasisia sp. SBJ-2009. Taxonomy (NCBI): domain Eukaryota; kingdom Metazoa; phylum Annelida; class Polychaeta; order Sabellida; family Siboglinidae; genus Oasisia; species Oasisia sp. SBJ-2009. Next base: position 12,428,576 of record OZ024858.1, read on the forward strand.
TACTGGCATAAAATGCACAAACCCTGACACAACGTGCCGATTCACCCAGCACCAGACATGTGAAGGAAGGATGTCGATGGTGTCTTTCAGGCGAGACACTAAGACCTGAAGGTACATAGTCTTAGTCCAGGTGTCTCTAACCCACAAATGCTACACATTCATCCAGCTCTGAATTACAAAGTCACGTTATGCAGTCACAACAGATGCATGAGCCTCAGTGGAAGGTGAAGATGACATGGTAACACTCGTGTAGCAGCGAAGCTAAAAAAGGTTATGTACCCACAAGAACTGGTCGACAAGCTCGATTACCTGATGAAATGAGTCTCTGCGCTAACAGAAAGTCTGAGAGAGCGTGATGAAAAAATCCAAAACCTTGAAAGGAAAGTGGCAACACTGGAGCTTGATTCTGACAAGGTAGAGCAATACTCATGGCACTCAAACCTCAGGTTCAGTGGAATTCCGGAAACAGACAACACGAAGTTGAAGACACAACGGAGAAAATCTTACAAATCATCAAATCATCAACATCAAGCAGACCACCAGTGGCTGGTTGCTAGGATAGTAAGAAGTGATTGTGTGTAACTTCACAGCCAACTCAACTGAGTAAACACAAGTAAGCAGACAGCAAGAAATGGGTCAGTTTTGTTTCTCCCGGTGTATACTGTATACAGCGGTGTTTTGTGTGTACTGGGGCCTGACATCTCACACAAGCTGACAGAGTACAGCGTATAACAACCCACCTCTATGTGGGACACACACAACACTGGCTCAGTACTTTACAGTAGCCACAGGCTGTGGGCCACATAACTGCCATGACTCCTGTTGGTCTTCAGAAGTTTGTAAATGTGTCAGTCAATATTTGTCATGGAATGAGATCATGTTTGTGGTGTCACCCTGTGGTACCATAAATACCACAACACTCACCAACACATGTCATATCAACCACACTGGATCACCAACTGTGTCACCACTTACTGTCACCACTTACTGTCTCCATGTCACCACCCATCAGGAGACTCAACTCTCTTTCTCCGTCTCCGTCTCCGTCTCCGTCTCCGTCTCCGTCTCCGTCTCCCCCTCCCCCCCCCCACCTCTCCCTCTATCTCTCTCCCCCCTCTTATAGCCTTTATACAGGATACATTTTTACAAGTGTAAATATGCACACACTGAATAATAAAGTTGTTTTGCTTCTAAAATGTCCACCCATTCATTATCCACTCAAATGGTCACCCATCCAAAGTGAACTTTGCCTTGCCGATTCATAAGATGTGTAGAAAAGGATGCTTTTCATGGCTCCACAACAGCAAAAATGAAGCACCATTCAAAAGACAGTTATTCGAATGAGTAAATAATTGGTACAGGCACGGGTCAATGAACAACATGGTAGTAACAGAGGATGTAGCAAAGGTCAACGGAACAGTAGGAAAGAGAGAGAGCATGATTGGTTAGTGTTCCAAATTACATCACATCATGTTGTTGACTGATTGAGATATGCTTTCAATCAATTGATCACTTAAAATCAATTACTTTTATGAATAAACCAAATTCAGTTTCCTGAAAGCAATGATGCCATGGATGTCACTTAACTACACTAATTGGATGTCCACAAACCTCAGGTTATGGGGAAATGCAAACACGAGAAGTCAATACAATACAAATGATGGGATGTTCGATAAGTTTCTCGTGGTGTTTACTGTGAATAGGTGCACATTTGGGTGAAACCTCTCGTGTGTCGGTGTTAACTGTCAACAATGCCAGTGAAATTGGACCAAGGACCATGGGGGTAGAAAGAAAACACAATCTCTGGCTACCATCAGGGCAAGCCACACCCACACTTCAGCAACAAAGAGGAGAGCAACCGGAGAACCCCAGATGTACGGTCTCTGGAGACGGTCTGTTTTGAACACCAAAAATCCATCTGTCTGATGCAGTCTACTCTAGACTTGTCACCGTAAAGACGTCATCAGTCCAGCCACCAGCCAATGGCCTGTCATCCATCATGACTCTAGGTCCCACCCACGCCTGGCCTAACTCGCTCAACACACACAGGGAAGAACTGTTGGGATCACAGAGCCTTCAGATGGCACATAACACACTATCTCAACAGATTCAACTTGTGAAATGTGGTTCATACTGTAAATATGCAAAGTATTGCGGAAAAGAAAACAGAAAGTAATGATATTTATCTCCGTAGCAAATGCCAAATTACCAACACTGCAAAGACAATTTCTACCAAAATACACGATAAGTAGAAAGATTGAAAACAGTAAAAACAAAGAGATCAATAAACCATCACATCATTTATTTACTACCTAGTAGAGAAGCTGTGCACCAACAAACAGTCAATGGTTGGGATGTGGCCGTAGATTCCCGTAGAATGCCAGGTAGTACTTTTAGAACAAAAACACCCTGCATGACAGGAGCCACCAAATTACAATTTGCACTCATTGCAATACTCCTTCAGAGTTAAATATACGTGTAGCAGAAAAACTAAAAACATGCAAAAGGTTGGAAATGGCAAGTATTTTGGTTCAAACATGTGAAAACAATTTACACCAGTGTGATGGGACGATATTGATACAGAGTGGATGAGAGTGAGGCACAGACGGAATCAAGGCACAGCTGTGACATTGTACACAAGACTGAGGACTTACCCAGTCCAGTGTCTATACCCCACTGTGGAGCACAGACGCAACACAAGCTGGTTATAATCAATGTATAACATAGCACCACTGTCAACACCACCAATCAATTACATTCCGTTGAGACACACCAGCCCATTGATTGGCTAGACAGGGCAGGACTCAGTATGGGTGACACAGACCAAGCAGAGGTAAGCCGAGCTGACCGGTAACTTCAGGTCTACCTACTGGACTGTCAAATCACCATTCATGGATCATTAGGACAAGGCAGCTACTTTTCCTGTCATGGTACCATCTCTGGGGACAGATAGACAGTCATACACACCCACTGTAGTAACCTGGCTAACAGAACACTCAGCACTGGGAGCTTTGCTAAGAAGCTAACACGAGAATCTGATTGATCTGTGCTAGGACATTTAACCTTTACAATCCCGGAATGAGTTGTAAATGCATGTGCTTTACAAAACCAGAGTATTGAGTTTTCACTCATAACACGTCCAAATGGAATAAGAAACACATAAATAGTAAACACACAATACTGGAAGCAGATGGAACTAAGTGTAAGTTCTTTGTATGCCATCTGATGCATGTGTGACCGGTTCCAACAAACAACAAGTGAGACCAAATATATTCACACAGCAAATCCCCTATTATCACCCGACTCGAGATGGTGACACCGAGTAACTGAACACAGTCGCTTTGACGTTAAAATCACTATGATCACGGTGCTGAAACGTGTGTGCAATGACAGAATGACCCAGTAGTATACGTGACAGTAACTACAGAACCAAGACAATACGTCTTCCTGGTCCAACCTGAGGACAGTTGTGTCCTCTCCGACAGTGTCTACAGTCATAATCACAGGACAGACGGAACAAATACAAACCCTCACCATCCACACCACAGACCTGTGCAGACTTCTGAGAACTGTACTACTTTTCGTTGTGTCAAAACATGATTGGACTGTAAGCAACAATGCGCTGTAGCAAAGGAACCATGCGTGAGTTGACAACTGCTACAATGAGTCTGCCTTGTTCCCAGGCACATTAGCGGCTTAACAGCTTACCACATATCATTGCCCACTCACAAAACAGTCATCGTATTTCCCATGTAAAGCACATTAGAATGACCCTGCTTCATAATACAGTTCTGCACACCAGGTAAGTGCATTTACTGTAAACCAATGTCGGCGAGTATCATAACTGTAATCTAGATTCAAGACTTTATTATGACTTATAGTGGTCCTGGATGAAGTTTCTAATGAACTAATGCGACTGATTTCTAATAAATGTAGTAATTCTTTCAACACACCACCGCAGTACTTTCTGCATCTAAGATTATGTTTTTTCAAACAAAATATTCCTGCTACACAAATAACCTGTGCTGAGACGCAGTAGCTAGATGGAAGTTGCCAGCTGCCAATCACGAAGACCACTGTTTGGGTCTGCCTGATGCTGCAGCTTATAACAACATTTGGGAAATATATTATTTATCCCTCTTTGTATGAGTCTCATAGTTTCAGAAGAAACACCCTTCTCTTCTGATGTTGAAATAAAAGGTCCAACACACTGAGGGGGTTTAATGTGTAAACTGTTGTGAATTTGCATTTAGTGATAATCTCTAGATCTGCAAGACTCACAAATGCTATGCACACACCAGCAGATTTTTGTAAACACCAACTACCTAGTCAGCCGCCTGCAGTCGGTTGGTGTGAGCAACTTTAGGCTGACCGTCACCTTAGTCAGTCGACTAACACGGATTTGAATGTTGAATCTGCAGTCGCCGTTAATCCACAGTTGTAGTTAGATAAGGAGGCATTCAGTGACAAGTTGACGCTGCATGCGCATATCCGATGAGTCGGCTGGTTTGTGCAGGTTTTTTGCAGGTCATAATCGTATTAATAGTAGATTTTTGGATGATGCTTACTGTCGATGGTCGGTGCTAGTCAGTTGGTGTGTGCGGGCAGAAGTCGGCACTAGTTGGCAGAACCAATTGGTGTTTAGCATCGACTGATTTTGACACTGACTGCCAACTGAAGTTGGTTGGTTTGTGGGCTGAAGTGTGCGGGCAGAAGTCGGCACTAGTTGACAGAACTAATTGGTAATTAGCACCAACTGATGTTTATGCCGACTGCCAACTGAAGTTGGCACTAGTCGGTTGGTGTGTGTGGCACTAGTCGGTTGGTGTGTGTGGCACTAGTCGGTTGGTGTGTGTGGCACTAGTCGGTTGGTGTGTGTGGCACTAGTCGGTTGGTGTGTGTGGCACTAGTCGGTTGGTGTGTGTGGCACTAGTCGGTTGGTGTGTGTGGCACTAGTCGGTTGGTGTGTGTGACACTAGTCGGTTGGTGTGTGTGGCACTAGTCGGTTGGTGTGTGTGGCACTAGTCGGTTGGTGTGTGTGGCACTAGTCGGTTGGTGTGTGTGGCACTAGTCGGTTGGTGTGTGTGGCACTAGTCGGTTGGTGTGTGTGGCACTAGTCGGTTGGTGTGTGTGGCACTAGTCGGTTGGTGTGTGTGGCACTAGTCGGTTGGTGTGTGTGGCACTAGTCGGTTGGTGTGTGTGGCACTAGTCGGTTGGTGTGTGTGGCACTAGTCGGTTGGTGTGTGTGGCACTAGTCGGTTGGTGTGTGTGGCACTAGTCGGTTGGTGTGTGTGGCACTAGTCATATACATCAATATCTAGATGAGAGATGAAACTATGAGCACCTTACCTGACAGTCGGCCCTTAGAAGGTATACCCAGTAGGGTAGATATGACAAAGAAGATCTTCAGGGTCTTACAGAGACCACTTATGCATCAGATCTGCCCTAAGAGGCTCCAGCTAGGAATAGGATTTGGGAGATTCGTGGCATTCCTCCCAGCAACACCAGAGGCCCTGAGGAGATGGGGCTGATAGAAGCCATCACAGCAGTAGGCTGTGTCCAAGTGGTCACACCACGTGTCCACCACAAGAGACTCATTACCTGCGGAGACAAACCCCACTAGCGTTGACCACAACACTGTATGTCTCCACTGGAGGATATTCAGGCATCCTCTTGCACATTTATTTACACAGCATCTTTCCCAGAAAATACATCCCACTGTGAGCAGCTACAGACAAGCTGCTGTGACTTGTTCAATGAAGTACTACTGAAGTTCAGTGAACTAGCAACAACTCTCAGTTCAGTTTGGACCAGGGCAAACTGACCTGACAATGACCCAGAAATCAGTTTAAACAATTGTCTGAATTGCTAGCCTTCAAGTAGCTGGTAGGCGACTTCAAACAATGTAAACTACTCGGCAGATATTCTATTTTGTCTTCTACAGTGAGATCTATTTATTCAATTACTAGATATTTACCTACCACTTGTTGTCACATGTACTTACAGCCTACTCTTGTGTGACCATTATTTACCTTTCATTTTGAGTAAACCCTGCAAGAACCAAGGATTCTCCCATGTGGGTAAAATAAGAGAAACCACAGTTTCAACTGCTGGGTCAACCTTGGTCACTCCTGACTGATCACGTCATCGATCACGACCTCAAAGACATTCTACTATTTACATCGAAATACCCAACTGGACACAATGCTGCCTGGTGATGGTGGATGGCATGTAGTGACTGAATGGATGAATGGCACAACAAACTAAATACAGATTGGCAAATGGCCATTTGTTACAATAATGTTCCGGGAGACAACTCAGCAATCTGCATTACCTGACACTGTCAACATGGCACACAGAGCTTCCACATTAATTCCCGGCTGTGTCCACAATCCACACGTCCTACACAAGCCTGTGCAAGTGACACCCTTCCTTACACTGGACCAAGGCAGACCTGCAGGTGGTCTCAGCCCAGTGACTGCAGTTGACAGAGTGTTGACAACATACAGACAACAGGGGCTGCCAGTGAGTGGACCCTGCAGGGCAAGACTTCTGTGTCACACATCTCACCTCCTGTCATCATACGCCAGCAGCTGATTCTTGTGAGGTGACACAGGCCCTCAGCCACATACACCCTCATACACTGTTACAGACAGGCTGTCAATGAAAAAAGTCCTCAGCAATACAGTAACACAAGTCTCCCAAGGCATAGGCCTTAAAAGATACAGGCCCTCGGTGACACACACGTTCAACGACACCATCTCTTGTGCCACAGGCTCTCACCGACACAGGCCTTTCAGTGACACAGGCCCTCACTGACACAGGCCCTCACTGACACCAGCCTCTCAGTGACGCAGGCCCCTCAGTGACACAGGCCCTCACTGCCATAGGCTTCTCAGAGCCACAAGCCTCTCAGTGACACAGGCCTCTCAGTGACACAGGCCCTCACTGACACGGGCTTCTCAGTGCCACGGGCCTCTCAGTGACACAGGCCTCTCAGTGACACAGGCCCTCACTGACACAGGCCCTCACTGACACAGGCCCCTCACTGACACAGGCCTCTCAGTGACACAGGCCTCTCAGTGACACAAGCTCTTAATGAGGCAGGCACTGTACATATTTTTTCAGCGATGAAGCCTGGCATATTGTTTGTATTTTCCAGCCAATTCTGACTACAAGGTTTAATTTCATAATATTTTCACTTTTTTACTGACTTTACCTTAGATCTTGTTGTGTGTCGTGTGTCACAAAAGACCATCACCTTCGAGACCTTACATCCTCATATTTCAGCATTGTTTGATATTCAACTGTGTTACATGCCGTCGCCTCCAAAGTCCTACATCTCGATATTTGTTGCTGACCACCGAGCAACGAACACTGTACGAGCTGCAAAGCCAGTGACCGGGGAGAGTGATGATGATTCAAAGAGAAGAAAGTTGGAAACTATCAAACTGATTGCTAAGCATCACGCCCATTGCATACCAATATTTCAGCTTTGTTTGATATTTGACTGCATTACACGCCGTCACCTTCAAGAGCTTACGTCCTGATATTTTAACTGTTAATTGGAATGGACAAATATAAGGTGCTGATGTAAAACACAGTTTGGCGCTATGCATGTCTTTGCTGTGTGGCGTCTCTCTGAACTGTTGAGACTTACAACACTACTGTTGTGGGACAGACTGTCAAAGCAGAGACACTAAGTTGATCAGTCTCACTATGGCAGTGACCAATCACTGTCCAGAGATGACATTCCTCTGGTTTGACACCAACATCCTGTGTCTGCTGTGGAAGATGACATCAGGTAGTTTCTGACAGAGGATGAGTTGACCTTGGATCTTGTTGTGTGTCGTATGTCACAAGAGACAATCAGCTTTGAGACGTTGCGTTGTGATATTTTAAAATTGTTTGATAATCGACTGTGTTACACGCCGTCACCTCCAAAGTCCTGCATCCCGATACATTTGCTGACCGCCAAGCAATGAGCCATTGTACTTGCCGCAAAGCCTTTACAAGGAGAGAGTTACGACGACGCAAAGAGTGGAAACCATGAGACTGATTGCTAAGCATCAAGCCCATTGCGTCGTGATATTTTAGCATTGTTTGATATTCGACTGTGTTACACCCCGTCCCCTCCAAAGTCCTGCATCCTGATATTTTTGCTGACCGCCAAGCAACGAACACTGTACTAGCTGCATAGCCAGTCAAAGGTGAAAGCAGTGGTGATTCGAAGAGATGAAAAGAGGAAACCATCAAACTGATTGCTAACTAAGCATCACGCCCATTGCATCCCGATATTTCAGCATTGTTTGACATTCGACTGCATTACACGCCATCACCTTCAAGAGCTGATATTTTAACTGTTTATTGGAACGGATAAATATAAGGTGCTGATGTAAAACACACTTTGGCGCTATGCATGTCTTTGCTGTTTGGCGTCTCTCTGAACTGTAGAGACTTAAAACACTACTTTCGTGGGACAGACTGTCAAAGTAGAGACACTAAGTTGATCAGTCTCACTAAGGCAGTGACCAATCATTGTCCAGAGATGACATTCCTCTGGCTTGACACAAACATCCTGTGTCTGCTGTGGAAGATGACGTCAGGTTATTTCTGACAGAGCAGTGAGTTGACCTTGGGTCTTGCTGTGTTGTATGTCACAAGAGACCATCACCTTTGAGACGTTGCATTGTGATATTTTAGAATTGCTTGATATTCGACTGCGTTACACGCCGTCACCTCCAAAGTCCTGCATCCTGATATTTGTTGCTGACCGCCGAGCAACGAACACTGTACGAGCTGCAAAGCCAGTGACCGGGGAGAGTGATGATGATTCAAAGAGACGAAAGTTGGAAACTATCAAACTGATTGCTATGCATCATGCCCATGACGTACCAATATTTCAGCATTGTTTGATATTTGACTGCATTACACGCCGTCACCTTCGAGACCTTGCGTCCTGATATTTTAGCTGTTGATTGGAACGTATAAATATAAGGTGCTTTAGACCGATGTAAAAAGCTGTTCGATGTTATGCATTTCTTTGCTGGAAAATCTGCTAAATGTTCAAGCCATATCCATATGGCAAAGCTCTGACTTCCTACATAATAATTTTTTTTTTCCAGATAACTTTCTAGCCTACCTTTTTTGCAGATACAAATGTTTCATATGTGTTTATTGCAGGAGTACAAAACACACTGATGACGTCATATTGTTTCTGACAGGAGTGAGTTGACTTTGGGTCTTGTTGTCTGTCGTATTTCACAAGAGACCACCAGCTTTGTGATATTGTAGCATTGTTTGATATTTGACTGCGTTACACGCAGTCGCCTCCAAAGTCCTGCATCTCGATATTTTTGCTGACCACTGAGCAACGAACACTGTACGTGTCACAAAGCCTGTGACAGGGGAGACCAGCAATAACAAGAAGTGTCACAAAGCCTGTGACAGGGGAGACCAGCAATAACAAGAAGTGTCACAACTACTGTTGTGGGACAAACTGTCAAAGGAGAGACACTAAGTTGAGCAGTCTCACTAAGGCAGCAACAAGTCATTGTCCAGAGATGACATTCCTCTGGTGTGACACCAACATCCTGTGTCTGCTGTGGAAGATGACATCAGGTTGTTTGTGACAGGAGTGAGTTGACCTTGGATCTTGTTGTGTGTCGTATGTCACCAGAGATCATTACCTTTGAGACGTTGCGATGTGATATTTAAAAAAAAATTGATATTCGACTGTGTTACACGCCGTCACCTCCAAAGTCCTACGTCCCGATATATTTGCTGACCGCCGAGCAATGAGCCATTGTACTTGCCACAAAGCCTGTGAAAGGAGAGAGTTACAACGACGCAAAGAGCCAAAGAGTGGAAACCATGAAACTGACTGCTAAGCATCACGCCCATTGCGTCCTGATATTTTAGCATTGTTTTATATTTGACTGCATTACACCCCGTCGCCTCCAAAGTCCTGCATCCCGATATTTTTGCTGACCGCCAAGCAACGAACACTGTACTAGCTGCATAGCCAGTCAAAGGTGAAAGTAGTGGTGATTCGAAGAGATGAAAAGAGGAAACCATCAAACTGATTGCTAACTAAGCATCACGCCCATTGCATCCCAATATTTCAGCACTGTTTGATATTCGACTGCATTATATGCCGTCAGCTTCGAGACCTTACGTCCTGATATTTCAGCATTGTTTGATATTCGACAGCATTATATGCCGTCACCTTTGAGACCTTGCATCCTGATATTTTAACTGTTGATTGGAACGGATAAATATAAGGTGGTTTAAACCAATGTAAAACGCAGTTCGGTTTTATGCATTTCTTTGTTGTGTGGCGTCTGTGTGAACTGTCGAGACTTACAACACTACTGTTACTGTTGTGGGACAGACTGTCAAAGTAGAGACACTAACTTGAGCAGTCTCACTCAGGCAGTGACAAGTCATTGTCCAGAGATGACATTCCTCTGGTTTGACACCAACATCCTCAGTCTGCAGTGGAAGATGACATCAGGTTGTTTCTGACAGGAGTGAGTTGACCTTGGATCTTGTTGTGTGTCGTATGTCACAAGAGACCATCACCTTTGAGACGTTGCGTTGTGATATTTTAGCATTGTTTGATATTCGACTGCGTTACACGCCGTCACCTCCAAAGTCCTGCATCCCAATATTTTTGCTGACCGCTGAACAACGAACACTGTACGAGCCGCACAGCCTGCGTAAGGTGAAAGCAGTGATGAATCGAAGAGACAAAAAGAGGAAACCATCAAACTGATTGCTAACTAAGCATCACGCCCATTGCGTCCCGATATTTCAGCTTAGTTTGATATTTGACTGCATTACATGTTGTCACCTTCGAGACCTTGCGTCCTGATATTTCAGCATTGTTTGATATTCAACCGTGTTACACGCCGTCACCTCCAAAGTCCTGCATCCTGATATTTTTGCTGACCACTAAACAACGAACACCGTACGTGTCACAAAGCCTGTGACAGCGGAGACCAGCAATAACAAGAAGTGTCACAAAGCCTGTGACAGGGAAGACCAGCAATAACAAGAAGTGCCACAAAGCCTGTGACAGGGAAGACCAGCAATAACGAGAAGTGTCACAAAGCCTGTGACAGGGGAGACCAGCAGTAACAAGAAGTGCCGCAGCCTTCAAAAGGAGAGAGTGATGCTGATTCAAAGAGAAGAAAGTTTGAAACTATCAAACTGATTGCTAAGCATCATGCCCATTACAAACCAATATTTCAGCATTGTTTGATATTTGACTGCATTACACGCCGTCACCTTCAAGAGCTTACGTCCTGATATTTTAACTGTTGATTGGAACGGCTAAATATAATGTGCTTCAGACCGATCTAAAACGCAGTTCAGTGTTATGCATTTCTTTGCTGTTTGGCGTCTATCTAAAAAAAACGCAGTTTGGCGCTATGCATGTCTTTGCTGTTTGGCGTCTCTCTGAACTGTAGAGACTTACAACACTACTTTCGTGGGACAGACTGTCAAAGTAGAGACACTAAGTTAAGCAGTCTCAATAAGGCAGTGACCAATCATTGTCCAGAGATGACATTCCTCTGGTGACGCCAACATCCTGTGTCTGCTGTGGAAGATGACATCAGGTTATTTCTGACAGAGCAGTGAGTTGACCTTGGATCTTGTTGTGTGTCGTATGTCACAAGAGACCATCACCTTTGAGACATTGCGTTGTGATATTTTAGCATTGTTTGATATTCGACTGCGTTACACGCCGTCACCTCCAAAGTCCTGCATCCTGATATTTTTGCTGACCGCCGAGCAACGAACACTGTACGAGCTGCAAAGCCAGTGTAAGGGGAGAGTGATGATGATTCAAAGAGAAGAAAGTTGGAAACTATCAAACTGATTGCTAAGCATCATGCCCATGACGTACCAATATTTCAGCACTGTTTGATATTTGACTGCATTACACGCCATCACCTTCGAAACCTTGCGTCCTGATATTTTAGCTGTTGATTGGAACGCATAAATATAAGGTGCTTTAGACCAATGTAAAAAGCTGTTCGATGTTATGCATTTCTTTGCTGGAAAATATGCTAAATGTTCAAGCCATATCCGTATGGCAAAGCTCTGACTTCCTACATAATAAATTATTATTTTCCAGATAGCTTTCTGGCCTACCATTTTTGCAGATACAAATGTTTCATACATGTTTATTGTAGGAGTACAAAACACACTGATGACGTCAGATTGTTTCTGAAAGGAATGAGTTGACTTTGGGTCTTGTTGTCTGTCATATTTCACAAGAGACCACCAGCTTTGTGACATTGCTTTGTGATATTGTAGCATTGTTTGATATTTGACTGCGTTACATGCAGTCGCCTCCAAAGTCCTGCATCCCGATATTTTTGCTGACCGTCGAGCAACGAACACTGTACGAGCTGCACAGCCAGTGTAAGGAGAAAGCAGTGATGATTCGAAGTGATGAAAAGAGGAAACCATCACACGATTGCTAACTAAGCATCACGCCCATTGCGTCCCAATATTTCAGCTTTGCCTTAGATTAATATTTGACTGCATTACATGCTGTCACCTTCGAGACCTTACGTCCCAATATTTTAACTGTTGATTGGAACGGATAAAATTTAAATCAGGTGCTTTTGACCAATGTAAAACGAAGTTTGGCGCTATGCATTTCTTTGCTGTGTCGCGTCTCTCTGAACTGTAGAGACTTACAACACTACTGTTGTTAGAGACTTTCAGAGGAGAGACACTAAGTTGAGCAGTCTCACTAAGGCAGTGACAAATCATTGTCCAGAGATGACATTCCTCTGGTGTGACACCAACATCCTTCGTCTGCTGTGGAAGATGACATCAGGTTGTTTCTGACAGGAGTGAGTTGACCTTGGATCTTGTTGTGTGTCGTATGTCACAAGAGACCATCACCTTTGTGACGTTGCGTTGTGATATTTTAGCATTGTTTGATATTCGACTGTGTTACACCCCGTCGCCTCCAAAGTCCTGCATCCTGATATTTTTTCTGACCGCTGAGCAACGAACACTGTACTAGCTGCATAGCCAGTCAAAGGTGAAAGCAGTGGTGATTCGAAGAGATGAAAAGAGGAAATCATCAAACTGATTGCTAACTAAGCATCACGCCCATTGCATCCCGATATTTCAGCATTGTTTGATATTCGACTGCATTATATGCTGTCACCTTCGAGACCTTACGTCCTGATATTTCAGCATTGTTTGATATTCGACTGCATTACACGCCATCACCTTCAAGAGCTGATATTTTAACTGTTAATTGGAACGGATAAATATAAGGTGCTGATGTAAAACACACTTTGGCGCTATGCATGTCTTTGCTGTTTGGCGTCTCTCTGAACTGTAGAGACTTAAAACACTACTTTCGTGGGACAAACTGTCAAAGTAGAGACGCTAAGTTGATCAGTCTCACTAAGGCAGTGACCAATCATTGTCCAGAGATGACATTCCTCCGGCTTGACACAAACATCCTGTGTCTGCTGTGGAAGATGACATCAGGTTGTTTCTGACAGGAGTGAGTTGACCTTGGATCTTGTTGTATGTCACAAGAGACCATCACCTTTGTGACGTTGCGTTGTGATATTTTAGCACTGTTTGATATTCGACTGTGTTACACACCGTCACCTCCAAAGTCCTGCATCCCAATATTTTTGCTGACCGTCGAGCAACGAATACTGTACGTGCCGCACAGCCTGTGACAGGGGAGAGCAGCAATAACAAGAGACGAAAAGTGGACACCATCAAACTGACTGCTAATCATCACCCCCTTACACACCAATATTTTACCATTGTTTAGTATTTGACTGCATTATACGCTGTCACCTTTGAGACCGTGTGTCTCAATATTTTAGCATTGTTTTACTATATTCAGCAGTGTTACACGCCGCCACCACTGAGACACACACCTTGGCAGAAGATGACAAGTGGATGCCGTAAGACGACATGTCTGTGAAGTTTGTGGCTGGACAGCAAGAGCCAAATGTTGGATGACTCGAAGAAGTCATTCACCATCAACTGACTACAGAGAACAACGAGACTTTGTACAAAGAGCACAGTCTGTGGCAAATGAAGACTGGCTGGACACGAAGAGAAGACAAGTGGAAACTATCAGGCTGAATGCTTGCATCATGCCCCTTGCATCCCAATATTTTAGCATTGTTTGATATATGACTGCGTTAAATGCTGTCACCTTTGAGACCCTGCATCTCAATATTTAGCATTGATTTATTATATTCATCTGCATTACACACCTCTACTGGCGAGACACACACCTTGACAGAAGATGACAGGGCTGTGTAGTTTGTGGCAGGAAATCAAGATCCAGTTATTGGAAGACTTGAAGAAGTCATTCACCATCAACTGTCTGCAGCATTGACCAGAGAACAACGAGCCGTTGTACAAAGAGAAATTTCTGTGGCAGATGAAGGCTGGCTGGACACAAAGAGAAGAAAAGTGGAAATATCAAACTGATTTGTAAACATCATGCTCCTTCTGTCCGGATATCTTAGCACTGTTTGATATTCAACTGCATTGCACGATATCACCTACGAGACCTTGCATCCTGATATTTTAGCAATGGTTTATGATATTCATCTGCCTTACACGCCACCACCACTGAGACACACACCTTGACAGAAGACGACAGGTGGATGCCTCTGTGAAGTTTGTGGCTGGACAGTAAGAGCCAAATGTTGGATGACTCGAAGAAGTCATTCACCATCAACTCACTACAGCGTTGATCACTGAGCAACGAGATGAGATGTACAAGTTCTACAAGTAGCACAGTGTGTGGCAGATGAGGGCTGGATGGATATGAAGAGATGTCACATACCGTTACGAACCGATATTTTACCATTGTTTTTAATTCAACGTTGTTATACGCCGTCACTTGTGTCCCAATATATTAGCATTGTTTTATTATATTCAGCTGTGTTACACGCCGTCACCTTCCAAGCCTTGCATCCTGACATTTTACCATTGTTTGAGATTTGACTGCATTGCACACCGTCACTTTCGAGACCTTGCGTCCTGATATTTTAGCATTGTTTTACTATAATCGGCAGTGTCACACGCCGTGACCACTTAGACACACACCTTGACAGAAGATGACAGGTGGATGCCTTGTGATGACATGTCTGTGAAGCTTGTGGCTGGAAAGCAAGGGCCAAATGTTGGACGACTTGAAGAAGTCATTCACCATCAACTGACTACAGTGGTGATCACTGAACAACGATATGTTGCACAAAGAGCTCAGTCTGTGGCAAAAACGACTGGCTGGACACGAAAGAAGACAAGTGGAAACATCAAACTGATTTGTAAACATCATGCCCCTCCTGTCTGGATATTTTAGCACTGTTTCATGTTTGATTTCGCTATATGCCATCACCTTCAAGACCTTGTGTCCCGATGTTTTAGCACTGTTTTATTATATTCGGCTGCCTTACAGTTACAGGCCACCACCATCAAAAGACATTATATCTCGACAATGTTATTCTTGTATTTGTTTGTATGTGTTTGTATGTGTTTCATTGACACAGACCTTTTGGTGACGCATGCCCCTCATTGACACAGGCTTCTTGGTGACACAGGTCCCTCACTGACACAGGCCTCCCACTGACACAAGCCGACACAATACAACTAGTGAGTGACCTGTCAGAAATGAGCACAAGCAAGTGGACAAGGTAAGGTACACATCAGTGTCCTGTGACCCACTTAAGACACCTGCCTTACTGTCTGACTGTCCACTCACTCAGACTGTCACAACAGACGCCAAATGTGTGATATCTACTGACTGCAATACCAGTCTCTGCCAACTTGGTGACAACTTGCCTACATTTAGCCGGACTGGTGTACCCATCTGAGTTCTCTTATATTATTTGTCTCTGTCTGTGGTTTATATAAACACACTACCACGTGAAGGCATCATCAATACAAGAATGGACTCCACTAGTCTACGCTGCAAATGTCATCAAACTGGACCTGAGAATGGTCTAGTAGAATTCCACTGTGGTTCATTACTGCAGATAAACAAACGCCATGTTACAACGAGAGCACCTACTTTTAGGCTCCAGTTGTCTTACTTTCACTTTCAGTTGGAAAGCATGTAAGTGTTCAAGTACCATTACGGTATGTCATGATTACCTATGAACTAGGATGGTCGTTGTTTATGAAATATTGATGTTATCTTCTTACCCCCTCATTTTTTTCCAATATATAAAACATCACTTCTAACAAAATATGAGCATATTTGAACAGCTCAATGATGTTAAGATTTTAGATATTTCATGACCAGAAGCCAACATAATAATTAGCCAATAGGCAGGTTCCATTCATACTAATATGAAACTGAGATAAAGAACATAATTGGGCATGCTCTTATCGTAAACAATGTATACAGCACATATACATGTATCAGTTCATGATTATGACTTACATGTACAAAACTAATAGACAATGCCAATGCCACTGTCCAACTCAAGTGGTTTCATGAATACTGGGACTTAATTGACTGATGAAAATATGAAACAGGAATTGATAGTGAAGATGTGTTAAACTTGGTTGAAGACAACATAGAAAGCATCATTGAGTTTGCTAACAATCATCTGGAAAGATTGAACCAAGAAGTGACTGTAATATTACGAATTAGTGTTGATCTTTCTGGGAGTAGTTCCTCGCTAAGAAATTAGATTTAGTTATGCCATTACGCCCACTGAGCCCAATTCAAACTTACTCCAAGAGAAGAAAATGGACTGCATGGTATATGTATATGTATTATACATGTGTATCTGAAGGCATGGTATACTACTTCACAAGCAGCAAGTGCACCATAAGATGACTTTCTACTGCTGAAGTCTGTGTTTAACTATGCTACCATCCACAGAGGTTGATGGTTAGTGCTATGAGAGAGTAGGTCCTCCTCCATCTCATACAGCGGTTATTGTCACCCTCAAATCTTCTCGAGAGAAGAAACTGGAAGATTTTGTCACGTTGAAGTTTGCTGCATTGTTTGGATTGATGACACTTCCAGAGGTTTCCCAGAGTTGATCCAGATATGTGGAAGGAATGAGAGGATTTCAAGCAGGTCAGAAAGAAAGCAGGCTAGTGGGAAAGGTTGTACAATAACAGTCGTCACTGACCATGCTGAAAGCGAAGTGCTCCGATTTAAGAATACAGACGTGTCCTGTCCAAAACGAGCCCCATCTTCACTTCTTGCTATAAGTCAAGTCAAGCCTACCCAGACAGCAGGAAACAGACCGGAACAGGAACAATTGGACAGTGAGAAACTAGTGTCAAACTTATAGAATCTGTTGCTTGAACTTGGCCCACTTTGAGGCAGTAACAGAATGAATCTGAACATAAGCTGTGGTTTCATTATGTGAACCATGTATTCAATAAGACATCATTTAAATATGTTAGGACATTATTTAAATATTCTATGAATCTCATTTAAGGTAAATCAGTTTATTGGCTGAATGTGATAATACACCCGTTACCCATACAGCATTAATGGGAAATTAGCAAAATGCTCATAACTGAATACAATATCTGGATATTGAACTCTTGAGTCATTTCATAGAAATATTTAGTGTTTTTCTCTAAAAATTGTCTCTTGAGTCTCTGTTATCTTAAAGAACAATTCATGGTATAAGAGCATGAGAAAGATCACTTCAATTTTTTCCTACTTGATAAAGACCACCCTACTATGCACCAGGGTTTGTTGATATAATTATATTTTAATCACGAGAGATAAATAACAAACCGTAACAATTAATAATTTTTACCAAGGGTATTGACCGATAAATGACACTAGTTACTGCTATTAATTAAACATATATATACTAAACATAACATGTAAACATTTACCCACAACGTAGTGAGTTTCTGCTGCTCCTATGATAGTACTTATAACCTGTCAGCATATAGGTCTTATTGGTCCACTGTCTTATTAGGAGGCCAGGGGGACTTGTTAGTTCAGCGTACACTGTATCCAGTATTCACCCACTACTCACCTATCTTACCATATCATTAAATCCACACAGACTCTCCAATTATTGCCGTCTGGCCAAACCAATCCCACTCAACTCTCCACCCACCCAGCCAGTGGGCTTCTACCAGAAACCACAATGCTCAACAACAATAAATAACATCAAAATGGGTAGTTACTAGCCGCCCAATGATCTACGATCTCTTTGCCAACATCCAGGGGACAATAACGCCCATGTCTCGTCTATGGCTCGCTGGTTTCTGTCTTCCAATCAAGCGGAGCTGGCCAGTCGCTGATTCATCCTTATCTACTGGCAACATAATGACAAGACAGCCAATGAAGACCTTCATTCAGCAACTACCTGATTTATGGGTGTGAGTCAGCCATTTCACAGACCACACCACACAGTTGCCAGGCCAGCTCAAACTCAAGAACTATCTCCCTGATTTTCCATTGAGTTGTATTCTCCGACTTAAAAGTGGAACTTTAGTGATTTCTACATTTCCCTGTAGTTAGTGGGTCGAGGATCCGTTTGAATTTCTGAAGGCGCTCCATCTGTTAAATATGTTCTTTTCATTGTACAGTATGTTCTAAGTAAGTAGTAAGTAAGTTTTATTTCCTGATGGTAACCACCTGGTATACTGTGATTTTCATTGGACCATCATCAACCAACACTTTTACATATATATATATATATATATATATATATATATATATATACATATATATATATATATATATATATATATATATATATATATAAAGGTTCAGAAAATTACTAAGTACCTAAACTAGACATTTAATATAAAGATACACGCACAACATCTGGTTTTGATAGATAAAATATCATACCCCTATCATAAAAACACGTTACATACCTTTTACATCTATCTATGCTAACATCATTCAAGGACACAAAATTGGATTGAATAAACTGTGATTTTTAAAACATTTCACTATGACACCAGCTGTGCATTTTAAAGTGTTTTATTTATGTTGCACGCTCTTATGCGTTTTCATTAGCCTCACTTGAAAGTACATGTATATTTGTTATTATGAAGCAAAGCACATTTGATCCCAGGATATGGCCTTTAATAGAAATACCGTAGAAAATTACACACATCTCAGAAATCAATAATGGACCTACCTGTGCAGACCGTCCCCGCTTCAATGAAACCTTCTGCCACATGGCTAATTAAACACACCTTGAACCAAGGGCAAGCACAGAACCCCAAAGGAACATGTCAACAGATAGGATCAGTAATTCATCAACGCACCCAGCTACCCCAGTCAGATTGCAGTACGTCCGCCAGCGCTACAATGATCATACAAATTGTCACACCGCAACTCTCGAAAGTCGACTATCATGACTCCAACCCCCATGTTGTAACTGTGGCGGATGAGATCTGGCTGATGAACAGAGTTGTACAGTGGAGGACAGCCGAGCAATGACAATCTGTCATGACAGAACGACCTTGAGGACAGCCACTGCTCCAGTTGGGGACAGACCAGTATTAGTTTTTTTTCCCCAAAGTGACATTATAGATGAGTTTTTGATGCAGCACATATGTATGCAAAACAACAATTCTGATTTATCACTATTGCACATGTACTGCATGTCCAGCCACTGACCCAGTGGTATATAAAACGTTATCTCTACATGCAATAAACATTCTATGTGTAAAAATCAACAACAATCATCGATGTTATGAAAACAAAACAAGATGTTTTTTCTTAATTGTTTTTATAAAATATAAATAATTTTATTACTGAATTCCCAAGCCAAGCCTTGGTCTGTTGTTATGATAATTAATTAAAACAAATGCTACTTTTATACTATTTGGTAACCACAGTAAATGAACCTATCCATTCATCATGTGATCTGTTTGATTTGTGATACATCAGTAAACAATCTAGATAAATAGTATATGAACGCTTGTGATATAACCTATGAAGAACACTGAAGATGTGACTACAGAAGCAACTACATATATGTCTGTGAGGAGTAAACGAATATTGTATGTCAACATGATTTACTAGCGTGACACACATATAACTGTAATCTCAGATATTCACATATCTAATGAATCTCAGATGATAGAATATCCGTTCACGCTGGGCATTGCCTATACAAATCACAATTATCAATACAGATAAAATTCCAATTTCGAACTTCTACATCCTCTGAAATCAGAGCTCGTAGGCATGTCAACAGAGTCAGAAAAATCAACAGTTCACCATATCAACAATCTTCGATCAATTTCAATTTCTATGTCTGTGATCCTAAGTAGACCTTGGGAAGAAAATAAGGCTGTGAGCTTAACAATTGCAAAGTGGGAGTGAAACCCACACAATTGGTGCAATAAATCTGAATCTATGGTATGATCTATAATTGCTATGGGACAAGAGCCCTTTGGAGAGAAGTGTATATATATATATATCCAGACAAAATTACGGGAAATAAAAGAAAATATTTCTCCTTGAACAATATGTTTAAATATCTGTACAAAAACGAAGCATGCGTATATTCTCTTTGTTCATGCAAAAATGAAATAAATTAATAATTTAAACAAATTGCTACCTTAATGAATTGTTTTCAAAGTCGTTTGGCTGGAGTACTTTGGTACCAAAATTACAAAATGCACATAACATTAAACATACTACCAGGGACTTATTACTCAAGATAAACCTGTTTGTGCAGACAGAGTAGTGATAAAGACTTGACATATTGCCAGCGTCTGCCTTAACTCAGTCAGCCTACTCAGTCGACTCACTGGCTCAAGTTTGTTATTTTATTTTTGTTGGGACACAATTAGCACCCACCACTGCACATGGTGAATCAGCTAACAGCAGCGTAAACAACTACATGCACACATTCATGCCCCATGTAACACCCATGTACAGCCCCTGGACCCTAGTTCTAGGGTGCACTGTGTAAGATACTAAAAAATGTGTAACTACTTAATGACAACAACACATTTCTGGTTTCTTACACACCAGCTGCAAAATGTCACAGGGTGTGTTCAATTTTTTAGGCTAGAACAAAACGGACCCTCACTGTTTGTTGCACTCACTGACTTCTTGTCATGAGGAACACAAATTCTGTTTGACCAATATTTCATATCAAATTAATAAAACTGAATACCTTGGTAAGTTAATTATGTCTTCAGCACAGAGAGTTGATCTAGTCAACAAACTCTTTAACGTTCACAAAAATCTATGAAGTGAGAACCTGAATTACATCGACTACTCCCAATGCTCAACATGGGAACTGATACAGTACCTATCACCTGAAGTACAAAACTACAAATCCACCCACCGGAGAGACTGGCAGATCCATCATACACATCCGACACAACATTCTGCGGTACCATGGGAGCGGAAACAGGGGTTATATGGCCCATATTCCGGGTGCTTGTGCACACTTCACTGCCCCCATCACTAGCCACGCTCCATCACGCCTACATTTCCCCCAGAGCATCCGACTGCTTCCCAGTGTCAAATTGAGTTTCCTCAGGGCCCCGTACAATGCACGAACATGCGTACGCAGCCATATGGTTAGCATTCACTGTCCCTTGAGGTCAAACAGCGCAATGAAGGCAAACTACAGCTAGGGCAAATGAGGCACGAAAAGGTAACTTACGTTATGCAAATGTAATTACCATAATCATACTTGAATCAAAGGTCAGGCGAAATTCATTAGCACGGTCCAGCAATTTGCTAGAACATTAAACTCTTTCGGCAAAGAAAACTGAGCTATAATCATTCTGTTGCAGTTTTGCAGCTGGATTAATTATGTTCACTCAACACTGCCTTAGTTCATTCTGCTTTATATATGATTACTTAAGGAATCAAGTTGGTGTTAGATAGAATACAATTTCCTAAGACTGAATGAAACTTTAAAATGTACACAGTTTAAAGTCATAACTGCTTACTTGAAGGGAAAATATCTTTTATTTCCTATTAAAAAATAGCGTTCATGTTTCCACCATCACGGAATGAGAGGATAGCACTACAAATAATGTCTCACTGATTCAGGCAACCCCTTCAATTTAGAACTGTTTCTAGTTCTACCTATCTGTTGGTCTTGATTAAGCCACAAAACCACAAACCACGCAACACCTAGGACAAGGTAATTTATCACAAACATACAGAGAGTGCATGATGCCAATAACTATCCCTGCATAACACATTAGCACATGTAATGTGTTGCACAATTTGAAATACATCATGTTATCTCCGGTTGCCATGGATACGAATGGATACACCATCAACCATGTCTCAGCATCCTAGCATTCAGAAAACCTGTCTACATGACTACATGCCACGGGAATCACCTGGCAAGTTTCACACATGGCGCGATATTAAATCTGAATTCCGATACACCCGTTAAGTAAGACAGGTTTTACAGTAGCTCATCTTAAATGTATTACGATGCTGCCATGGTGCTACAGCCTGTAGCCTCCATGAAATCTGGTAATGTCACAAGGTTACGGTAACTTTATAGCACTGCCATGAAAATGTACTGTCAGGTAGTAAAACATACGCGATTTATGGTCTCCTTGTTCGTTTGCCTTCCATCTACTTGAGCCTGTTGCTCTACATGGCAATCTCAGTAAAAATGGCCAGACTCTAGTTCCTTCTCTACAATTAGACATGGATGAAACAACGCTAGGGAATGGAAATGCCATGAGAGTGTACTGCAGTACTACCACAAACCTGGTATGATGACAGCACTACTAGATATGACATCCACAATGCATTGGGATTATCAATTGTATTATTAAATTTGATTAATACATATGTAATTTCTAAAGAATATAGCAAAGTATATGTAATTTTGAATATTCCAGATCAGATAAATATACCATCCATAACGCTAACTATGCATATGCAAATGAAATAAATTTGCTTGATTCACTCATGATTAACTTAAATCTAACAGTTTCAATTAATTAATTTACCATGCACGTGTGGTGGATTTGGCCAACTGTGGGTCAGTCTGCGATGTGTCTGTGTACACTATCACATCGTCATGACAGTTGCCGCCACAGCCCATGGACCTGTGCTAAGTACTGCTGTACATTTCCTCCAAGACAAGGCCAGCTGATGTTGAGGCCAGATTGAGGCCAGCCGCAAACATGTCACCAGTGGCGTTTGGCAGTCAGGCCGTGTCACACCGCAGCACAGCCTAGACCCAGATTTATGTAAGGTGAAGACGTCCTGTTTACATTGTGGTCACTGGTAGGCAGGCGGTGGGCGGTCACTACAAGTGTCACCTCTGTCTCTAGGCTCTTGTGGAGCAGACAAGTTGACCAAAACAATCCAGGTACACTACAGTTGGCGGGAACCTCCACTAGAGTAGTTACACCAACACCACAGGGTCATGGTGACACAAACCTGACACTACCTGGTCCACTTTTATATACTCAACACAAGAGTAAATATGTACAGAATAAAATAATATTTTATTTATATGTTGAACAGAAAAATATTTTATTTTATAGAGTAAATAGTCGAAATAAATCATTTGCCAAATTGTGATAAATAAGCCAGACATATGAAAGTGTTGATTTGACAGTTTGGTTTTGAATGCTGCACACACCAATTGTAAACACTATAAAGAACAGTCAATTTGTGAACTATTTTGATGCACACTAGCACTTCCATTGATCAAGAAACTGTACAATTACTGGTGGTCGGTCACAGCACGTTGTTCCTAGTTATAGCTATATACAGATGTGTTTAGTTTTACATATTAATGGATATTCCACAGTGTTAATAAGTTCCCTCAACTGGGACTGAGTTAGGATTTTGGTTAATATAACGGAACCTTTCAAAGATCTAGAAACACAAACCAGTAATAACACATACTGACTATGTTAATGGGGGCAGACGATTGCAACACTTCAAAGACAGCCTTGAGATCAGCTGGAAAAACCTTCCTTAAGATGTAAACAATACACACAGACAGACAAGACAGACAGATGACATGCCAACACATGTACAAGAACATGTTGGTGCTTGGTCAACTGTTTCTTACTTATTTATTCACAGTGTTCCACAATTCCAAGGGTGAATACTAAACAAGCCGGTGCAGGTCTAAGCAGGGATTTCAAAGATACTCCATTTAAAAAACCGAAACTTCCTTACTCCAGGATCTGACTTTCATATAATGTGTATCACACAAAATGCCTCTACACTGTACATCTAACACAGTCCGCTGTAGGTCAGCACACAACATGCAGACACACCTATTCACGAGTATGCAGTGTATCCATTATGAATGCATGGTGTTCGATCCAACGGGTCGTACATAACAATCCATTATCTGGACGTAACAACTAGACAGGCACAAAACACACACCCACCCACAGGTGACAATGTGACTGCCGCCAAGGCAAGAGCTCGCACAAAAAGCTAAGTGCTGGCTGAATTAAAATGTCAGCGTGTATATATATCAGGACAAGTTGCTACTATAAATAAAAACAAAATGGTCACCTTAAAACTAATTTTAAACCAACTGTTTGTTACTCATTGCTTATATGCCGTTTTTAAAAGCAGAATCATAACATTGATAGTACATGCCCGCCAAATAATTATGTTATTCACAATTTGTATGTTGCACCCATAAAATGCATTCAAAACAGTCAAAAATATAATAACAGTACACACTGCTATGAATGACAGACAATAATTACAAGTTCCTAAATGTGGGCGTGGCCACAACTGGGACAAAGTACAACGGGTGAACTTCCTGCTAATGATTACTACTCATCCTGCAAGAAGTGATGATACCAGGTGAACGTAAACGGAAGGGACATGTCACTTAACTTTAAACGATGCTCTAAACTGTAGGTGTCGTTGGAGAGTTGTATACAAACGTGTTCCCTTTGTACCCGTCTATATCCTGTGGCAGTACGTCCAAACATAGATATAACTCTGTGGTCCAGATGTGAAACATGACCAGGTTACATCATAACGGAATGTGACTGTGTAATAAAACAGCTAGCAGCGAATGAATCACGATTTCTCATGTTGCTGCCCTACATGTGTCTACTGTCTACATGTGTCTACTGTCTACATGTGTCTACTTGTGTCTACATGTGTCTACTGTCTACATGTGTCTACTTGTGTCTACATGTGTCTACTTGTGTCTACATGTGTCTACTGTCTACATGTGTCTACATGTGTCTACATGTGTCTACTTGTGTCTACATGTGTCTACTTGTGTCTACATGTTTCTACTGTCTACATGTGTCTACTTGTGTCTACATGTGTCTACTTGTGTCTACATGTGTCTACTTGTGTCTACATGTGTCTACTGTCTACATGTGTCTACTTGTGTCTACATGTGTCTACTTGTGTCTACATGTTTCTACTGTCTACATGTGTCTACTTGTGTCTACATGTGTCTACATGTGTCTACATGTGCCTATCTGTGCCATCTGTGCACAACATGTCTGGATGTGTTCACGGTGCATGATCCATTGTGTGGAATCATATTAAAAATTCATACATGTATAATTATGGACGTCTTCCCATCTTATCATACATCATCTGCTCCCGCTGCTAAAACTGGCCGCCATGATAAACTGCCCACCTTTCACCTTTCCTGATTATCTCCACGGCTGCAATACTTGCTTTTTATAATAAGAGTTATAGATCTAGTGGACATATGTTCGTCAATTTGCATCTGTGACCGAAATAAAGTTCAATTCAATTTAAACATGACGCTTCATTGGTTGGTGGCTGAATATATATGATTAAAATAGTTACTAATACGCCAACACTGCAAATAATTATTAAATATATTTTAAATCTAAAGTATATCTAAATATTGTATACAGCTTTATATATGTACCAGTAACTCTTCAGTGTCAACATGACACCGTTCAGAAAAGAAATTATGCATGATGTGTGTGTATCAAGGCGTATGGGACGTGTATTGTTGACTTAAAGGACAAAATGACACACTGTTGTATATATGCAGGCAAGATGTCTTCCCTGACATCATCTCACACAGGACTACAGGTACACGTCATGTTTTATGCAGTCCCTGTTAGTATGCATCAGCCTACTTTGCATATATCCGTTTGACTCTCTCAAATGTCCTCGAGTCCTTTGAAGTCGTCACTGATTGCGTCTCCTCCACCTCTTCCTGTCTCCACTGTCACCAAGAACTGTCACCAAGCACACCGCGGTGTTTAGCACAGGACAAAAGGTGTGGTTTCATAGACACTGCAGGCATTGTTATGACGTGATGCTTTCCCACCAGCCCAAGGAATGCTCTCAGTAACAAAACAGCAAATGACGGCAGACACACGTGACAAGGCTAACAGCAGGCGCAAGTGACATCTGATGTTTGAGACAGATGCAGAGACTCCGGCAGAACCAAACCATCAAAAAGGCGATACAAATCCCACATAATGGCATATCGCATAAGTACATATCAGTAAATACACTATCATTTAAAAAACAAAATGCTGTTTGCATAAAAGCTAAAAACATTGAAACAGACATGTTAAAATGGCGGCTGTACTGCATATCCAATCGCTAGCAGTTGATTTTGAATCCTGCATGCATGTACTTGCATCAAATAGTTCTCAAAATCTGAAATTTATTTGTCTTGTAATCATCATTAGCTGATGATTTAATCACTGTCAGATGTGGAACTTTGACTTCTCACATCAAAGAAATGGTACCAGTCTAAGCGATGTTAAGAAGTACGTTTTACAATGTTTGGTGCACCGTGTATTAGTATGTAACATGGATTTGTATGTTGTTAAAGTATGTTTTAATATTATGATTAAGAACAACCTCTTAATCTAAATATGCAAGTCGAGTGCTGTTGTTTTATGAAAATGCTATGTAATCATATACATGATACCATTCCTGTTTTGTTTATAGTTTTTTGCCAATCTCGTTTTAGTGCATAATTGCATAAACTAACTGAGGAAATGGTGTATGCATATAAGTGGGATCGACTGTACTTGGCTTGTCATAAGCTTTTCGTATGTTAATACCATCTGCCATGCATACATTATTCGTAGATACATGAATGCCTTTACATAGAGTCAGAGGGAAACTGAAGCTGTAGAAACAAGCTCACACAAGGACTTGAGCATTGGACAGAAGAAATTCTTTTAAAATTAAACAGAGATAAATGAGATTTACAATATATTTAGTACCTTCCAATATTATATACACAAAACTGAAGTGATCCAAATGTCAAGCAAACAATAAAGCCCTTGGCTTGTCAGCATATCACATATCACTAGATATATATGTTGCCCAACAATATCAGAAATAATGAACTGATCAATATAAAACGTGTTTCCATGACATCAAAGCACAATATCCTTCCTGATAATGAAGCTACAAAATTGTGATAAGATAATACTTACAAGGCCTTTTTTGCTGAGCGTTATCTAACTTTGATGGTCAATCAGTGGGCTCACAATGCAAAGTTAATCATTATAAAGTAAGCTGACTAATTAAAAGAGCAATTAAATTAACAAATTAATTTACACAAAACCCAATATTCATTTCTTAAGTCCTCTAACTTGGACTACGATAATGTTTGTAAGTATGACAGACAATCTTACCACTAGTATGATAACATGTTTTTCAACAAAATTATACCAAACATTTCTTATGCACCAGCAACAACAGAATATGTCACTTACAGCTGTAAAGGGATGGAATTTCAACAAAGTGCTACTTTTGTGTGACAACAACTGGATAATATATTGCACTTGTTACTGAAGCTGCAAATTAGGTAACTGTAGCTTCAAAATGGCACCGTTAGAACTATTTTCAGTCAGACAGGTGGCAAAATGCAGATAGTTAAGCAGCAAGGAATGCATGCAATGAACACAAAAAGAAAATGAGTTATGTTAGTCCAGGGTCTTGCAAATTAAGGTAACAGTACTGTACAGTGCGAGAAAAAACTCAAAACATTGCTCATTCTTTGTCAAAACAACTTTGCAGTGTAGCCAGTATGCTACCTGGATAAATATTTGATGTGCTGTCTGGTGGCAGCATTCCAAATCACATATATGACAACTCATCCTGAAACTTGGAAAACTGTTAAAAACTGCTTGGAAAAATAATGTTATTATTTGGGAAGGAGGGAGAGATAGAGGAAAGGCAAGAGGACTATAGGAAGAAATAGATATTGAAGGAGCATGGCAGGAAGAGAGAGGGCAGTAGAGGCAGGGACAGGGACAGAGGAGAGAGAGAAGGGACAGACAGGACAGATGGGGGAGAGGAAAGATGGGAGAGATGGGAGATGGGAGAGAGAGGGGAGAGGCAAGAGGACCAAAGGGAGAAATAGATCTTGAAAGGTCATGGCAGGAAGAGAGAGAGCAGTAGAGACAGACAGACACAGAGAGAAAAGATATAGGGGACAGAGGAGAGGGGAGAGGAGAGAGGGGATAGGGGGAGAGAGGGGAGAGAAGTCTGGGAGAGAGAGAGAGAAGGCTGGCAGGCAGAGAGACAGACAGAGAGAGAGACACCTCCTGCTACATCACATCTCAAGCAATTAAGGACTCAAGTCATAGACAGGCTGATCTATGGGAACAGATCTACACCAGATACAGAGGCAACGTTACTGTAACATTATGTGTGGCACCACTTATACAACCAGACACTGCACATTAAACAAACACTGCCAGCCTCCCCATCTCCCCCCATTCAGTCATTCTCATCAATTCACTCCCCACCCATCACTTGAGCATCTCAACTGATTCATGGGCGAGGTGCTGCAGGTACTCGGCTTACACCAAATCTCAACTACAACGGGTCCCACAGAGCCTGGATTAACCCTAAATCCACCCTCACACATGTCTAGACATACCTGTATCTATGACCCATCACTATGTAAGCAACAAGACACTGCTGGCTGCTTTGTCCTAGATGTAAGTCATCTGAGCTGAGGCTGACAAAATACAATGATACAGCAGCTCCTTGCTCAGTTTCCGTCCTCTGTCACTGACCCTATGTCATTACCTACACCCCCTCTATCTCTCACTTTATCTCCAAGTCCTACAGCACCAACCCTCTCATCACTCATCCTATCTCCCTCACAGTCTAATTGTAACATGTTGTTTCCCCAACCCCTCCCTAATCCTGTCAAACCTCTCATCACCCAGTCACCCAGTCCCCCCCCCCCCCTCCCAGTCATGGCTCCTCTTCTCCCCCACCGTCCGGTCATATCTGCTCTCTCCCTTAAACAATTAATAAAAAAAAATATTAGGTATACTTCAGTTGTAGACTTTGACCATTTCTGTATATACCAGTCTATATTGTGCAGCATCAGATTGACACTGACCACTATTTTGAAACAGACCAAGTCCAGCCTGTATAAAATTATTTATTTGTAAACATATCCTTTAACTTAACTAACTAAACTCAGTAAACAACCGTGGTAGATTTCATGGAATAGCAGTCATAAACAAAACAGACATCAAATCACATTATGTCTGCCAAACAAAAGTGAACTTAATAATAATATTAATAAACATTAACTTAAGCACTCCTACTTTCGATTTTCGGACATCAGTCATACTTAGTAACGTTTAAAACACTGTTTAGAAAACAGATTACTACACTAGGAATTAAACACAAATTTACCATTCCCACTAGCATCAATTTATAATTAGTCTTTCATTTACTATATTGCCCCCAACGCTTATCAAATTACAATGCCACAGTGCAACTGTCTTCTATGTCATGCTTACTGGCACACAAACGTGATCAATATTACATGACCCTGCGCAGTTATCATATTAATATAATCGATATTACACAATCATGGTACTGTGACACAATTTAATAATGTGACCCGAATCGTGGGTATATCATTCAGCATAGTTCCGGTACGATCGGCTGTGTTCTTGAATGCTTCTAATGATTAATATATCATATTTATGATTATGCAGCGCCAGGCTACGCTAGCCGTTGGGGATACTGACACAATCAATCCCTGCCCTTCACTGAATTTTGCAACAAAATCATTTGATTAAACCAGGATCAAATTTTTGCCAGTCACACATTTTTTTGGTGGACACACCTGAATGTCAATTGTTAAGCCAGTTTGCAAACTTTAGATGTGTTTTTTTGACCTGAAATGGACTATAAACACACGTGACACCATTTACACTGATTTCTAAGGCATAATTGACAATATCTATGATTGTTTTTCTTTTTACCCGTCCATCCATATTTCTACCCATCCAAAACAGGTTTTACCCGTCCAAATGATGGGTGGACGGGTGTCTGTATAAAGCTATGGCTCAACCTAAAAAGGGCAATACCGTACATATTTAAATTACCAACAGAGCATTGAGCATTCTACTTTGTACTTGCTCCCATCTGGCTTCTCCAATAAACAGAACCTCAACAGCATGGCTTTTGCTGATGTCACATGTCACATGTATCCACCTACTTGTGGTCAACCCGAAACCTGGGCTAGAGTAAACAGCCTCGCACCAGACAACAGAACACTGGGCATTGCTCCAGTTCACTCAGCTGTTTAAATGAGTACCTGACTATAGACAGTGGTGGATATGTGTACGAGCAGCCTTCGCACATTAATTGTAGCATATGGCTGGATGCTTCCCAGAGAAGCCGAGATGGTATTTGAGTGAACAGGTCTGTCAGGGAAGTAAAGTGTAAACCGCTTTGAGCGGTCCTGAGGACTGGATACTGCGCTATATAAGAACTGCTTTTACTTTACCTTTACAGGAGTACATGGTTAGGTATGAAATCTAGATTCGTTAACATCATGGTAGTATAGCTTACAATATATACGTTACAGATTATCAATTCAATTACACCAACCTTACATGGCTTCACGAGTTTGTGTTTAAATATAATTCACAAAATATGTTTTAATGAATTTTTTTACTCAGCATGATTGTAAACAATTCTGAAAATTAAACTCTTATTCACTCATCATAACGGCACTTCTATTGCAAAATGGTGAATTAGCACTTAGCAGAAAAACTCACACAGACCGAGTTGGATATTTACTGTTCACCTGTAAAATGACTGTTAAAACAAAACCGTACACCTGCGTTTCCCAGATACCTGAATGACAAAATGCACCGTTTCATTATAAATCTGTATAAGTACTCAATGTTTTTCCATAATTTTACAATGATCAGACACTACGCCTACAAGATCAATACTAGAGCAAGGGACCACGACATCAGTTTCGCGTGACTATGTTGATAGTGTCCACACGACTGGCCGGAGACGTTACGATATAGGAGAAGTCTGCGGAGGCAACTGAGGCAGGAGATGGGGTTAATGAAGCATAAAGCTGTCTAAATGACTGAATGCAGCATAAACCAATACAACCTCCTGCTCAGTTGGAACCAGCGGCCTACGCCGTATCCCATTCCCATCTGCCAGTCATCTGGGTCAGTCACATGACATGTGTGGTCATCTAGCTGGTGCCGAGTTCACTTTTTGCTGTTTCAAAATTGAGATAACATTTATACCTGCCGATTTCATGTTTTGCTAACATAAAAAAATTGAGATAAATTTATTTCATTCACCCTATGAGACCCGTGGGTTTTTCTCTAGAAGATCTGTTATAGGTGTTGTTCTCTTTTAACTGGTATTTATTTTATAGATGACAGGGAAGTAAGTGATCCCATGCCAGGGATACATGTGTTACTTGTCTAGGACTCCTATTTCCCAGAGGCGATGATCTATAAATTTGTAAACTAGGCTAAATCATCAGTAGCTGTGGGATTACACTCAAAATTGGGTATTAGTTGTCAACAGTGATGAGAGCTGACAACTACCATAAACAAGCAAGACGGCAGGACTGAAGCAGTGCTCAGTGGAGACTAGAGAGTAGAGACAAGAGAGTAGAGACTAGAGAGTAGAGACTAGAGAGTAGAGACTAGAGAGTAGAGACAAGAGAGTAGAGACAAGAGAGTAGAGACTAGAGACTAGAGAGTAGAGACTAGAGAGTAGAGACTAGAGAGTAGAGACTAGAGAGTAGAGACTAGAGAGTAGAGAGTAGAGAGTAGAGAGTAGAGACTAGAGAGTAGAGACTAGAGAGTAGAGACTAGAGAGTAGAGACTAGAGAGTAGAGACTAGAGAGTAGAGACTAGAGAGTAGAGACTAGAGAGTAGAGACTAGAGAGTAGAGACTAGAGAGTAGAGACTAGAGAGTAGAGACTAGAGAGTAGAGACTAGAGAGTAGAGACTAGAGAGTAGAGACTAGAGAGTAGAGACTAGAGAGTAGAGACTAGAGAGTAGAGACTAGAGAGTAGAGACTAGAGAGTAGAGACTAGAGAGTAGAGAGTAGAGACTA
Organism: Oasisia sp. SBJ-2009; assembly: GCA_964017155.1. Classification (NCBI taxonomy): domain Eukaryota; kingdom Metazoa; phylum Annelida; class Polychaeta; order Sabellida; family Siboglinidae; genus Oasisia; species Oasisia sp. SBJ-2009. The sequence goes on from OZ024858.1 coordinate 12,460,929, forward strand.
GAGAGTAGAGACTAGAGAGTAGAGACTAGAGAGTAGAGACTAGAGAGTAGAGACTAGAGAGTAGAGACTAGAGAGTAGAGACTAGAGAGTAGAGACTAGAGAGTATATCTGCTCCTAACGTACACACCACAACTAATCAACAACACATAAGAGATACATTACTCAATCACTAGAACTAATGACTAACTCTCAAGCTGAGCGCAACACTACTTCTAGATCTCCACGTACTGTCTTCTCATTTAAACATGTAACTAAATGCAAATGTGTACGTGTAATCACTTACAATTACATGTTTCTAAAATTACTAACAAGTTAGTCATTTATACCACATTAAATTTGCACTTGCTTTTTATTGTCATATATGCTGGCGTCTTTTGTGCAAAGTTCCGACATTTAATTGAAATCTGTATCACAACTGGCGTTCTATTCACCAATTCATTTCATGTGCATAATTTCACACAAAACTAAGTGCAAATTTATTTGCATTAAAGTATGTTCTCATGTGCTCATTGATTTGCAAAGATGCATACATTTTCACATGAATTTGTGTTCTATTTTATAACTAAATGCAAATTTACTCCAAAACTAGAGTTTAGTTCTCACTACTCATGTATGTCTCACTACTCGTGAGTGTATTTCTATATTTAGCTGTGCCTGATGTTTCAGTAAAGGTGCAGTTGGAAGCACAATTGCAATAAAACTGTTTTACCTTCATCTATTCACATGCCACTGGCCTTCAAAGAACACTTACTGCCAAACAGCCTTGACATGTTAACACGTGGACAAATGTCAACGTGCCTGAACTATTGTCCTCAGCCTTACAACAAAGGCAGGCCAGATATGCTGGTGAAACTACTGGTAGTCCGCTATGTATAGACTTGTAGTCCTGCACACATACTGCACAAGAACGATAGACTGAAATGTCAATTTGGTAATAATTTAACAGTACACTGTACATATGTTTTCCCATGTTGATGTTATCATGCATTTTTCCTCACATTTATATATTAATTATTAGATGAAGGTTGATTCCATGAACAATTATCTGGAGCTATTAAATAATTAATTGTAATAAATGTTCTTCATTAAAGCCTTTCTCAAAATTAATCATAATAAAACACAAGATGTAACTTATCTCTATTAAATAAAACATCTGATTTTTTTTTATTATTATTATCTTTGGTGTGTTCTTTTGTTTGGTTGTTGGTTTATACACTACAAAAGATAACGAGGCTATGTTAGTCAATTTCTGACTAAAGAAGATAACCTTACTTCTAAAAAGTCAGTCTCCGTGAGGCTATTGACAAAAGAAGATTTAGTATCAAGCTTACCTGAAATAACATCAGTGAAATCAACCAGTTGGACAGTATTCCAGTTTCACATCTCGGAATAACAGAACTTTGTATACTCCACAAGAGCCAAACTACTTTGCAGTGAGATGATACAAACCACAAGAACCTTCACACTACACTCTGTACTACTGTACTACAAGTGTAATTTCCATAATCTGAAGAATCTCACCTACGTCACGTCCATGAGAACGTCAAGATCATTCACCAGTCACCATTCTATCCCATCAGTGATGAAAGTATGGAATGACCTACAGAGTGTAGCATCAACATCAGCCCATCAGATCAGCAGAATATCTCAGATACATGTGCAAATACTTATGGGCAACCCATATGTATGGGACATCCTGAAGTATTGTGTAGACACATCCATGCACACACCAACTGTTATGTGATGAACAGAGAGTATTACCAGTACCATATATGGTAACTTGTCTCAATATTGTACTCATTAATTTCTTGTGAAGCAGAAGAAAACTTGTACTAACTTTGCTGGACATGCACTAGCCATTGACTGACCAACAGCCTTAGGACCATGCATGCCACTGTTATCAATTGATGGAATTTAGACCTATATAGGTTCAGACTGAATGGTCATCTGCACATGTTTTCTCATATCACTACTTTCAGCTCTGCAATACCTGCATTAAGTTTCAAAATATCATTAAGTACTCTGAAAGTAAACACACAGTTCTTGAGGTCAGACAGTTTGCCACATAATAAATGTTCACATTAAAATAACAATCTTCAGTCCACTCCAGATCAATACTTAAAAAAACCAATACACTTGAGAGTTGAGACTGTTTGCAGATAACAGGCTGATCATTTTAAGTCATTAACATGCACTTGTTTGCCATACTGAAGACACTTGATGGATTACTACACACTCTTGATTAGATTACAGATTGTAAGGCCAGCTATTAGTACTTGTTCATTCTGCAAACTAAAGTCCCTGGCAATTGTTTATAAAGAGAAATATCTCAATGACTAAACATATACATTGTAAGAGGCCTGGCTAGCTAGTTTTTATGTTCTCATAACTGATCAATGCAAACAAGAAGGTATGTCGAGAACGTGTTGTTGCATCCATCCCATCCAAGAGTACTATCCACATCATGATCAACAATAGTCTACTGGTGGATCAACCACGGTCTAGTACTGAAGGAAATGTACATGTGTGATAGCTTTCTATACTAGGCATATATGTGTGTTGTTTATGTGTCCACATGTTTTGACATCATACAAGTACATGATATTCTGAAGTCCTGCTGGCATCTAATTCAAGTCTACGTCAGTGCGGTTACTGTGTGCTTGTTGTACATATCGTGAACTAGTATTTTTGAATTGTTGGTCATACAATGTGGAGAGCAATGGGTTCATTTTTCACTGTATGTTTAATTTTTATTGCCATCATATATCATGACTATAAAAGACAGTTCATTATGGTTACTGGATCCCAGTTACTTATCCTGTTCGTGAGACATAATTGTAGATATGCACGGCCCATGTGTTGAACATTACAAAATTAAAACTTGTTATAAAAACAGGCAGTGCATTGTTATAGATAAGTAAATCGAGTTACAGCATGTTTAATCAAACTTCTTTGATTTGTATAGCGACACCGACAACATCAATGCAGTCTCGATCAAGGCAGGGGCCGGGCGCGAACGGGCCAGCTGTCACGTGTGCAACTGGAACTAAATTGTGCATAGACAAACGCCCGTCTAATATCTTCAAATATAACAAAAGTATGTATTCAACACCGTTAATTTAACAATTAGACGCTGTTGCTATATTACTGTATCGCAGGGGTAAACATAATAGTTTCCAAACGCAGCCCTGTCAGCCTGTCAAACTCGAAGACGTAGCGTGAACCGCGAGTTCAGCCAACGTCAACGAACGGCTCAATCGAACGGAGGGAGTAGGCTGGGCCAAGATCCTCACAGTTTGGTGCCAGCCATGCGTCACTTACCAGGATCCAATATGCGTATTCCGACGTGTTTACACAAATTCGTATGATTGCGGTAAGATCCGATGAGGTATTCTACTTGGTTGGATGAATCAGACGGCGATATATTTCCTTTGTGCCCCGTCCCGTCTTACATTGTCTTCCATTTTGCATTAATAAAGAGACTGTAGCACCATTTTCATAATCAAGCTACATTCCTGTTTATACCCTACTTACAAGCTGGTGTGCCATAAAAATTGGGCCCGCATGTAAAAATCTCTGTTTCAAATGACTAAAATTGTCCTTAGAATCTGCTGGATCCACTAGCGCACTTGAAATAAGCGTTATCTTTAATACGATACATATACAACTTGTGCACAATTATTTTGGAAAGCAGTATGAAAATTCCGGTCAGTTGTTAACCGGATCGAATTATTTACATTATAATTTAATTTTACTGTAAAACATATTTCTATTATATTTATCAAATACCAGTCAGCATTATATTTGCTTATTAAAGTTACATTATGAATTAAATAACTGAGTTAATTTTTGTTTTAGGTTCTTGTACAACCCGAACAACAGAAATATATTATTTGATAATAACTGTTATCATAATTATAATGTAACTTTAAATTTCATAAATTAGTCAGTAAATTATGTTTTTGCCAAAACATAATTAGTACCGTCCACCCCAATCCAGAATAATATCTTAAAGGAACATAATTTTTTTATTATATGAAAAAGGTTGGTATATCACACGATAAAATATAGCAAATTAATCCGTTCACCGTTTATATACACTGTGTGTGTGTGTGTGTGTGTGTGTGTGTGTGTGCGTGCGTGCGTGCGTGCGTGCGTGCGTGCGTGCGTGCGTGTGTTTATTTCATCCATATGTATATATAAAATGCAATTTTAAAAATAAAAGTACAATACATAAAATACAATTAAAACCATTATGAGGTATAAGCAAAAGAATAAATAAGTAGGTAATAAACAAAATATAGCTCATGAAAAAATAAAATAAGTGATTAAACTAATTATTCAAAATAGGGTACAATTCAAATATCACATTATACTTGTAATTTGTCCAGTATTTGTACATATAACTTCCAAAATGTATGTCTGTATGGGAATAGTTAGAGTGTGTTTAGACTGATAAAGACGACATGATTGAACGAATGCGTTCATTGAAAGATTTAATTTAAAGTAGTTGGTGGCAAAAATTAAAAGCCATAAAATTGCATTACATCTTGATGTAAAAAATCTTTAAAAAATTTGAGAATGTTATTTTGGGCGACGGTAATGCTTTTCAATGTTTTATTTTTACGACGAAGTGTACATTGGAGCAAAGCATTCTTGAAATAAAATAATGTTGGTGAAAGAACTGCAAAGACAACATTTTCGAGTAATTAGCTTGTGCATAAAGGCATTTTTTGTCTGGCAATGTCGTCATTATCAGTAAGGTTGTTATTGATTACGTGACCCAGATACTTTTACATTTTGTAGTATAAGGTAATGGACGATTATTGAGATAGACACAATGAACAAGTTTCGTGTCCTGAGGTTTGCTCTCGATAACCACACAGTAAGAATTGTTGACATTATATGTAATGCTAAACAATTCGCCATACTTGGCACAGCAATCTGTACGTTTTTTCAAACCAGCAACACTGGGAGCAAACAGCTTTGAATCTCATACAGATACTTGACATCTAGGCCTGCTGCTCGTTGTAGACATCTACTTGACCCTTATAGAATCTGTAATGTTCAGGAACCTATATCGTCGTTGTACTAGGTTGCTAATTAAATGTCACTACCAGATCCCAAACCTAAAACTGCGTCTAGACTACGAACAAGCGAAATACGATTTTTTGTAGCTAGGCAAACAGTCTCCAATTATAAAAATTATAAATTAATAGGTGATTTAATATAACTTCGATCAATCGTAGAAACCCATAAACGTTGCAAAGTGTTAACATTGTTCAAAATCATGCTCTTGTAAATACGCGACCCCTGAAAGTCAATAAGAATTGTAAATAAATTGTCGTTGTACAAGAACAGTATGCCTACGAAGATAAAACAAAACACGTGAATTATCAATATAAAATTATGTACACTAAAGTTAATTTTGTATTATGCAACGGTGTGATATGACATTTCTTAAATGTTTTGCAGCACTACCCTTTTAACGTCAGTACTCTGTGAAATATATCATTATTTACAATGCCTGTTTATCCGAAAAATATAATTGTTTTATGTTGTAAGAATTGAGAAAAGACTGACAGTCCTGAAACATAATACTGGCTGTGTACAATTAGAATGAGACTCATGCGGTTGCAATGTTCTCTATCAAAACAATATCACATATATGTGCCGTATGATACTGTAAATGCTAGGTTCTCTGATACCCTCTCCTTCATTACTTCCCGGGCAACCCACTTCTTTCCTTCCTACCTGCTGTCTCCCCATCTGCCTGCCTTACATCCTTCCTGCACCTATCCTGCCATGCCTCCTTCTATCCACCTCTTCTTATCTCCTTCTGTCCATCCCTTAATTTCTTCCTCTCATTCCTACATCCACCCATTCGTCCTCCCATCCATCCATCCATCCATCCATCCATCCATCCATCCATCCATCCATCCATCCATCCACTCACCCACACATCCACCCATCCATCCATCCATCCATCCATCCATCCATCCATCCAACCAACCACCCCTCTCTCCCAACATCCATCCTTTCCACGACACCATTCCTTCAACCATACCTCGTCACACCCTTATAGTTTTCCTTCATTTATCTAATTCCCTGTCTCCATCACTCCCCCTCTCTCTCTCACCCTCCCTGTGTCTCTCACCCCATACGTTCAATCATCGGTAGCAGTGCCAATTCAGGACGGTAGGCTGTGATGGTTGCAGACGCAATCGTGTTCAGTTTTCGACATTTTTGGTGCACTATAAAGGTTTGTAGTAGTGGTTATATATATATATATATATATATATATATATATATATATATATATATATATATATATATATATATATATACATATATATATATATATATATATATATATATATATATATATATATATACATATATAGATATATATATATACATATATATATATATGTATATATATATATATACATATATATATATACATATACATATATATATCTATATATGTATATATATATATGTATATATATATATATATATATATATATGTATATATATATATATATATATATATAGATATATATATATATACATATATATATATATACATATATAGATATATATATACATATATATATATATATGTATATATATATATATATATATACATATATATATATACATATATATATATATATGTATATATATATATGTGTATGTGTGTGCGTGTGCGTGTGCGTGTGCGTGTGCGTGTGCGTGTGCGTGTGCGTGTGCGTGTGCGTGTGCGTGTGCGTGTGCGTGTGCGTGTGCGTGTGCGTGTGCGTATGTGTACTCATGTGTCCACTATTGGTCTATGGCCGTCGATCCCGTCTGTCTTCTATAGTACGCAGTAAGATCGCAGTAACCGTAGCCGACAGCTGATTGTTCTTCTGTCGCCTTGTTCACTCGAAGATAGGTGCCGTTACTACATTTAGGCGTGGGTCACATTGTGTCCAGTAACCACTCTTCGGGCCAAACATCTTTAATTAATTCTCGGAGAATGTTAAAGATAACACAATTCTCTTCGATTTTCCTTCAATGGATTAATTTTCGGTAGGTCTGGCCCCATACATTGACTTAGACCTTGTGGCTGTATAATAATTCATAGAAAGTATATAGGTTTTAAAACTTGTTCAATTGTTAACCTTTTCCTGCGCATCGACAGTTCAGTTTTGCAAGCCGTTGGACAAGAATCCCAAAGAAGAAGAAGGTGAAGAAGAAGGAGAAGAAGGATCTGACGGAAGCCTCCAATTGTCCTGAGAAATGTTGGCAGGTTGTTTGTGCAGAAGTGATCATTCATTGTTACTTAAGCCAGATTATCGTCGGAGTTACAGTTTCTCGTGGTTTGCAACAAGTGTCGTTGCAATGCGGCGTAGAATTTCTTCTCGAAGTGCACGCAGCTGTGAAAATGTCTGTTAGGTGGAAACAATACTTTTTATTATAAAAAAAACGTAACCAGCATATTTTTGTAACACAAAAATTGGTTAGATAAATTTTGTAAACGTCTGGTTATACCAACATCTACTCTACATTAGAGAACGCATGATGGATAGAAGACGCAGACGAAGTATGACTTAGTATGACACACTGTGTAAAGAAACAATAGAAGCAATTTGAACGGAGACGATCTGTTTCTCTATCTGGAGTTAGCTAGCACAGTAATTTCTAACAGGTAGTCTACCGTGTTGAAAGTGGGAAAGAGGGAAATCGTTGATCCATCAATCAGATATGGTTAACCCAGCTTACAAGTGCTGAAACAATGAATGACATTTATTTCCAAGTGAAATACAATACAAAGAAAATACACTCAGTATGCAATAACATAAACAAACAATTGCACGTGTAAATGGGCGAAGATGGGATATTCATACTTATCATTCACTTCCCCAACACTATCACAACTTGTATGATAAAAAATATGTTAACAACATTGAAATACATCTTTAAAATGTGGTATCCTTCATATTTGTAAATACCATGCATTATCACCATTCTTGTGTTATGGATGTGCATTACGATTATTAAGAAATAGTTGCTTAAGTCTTGTTTTGAGAATAGTTGAATTAGTAAATTTTTGAACATATAGGTTCTATAATTTAACACTTTATTATACTGATATACTCAGTTGTGCGAGCATATATTTGTTTATTTGTTATTACTCTGACATGTCAAATGCATTGTGGGATGGTTAGAAGCAAAAAAAATGAAGATTATAGGCAACATCTTATTTTTAGCTTTGTACATTACAATTGAAATCCTGGGTATTGCCTACCTTTTAAAGACATTCACCAATAATAATATAATTATTATTACGTGTCATATACTGTTTAGACCCTTTTTAAACGGCACACCTGCATAGTTCCATCGATCCCTTCGTTAATAAATATCTGAAATGCTCTGGTATATTCGTCCGTCATTCTACGCGATGACGTACACAGACAATAGTTTGTCGTCACTACACACGTAGTGTTTTATAGCGTTGATCGCGTTATGACGTTACGAGATTGTTTGGTCATAATGGAACGCGTGCGATTATAAAATAATTACCAGATACGCGTGCGATGTGCTCGTCCAGCAGAAAGCGCGCTCGGTTTGCGACCTTTTCCGGTTGCGCGTGCGACTACGCCAACGTCTCATAAATAAAAATACATCTCATAAAATAAATACACTGCAATTAACTTATAAAACGTCCTCCAAGTATGACGTGTGCCTGAGAGTGGGCAGTGAGTTGTGGTCTTACATTGGAAATGCGATTTGGCGTGGATGCGGCGCTTGTGTCACGTGACTATTTTCGCGATCACAACATTCACTAGCAGACAGCATGTCGGAGCAGGCGGAGGAAATGTTGGTTTGTATCATAACATTCGAGTTTTTAGCCTATGCTTTTATATATTTGCCTACGCCGTTAGCCCAGGTGTGTTAAGCAAGTGCACGTGAGCACGATAGTGGTATAAATTGCCAGAAAGCGCGTCACTTTAGTCAACAGGATGTATTATACAGACAGATATACGTCGTCCAATTACCCAAAATAGATCAATGCCTAGCCATAACAGGTAAACAACAAACGCCGGCTGGTTTGAACCAGATGCGCTATTGTCACTCTGATATTCATGGCGTGGCCCACAAAGGACTCGGTTGTGCACTATCGGTAACGACGGTCTCTGACACGTATGACCTTGTCACTGCCTGTCTTAAGGCCATCGCGGGGCAATGTTTACGGGTGAAACTGACGTTTGACTCAGAGTCTCAGTACATGTCTGATGTCATCGTCACACTGTCAGTGTCACTGTCATTGATTTGTGAACGCATCCTGTATTATCCCTGTATAACCATACATGTACATGTTACTATATACACTTCTGATGCAGCAACAGTGTATAAATAAAAAGAAGGCCCCGTAAAAAGAATAGTGTTAGTTGAAATAAATGTGCTCAGTTACCAGCACTTGCTCAATTACCACTCGAGCAATTATATTATACATAAAAATATTATGTGCCAATTACACACTTATTTTTTAGTTTATTAGTTTGAAGTGGTCCTTCAGGTGGTTATAATTAATTATTACTGATTTTCCATCACAGAGGAAACTACATGTATACAATTAACATGTCCATAATGCACAGAATTGGTGATTAAGGTGATTGTGAATGGTAATATATAGCATTCGTATTCTGTAATATATTATATATTACATGATCAATCAAGATTACTATTGAATATATAAAAGAAATGCTAAGAACCCATAAAATAAACAATAAAATTATATAACACAAGTTAACGCTTAATTCTGCAGTTATATCTCAGTCACTGGCATCCTCGACTCCAGTTTAGACCAACCTTAGACCTGCAAACAATATTATGAAGTAGTTTACACAGCACATACTTGCCTTTTAGACCACAAAATGCAGTACGCTTTCTAAATTGAATTACATTGTTTTAAAGTTTTTAATGTCTTCTGTGACACACAGCAACAAAAAGAAAACTACTGAAAGTAAAAACATGATTTGGTCATCAAGAGTGGCGTTTCCTGCAAAGAGGAGAAAATGGAGGTTGCAACACCATTGGTGTCATCATGAGTTGGTGTCGTTGTGAGTTGGTGTCATCATGAGTTGGTGTTGTTGTGAGTTGGTGTCATCATGAGTTGGAGTCATCATGAGTTGGTGTTGTCGTGATTTCGTGTCACCATGAGTTGGTGTTGTCATCAGTTGGTGTCATCATGAATTTGTGTCATAGTGAGTTGGTGTCGTCATGAGTTGGTGTCGTCATGAGTTGGTGTCGTCGTGAGTTGGTGTCATCGTGAGTTGGTGTCGTCATGAGTTGGTGTCGTCATGAGTTGGTGTCATCATGAGTTGGTGTCGTCATGAGTTTGTGTCGTCATGAGTTAGTGTCATCATGAGTTTGTGTCGTCATGAGTTGGTGTCATGTCTGTTGCAGGAGGTGCTATGGCTCTATGCAGACTCTGCCAGACATCGGGTTAATGACTCGTGTCGGTCTCTCGAGGCATGGCAGCTCATCTTCTGTTCGGTCAGCCTCACTCTGGCTGCGGTCTGGACCTGGGACATTGTCTTTGACCCACGTGAAAGTAAGTCACATGAATTCTTTATCTTGTCAACCCTGGAGAAAATCAGTTTAACATTTAACATTTAGGTTAGTTTATAAATTATTAATGTGCTGGAAAATTAGGTTATATGCACTGTAGTCTAAGTTTATTATTACTAGAGCTCTGTATTATTTTAAACTATTCTGACCACCGTTACATGACATAATCAGTTGATGGTTCTTGGCCAATGACTTGATTCAGAAATGGTTTTGTTTGTAACCACATCACAGACTATGTAACATAGCCCAGTTACTCAAAATAGTTTCTTGGGAGAGAAGTAATGTATGGTAGTAAACATATTTTCAGTGCTTTATTTCACTCCCTGGTTGCACACAAGTGATGTCACTTTGCAGGCTTGAGTAGCCGACTGCGTAATTTCTTCTTCCGGATGTTGCGTCGGGTGCCGTACGTGCGGAGGCAAGTGGAGAAAGAGATCAGGAAGCTCGAGATGACGATGGAGGAGAATTTCAGGAAGGAAACGAGAGACATGTTGTATGTGCAGCAGCTTCCCGCTCACGGGTGGAGTCAGGTCAGTCTACTGGTCGACACTCTCAACTATATAATAATATAATTACATTTATGTATACACTGGTTTCCAGAATATGACTGTTGAACACTGTGTACGTACTTAGGGATGGGACGTTTTTTTTCAGTTCAATTTTCGATATTTGGCCCACAATTTGGAGGGAAAAAATCAAGTTCAATTTTCGATATTTGGCCCACGGGTCAATTTATTCACGATACTTCCCAGTCTTCAGAAGCACCCCACCTATTACATATACATTTTAATAAACTAGTATAAGAGCAACAAACTTTATTCATAATGATCACATGTAAAATAAGTGTAATAAGTGTAAATAAAAGTTTCAAGTGTAAATAAATGTGTCATAAAACCAAAATCTATATGACAAAACTAGTTTATTTTCAGACCTTCAGATGGCCTATGACCAGGCATTAATTTGTATTTGTCATTTAGTTAAAACGTGCTTAGTCATGTTCCTACTGTCAGTTGATACATTATTATGTTTCATCAACTAGTTTGGGGTCAAGTTGGTGCACATTGTCAGCAAAACTGTACTTGGTGAACTGGAGTTTTATGTTTATCCAAGGTCAGGTGTCTAATATATACCAAAGGGGTAAAACTCTATACAGTGTTGCTGATGTGTCACAGAACAGGACAATGTTATGTGTTGTTTTTGTTCATGGTCCACTTTCTTGTTTATGGTCCAGTGCACCACTGCTGCCAATGAAATGGGCTCCACTTTTGACCATGTGTGTTATTACAAATGTAACTATGTATTCATGTAGTCATAGTGTCTTTATCGCAATTTAATTCATAGTTTTATCAAGGCTATGGTTGCAGTCTAGTTTTTCTTTTTGTCATGTATCAATGGAAATAAATAAATGTATGTCATCGACCGTACGGGTATGTTTAATGATTATGACTATGTGCACTTATTTGATGATTTCAGGAACACATTTTGTCAGAAATAAACAAATATAAGGAGTTGGGTAAGTGAATTGACTATGTAAGTATTCACTGAATTGTTAATTAATTTATATGACCACATGCATTTCATAGTTGTGGTCATTATGCTGTTTAATACAATAGAACCCATTGTTTCTCATCATTAACCAGTTCAGTAAGATAAGCCCATTTAGCAGCCTCACAGTGTGTGACACTTGATTATGATAAACCCGTTTGGCAGCGTTGATGATGTTTGCTATTCAAACACATGCACATTTATCTGCTAGGTGGAAGCACGTGTTCTATAGCCTTTTATGCTGATGTAATGGCAGATGACATTAATGGCGATTTATTTACAAGGTAACAACTTATGTATACCGATTATTTTTTATAATATTAGTGATGTAATTTGTCGGGTATTTCTGATGACTGTCATTGTAAGCAAATAACGCTGGCGATAATAAACTTTGTGAACATCAGAGGCAGAGGCAAACTTGAAACTAACAGTGGTAGTATATTCAGTCAGTATACTAATTGCGAATGACATTTTGATCAGGTTAATAATTACAAAATTAAATAAATACCGTAACTCCATTTCTTGTTGAGTTTTTGAATATAATGTTCCTATTGATAAAATACATTATTGCAGCCGGAATTTTGAGTTGAAGTGATGCAGTTGATTTTTATGTCAAGTCATTGGGAATTCAGTATTCAGCGATTACTGTAGATCTCGAATGGTTGATTTGCATATATAAATTTCTTGCAACATTGTACCATGTCATAATTAAAATAAACCAAGAACGTATTTGCTGGAATTGAACAAACATTTACCCTGTCCTTTGACCTATGTGACTTGTGCTGCCCCCTGTAGCCCAGGTGAAGTGGCGAGAGGGCAAGTGTTCGGGGACAGTGTACAATGGGGAAGACGTTCTCACCAACCTCATGACAAAGGTATGTGACCCCTGACCCGGTCAAAGGTCATGCAGTAGCAACGTTACTTTGGACACCAAATGAGATAGATTTGATATTGTGTGATATTTTCACTATTTGTTACAAATTACTTTACAAATACATTGAAAAGTATTTCAAATACTTTTTCAAATACTTTTCATTTTCAAGATACATTACTATATAAGTAAACGAAACAAAACGTTGTCTGGTTACAGTCAGTGGTCCAGTATCTATCTGGCTATTGTTCAGTGTTCACTCTTGCTCAATTGCTTAGATCACTATTGCTTAGAGTTGCACTGCAGAAACATCAGATGCCGGAAAGTGTTGTCAATGAGGCGGCATCTCTCTGGGAATTAAGAATTCAATCAAGAACTATTTTAAATTGCAAATATATATGCATTTGAAAAAGTTTTTGAAAAGTATTTGAAATATCAAATACTTTAGGAAAGTATTTAAATACAAATACTTTCAATTCCTAAATGTCAAATGTAAATACAAATACTTTTTAAAAGTATTTAAATACTTTAAAATACAAATGTGTTTGACCCCATGTCTGCTGACTAGACCAGTGTTGTACTGTCTGATGGGTGGTTGCAGGTGTACGGGGAGTTTGCGTGGGCCAACCCCCTCCACCCGGAGGTGTTTCCCGACATTCGCAAGATGGAGGCGGAAGTCGTGCGCATGGCCTGTTGCATGTTCAACGGCGACCAGAACACCTGCGGCGCTGTATGTCATGCTTTGTGACATTTATGTCATACTTTGTGACATCTATTCATCCATACAGATGTTCATGTTTAAAAGCAGACAGCCTGTCAATGTAATGAATGAATCTATTTAGACACCTATCTGTTCTCAGCTGTACAAAAGCACAAACTGCAAACAAATTAAAACATTTGGTGTCAGTGTATACTGTATGTGTTTGGATGTATGGCAAGACGCTGACAATACTATTTAATGACTCGCTGACAATATTATTTAATTAGTATCAAAGTTATTTTTGTGTATCTTAATCATACAAATGTTCCATTCATCACAAACAAAATTGTAATGAATGGAGCATTTGTTACAATTTTGCTTCCCCCACAAGACAAATCAATGTAGGATTACACAGTTTTTGATAGAAAAGAAATATTTAATTCTAGTTTGGAAGTCTGTAAATCAATACAAAAGGCGGGAATATTTTAGCATTGCAGCTAGTCATCTGCACTGTTGTAGTTTTGTGTTGCAACCAATCATCTGCACTGTTTCGCTGTGTGTTGCAACCAATCATCTGCACTGTTTCGCTGTGTGTTGTAGATGACGTCGGGAGGCACGGAGAGCATTGTGCTGGCCTGCAAGGCCTACAGGGACCTGGCTCTGGCGCGGGGAATCTCTCACCCACAGATGTAAGTAGTCCTATCCTAGTCTAGTCTCTGTGGTGGCAGGTATGGTGTAACGTAAGCTGTACAAGTGTTTTTGTCTTCATTGTAGCCCGTGTTCACACTTACAGATTCTTTGTAGATACATCTGTATCACAGTTGTTGAGTGCAGGTGTTTTATTACGTTATTTTGTTGAGTTATGTGGCATCAGACAGGCCACTTGTCACTCCCGCCAGGGTAGTGGATTCAAACAGGACAGGTTTGTAAACCATTTGCAGCATTCCACTTTTCATGTGGTTTGTTGTATGGTGTGCATCAACAAATTTGGGTAAATCGTGTAAGAATGCACCAGCAAACCAAGCAATGTTGGCCAACATCCAAATGGATGGAGTCCAGAACCAGCCTCCCTAGGACCCTCGACACCGACCTGCAGGAGATCGGCACGCGTTTGAAGACCAGGGCTCACCTGGAACGACTGTCGAATCGCTATAAATAAATCCAGATGGCACCTATTACACAAAACAGTGTAAACAGTCATAGGAGCGAGTTGCATGTTGGCCGCGAATGAGGAAAACACTTGTAATAATAACAGTAATGTAAGATTGCTACACAGTTGTGTGGTCATGATGATGACGTTTCAATGTGTATGTTTGTTTCTAGGGTGGTTCCGTTGACCGTGCATTGTGCATTTGACAAGGTAAGTCAACAAACAACTTTTATACCACAGTTGGTAACTGTTGAGAACAGGAATGATGCTGGTTAATGATGCATATGTTGTAGCCCACAAAAGCCATGCACGCATGCATGTTCATACACATCAAGCAATTTATATATGTAGTTTGCTATAAATGAAGATGAAAGCTTCACTGTTGGCACATAAATAACATGTTGTCACGTCTGACGCAGTGACAGATAAACCACCCATAAGGATTTACAGTTTTAACAGTTCATCTTCATGCGTAGGCTTACTATTCAAGTGCAGCTCAGACATCACATGTCCAGCAAGTGTTTTGATTGGTCAGCGAAACAAATATAAATTTTGTTTTTGTTTTGCTGACTGCGTAATTTGTGCCTGAGGTCTGACTGACTGTTGTGTTCCAGGCTGCGGATTACCTGCGCATGAAGATCACCCATGTGCCCATTGATGAGACAACCATGAAGGTGAATGTGGCGGCCATGAAGAGGGCAATCACCAAAAGCACGTGCATGGTGAGTGCCACAGATCAGACTGGTCGATGGATTTACAGAATGTAACATTATATCATGTTCTTCCCTTATTGTTTTCTTCACGTTATTATATTTTATTTGCCTTGATTTGTTTATATATTATAAAGATCTACAGATTTGATATGATGGTGGGCTGAGGAAAATGATGCACTTTTATCGAACAGACCAGTTTTATGACTGATGCTTTGTAAGAACGTTCATCATTTCAAAAGGTATTACACAGATAACAGTTAAGTAATTATGTGCATAAGTAAAATTTATCTTATAACAAAATAGTAACGTCAATCTTGTAAATAAAATTAAATTTCAGTTGACTGTAAATCTGTTTGTGATATTGTGTTGTTATTTAGTAAAATGGGTAAATAAATTTCCTCTAGATTGCATTGTCTGTGGACTGTGGTTTTTGATACATTGCAGATGCTAAAATTGTACATGGAAGCAGAACATAAATTACGTAGCACTTGAGGCATGATGCAGATAGTCAGGTACTATTCCTAATTGTGGGTCTGCAAGAATTCCATAACAACCTTGACATTTAAATAATTTGAAAATGCAAATATTTGTATCTTCAGCATCGTGCGGCTGCGACATGAGTGGTCACCTCACTACGTCAGAAGGGAGAGTCACTTTCATTATCTCACATCATTGTTTCATTTCAGTTGGTGGGGTCAGCACCACACTTTCCTCACGGCATAATAGACCCGATTGAAGACATCGCCAAGGTGACTACTTCTGGTTAAACTTCATATCTACTGTGCTCTTTGTCAGTTTGATTTGAACCACTATTCATTACAAACGTTAATTTTATGTTTTGGACACTTAAGAAAAAAAATCCGTTTTGAAACTTTAGTGCAGCTAATGTGTGGTTTGTTAGCTATTTCCTCCTAAACAGTATGCTTGAAAGATATTAAACTTTACAATCAATAGATTTAGACATTTTCACCGGCAGAATAAAACAATTTGGAATGCGGTCATTTTCTCTCAAGGTAATCAGTCATCCACACAGCAATTTTTGTTTGGCTGAGCATCGTGTAGCTAGCTACCTCTAACAAGTTTGCAAGATTTCTAATGACAGTCGAACTTCCAAGGATTAGAGATTTTGATCCCCCAAAAAGATTCAAAACTATCAGATTTATATGATTAGGTTATTTTATCATTGAAATAAACTATGGTATGGTGAACAATTTGTCACCACCCCATGTAAATGCAATGGTGTTATTACATCGCATTATATTGTTATTAAATTTGTTGCCTGGGACATCCACCAATGGCGGTCAAGATTGTGTGTAGTGTTACTGTCTGTGTGTGTCTGTAGTTGGGTCTGCGCTACAACGTCCCTGTCCATGTGGACAGCTGCCTCGGGGGGTTCCTTCTTCCCTTCATGCGGAAGGCGGGCTACCCTCTCGACCCGTTTGACTTTGGTGTGGAGGGAGTGACAAGTATCTCGGCCGACACACACAAGGTAGGATAAAGTCTGCCGCAGACGTCACACACATGCCACACATTCTGGGTAAAATCTGTATTTTTTAATTGCTCTATCAATCATTTAAGTTCAAAGATTCAAAAGACTGCATTGTCCATTTTAAGCACCACATTAAGAACATAAATTTTTCTTCAGTTACACATTAAAATGTCAGTAATAAGATTGATGATCCAGACACAACTGATGACACATTGAAATTATAATAATACCAATCAGCACTAACATTTCTAAAATTTATAAATTAAGTATAAAAATAAGTTAAGGTCTTGTGGTGACATCTGCTGGAAATTTCAGGGTTGGGATTTGTTTTATTGGATGTTCACTATTATATAATATATACTATATAATACTATCACAACTACAGTGATAGTATTATACACTATTGCAATAGTATTGTCACACCATTGCAATAATTAAGCTGTGTCCAACAATCACCTTCATCTAAATACCTACATTTGACCTGCTGTTTCTCTGCCAACTTGTAGTATGGATTTGCACCAAAGGGTTCGTCCGTGATTCTGTACCGGAACAAGGACTACCGGAAGTTCCAGTACTTTGTACAGCCGGACTGGCCGGGCGGCATCTACGCCTCACCCTCATTCTCTGGTGCGTGTGTCACATGTCTCACTCACACCTGTCACACTTCTCAGAGGTGTAGGTGAATACAGTGGAGCCTCTGTATTAAAGTGACCCTTGGGGCTGGGTGAAAGTGACCTGATTAGCAAGGTAACCACAGTAGCATGATTGACCTTAATTGCATTTATTGGCAAACATATAATTATAACAAGTATTACTATTGTTATTATTTTTAAGGCAAATATTTAGTTATAACAAGTGTTACTATTGGCAAACATTTAATTATAACAAGTGTTACTAATGTTATTATTTAATGACATATATCTAATAATAACTAAAACATTCCTTTTAGTATGCTATGATGTTCACTTTTTACTTAGGTGTTTCTGTGTTGTGTGTTTCAGGGAGTCGTCCGGGGGCCATCATTGCGGCGTGCTGGGCCACACTGGTGTACATGGGAGAGGAGGGTTACGTCGAGTCGACCCGCAAGATCATCTACACCACCCGACACATCCTCACACGGTGAGGCTACGGGTGGCATCTGAGGCCATGTGTGTCATCTAATCGAGGCCACATGTGTAGTCTTTTCTGTGCTTAGCGAACCTCTCATAAGAAAAATTAACAAATAAACAGAACGAATTATTACATTTAAGAAGATTTTTAAAATACAAAAATGTTGCCACCATATCACTGGGGAGACTATTGCCATGACACATCAGTGAAAGTCACACAGGACATTATTGCTGTGATTCACCAACAAGAAAATGTCCTGATTGATGATGCACCCAGGTATATAAGTCAATATACATGATCACTTTTAAGAAACAGCCATTTTGAAAGAGCATAATTGTGTGTACGGGCTCATTAGGATGTTAGAAAATGCATTTATATAAACAATTGAGTAATTTTGCTGTTGCATGTAACAAAATGCATTTTGTCGTAAGTAAATAAAGAAGCAGAAGTTAATTTTTAATTCAGTAAATTATTTCAGAGCACAAAAGAAGATCTAAAGTTTCTTGCAAGTGACAAGTGAAACGTCTTCAAGGCATTCTGTCTTGAGAGCAGCTAATGTACAGGAACAAAGCCACACTTACATTATTAAAAACTGAAAAAGCTACCCAATGATAAAACAGATAGAAAACTCGATTGCTTTGAATTATGGAAACATTATGTTGCATTGCAAGTTTGAAAGCATTTTGTTTGTTTTTAGACTGCAAGAGGTGAAGGGCATCTATGTATTGGGTGAACCAAAGGTCAGCGTTATCGGCATTGGATCACATGACTTCAACATCTATCGCCTGTCAGATGCGTTGAGCGCAAAGGGCTGGAATCTCAATCCCCTCCAGTTTCCTTCCAGGTGAGATCATAAGTGTGTATACGATACGATACGATACGATACGATACGATACGATACGATACGATACGATACGATACGATACGATACGATACGATACGATACGATACGATACGATACAATAACCTTTAAAGGAAGCCAAAAGGGAAATATTACGTGATATGCACGTGAAAGAGCTAATACAAAGCAACCATTCTGAACGGTAATCACATTTTTAACGACAGTGGTTTATTAGTAAAATAATTTCAAAGTGGATAATTTCACTGAAATCCTCGGCTCCGTAGAGGCGGCCATTAACGCGCCCCGGTCCGCCTCTTCCTGTTGTATAACCATTCAGCACGCAGAACCGGCCTTAAAGTCACGTGTCCGATGACGCATAATAATGCTTATCGCCGTTGTAAACACAATGTTGTCAGATACCCGAACTTCGAAGAAGAACATCCGTTCGAAGAACCTTGCTTCGAATGGGATGTTTCTCATCGTATATAGTGGGTCAAGATCCGCAGAAACGTTGGCGACGTCGAGTTTTGAAATTTAGAGCTGTGCAAACGATATTGGCGCGATATTTAATCACCAACGATAGTCGTTGAAACGGGTTACCGGTCGAAACCTTCCATCGCCGTAGCCAAGTCAGCGCGCGCAAGAAGGTTAGTAAATATTAAGTCTTCTGTGTCTAAATTATTTAAATCTTGTACCATTAGACACATTGCGATGTCTGTCGTTATGACTTATGTACATACTGATATATTTTATAAACATCCACCACAGTTAACGTTCTAGAAGGTATGTACATGACATGGGATCATGGAGCCGCTAACTAGGTCTAGGACCAAGTCCAAGCGAGTTAAACCGTTCGATATTGTTATTCATTATTATTAGTTTTATTTTATCCTACATTGAATGGTATCACGTTTGCACGAACAGAGGCATATAAATAAGGTAAAGCTACATGTGTTAAACATGACCGTAACATTAAAACACAGCTGAATGCAAGCCAGATCATAGATGTCCCCATCAATTCGCATGAACGATAATATAGCACCTAGATTTTGGTTGGTTTATTTCATTCTCTGGGCAATCAATACAGATTGAAATAGGTACATAAAACATGCAAAATATATTTGTTAAAATAGATTGAAATAATATATAATTTAAAACATTAGCATAAATAAAAAAAATAATTAAAAAAGTAGAGAATAATTTATTTGAAATGTATCTATAAAGGTAAATTAAATATGTTAAGACATTAAAACATATTTTCTTTGATTATTTGAATAAACTTAAAAATTACTTTAATAAAATATTTTAATAAATACTTTAAAACATTAAAATAAATAGGTCTAAAGAATAAATTAAGGTTTTACAATATTCACTAAATAAGTTTTCAAAAATACTGCCTTTCATAGTTACGCAGTTCCTATTTTCAGGTTGACCACTGTGAATGTGCCAGCATGCCTGCAATATTTTTCAGTAAATATATTATTCAAACATCACAAACTGGCATTGCGAATGTTGTTTTCAATCATGTTATTCGTTCAGCGAGACACACAATTACAAATTCTGTGTGCTGTGTCAGTTCAGATACTAATACATTGATACTAGGACATGTTACAGGCTTATAGTAAAGGATGAATAATTAGCTATGATGAGACATAACTTATGTACTGTAAAAATTACTTTGCAAATTTGCAATATTGCCTTTATTGGTAGGTAGAGTTTCTTGAAATATTGGGACACACTCAGCAAACAAGAAGAAACATTAACACACCCCAATAACAGACTAGCATAATATACTAGATGGAACGAGTCAACGAGGATTTGTAGATATCCCACAAGATCAGTCGGTAAACATTTGGTACCAGTTTCTTCCCCACAATAAGAGTGCAAATCACTAACCTAATTCAATAATAATTTAATCCAATAGTTTAGCAAGTAAGTCAGATGATCCACCATGCACATTGGCGTGATGTGTCAATATGACATTTTGCCAGTTAAAATATACATTGTCATAGATATTCCTGTTCGATTGATATTTTGAGGTGCCAACGTTTGTGTTTATTGGATAATAGAATCTGAAGCACTTAAATGTCATTATAACAATTTTTTTTATTAAAGACAACCACACTTGATAACAAGCCACTGTATATAAGATACAACATGACACAAATATTTAGCAGTACAGCATGTCCTGTTTATTTATAGGATGGAACCATGGCTCTAGCAAGAACGTCCGGCCACGTCCTAGCGAACCTTGACAACATGGCTGTTTTCTGGTCAAGACGCAAGTAATTGGAGCTGCAGAAGACACTACAGCTGTATGTTTACCTGCAGATCCACCACACTGTGGTGGGAAGAATGAGTGAATGGTGAATTACATCTTTGTCAGAACTCTGGCCGCTGCCCACAACGACTGTCCATGTCAGAATTGCAATCCTTGGTTCAGATATGCCCTAGCTAATGAAAGAAGGTCTGCTGGTGTCAAGAGTCAGTTGATTTGTTCATTGACAATCCAACTGCTTATTCACAAATCAACTGATAATTCGCAAGGGCAGCAGTCAACAAGTGCCAAGTGTTATCCTAGATCTTGTTCTCTGCTGAGAGCACAGAAGTTCGATCTTATGGCCGGTATACACTGGTATGACTCTCTGTACCCTTCGACCAAGCCTGTCATGGATCCACCGGGTAAAATTCTCTGTATATGGCCGACTTGGACTCCTGAAATAAAATAAGGCTTAAATAAATATATCAACTATGTATAGTGGCACAGTGGTTTAAAGCTTTGGACTTGGCTTCAGACTCTCAACTACGAGAACGAAACCATGTGCTGCTGTGTCGAACCTTGGGCAAGTCTGTTCACCCGTCATTGCTCCAATTCACTCGGCTGTGTAAACAAGTAACTGGCTATTGACAGTGGTGGATATTTGTAACACGAACCGTCTTGATTCATTAATTACAGCTTGGCTGGATGCTTCCCACAGTCATGAGATGGTGTTTAACTGAATAGGTATGCCAGGGAGTAAAGTGTAAAGCACTTTGGACAATGCCGAGCAGACATGGGGTCAAATACGTTGACATTTATTTAAATACAAATACTCTTGAGGAATCCAAATACATTTAATTACTAAACATCAATTACAGTTACTTAAAACTATTTAAATACTTTCAAATACAAATGTATTTGACCCCATGTCTGAGGATTGGATACTGCACTATATAAGAACTGTGTTGACAGGTGACATATGAAAATGGAGGTAACTCAATCCATTATCATTGTAGAAAATACAATAGAATACATGTTCTGTTTTTATAAAATCACTGGAACTTTTTTCAATTCTCTAATAGTGGACAACTGGCCATGCTACTCGAAATGTTCTAGAATGATCCTACATCATTTACTGTTAAACCTAATTTTTTGGGTATATTTCTACTATGGAATAATATGTGGTGTTTTCATTGTATGAAATGTCATTTGTATTATATAAAATGTTTGGTGTTCTGGTTACTCTAATGTTATTTTCATTGTCAATAAATTGTGAGCAACACATTTCACTGTTGTTATAAATACATGAACATAATATTATACTTACATCTTTGTTGGCAGATATATGTGACAGTTGTCTAACATTTGGAAGCACTGTCTGCTCCAAACACAGACTATAAAATCCATGGCCATTTGTAATATATCATGGCACATCTGAAACAGAACCAGATGTATAAATGAGTTTTTCATGAATAAGAAATATTATTAGCACAATATAGAACATCACAGCTACTATTATGGTTACCTTGACACGACAACAAAGTTACATTGCAATTAAGATCACCACAGAATATACATAAATATATCCACATATGTTATAGTTTAGAATATTTGTTCTGCTAGTTGTGTTACTTTTACCCAGTTCAAAATGGTTATTTTTAATAGAGACATATATTCAGCTAAAAACAACTTTATTATTCAGCATGAAGTTGATTTCATAAAGAACATGGGTGGTGATTTTCTTTCTTTATTTAGCCCTCCAGAATTAGGCTCCAAACCCTCGCTTTAAATATACCACGCCTATTAAAAGAACAATCAATATTGACACACATCTGTTTTTTAGTCGCACAGGTCATGCTATGTCAATAATACAAAAAACATGCCACAGTCGCTGCTGTTAATATAATAATGTCCAGTATTTGAAAAAACAACAATTAATCTGCATTTTTTCCACATTTCAATGATTTGTGGGCAATTTGGAAATTGATTCCTGAAAACATGGGCGAAGGACCGAGCCTGTCACTCTGTCAGTCTGTGTCAGGCTGAGATAAATCGGAGAGCCATGACCCCATATGTGATATGATGTGTTTCAAATTGGGTAACTTCAAGTTGTGTATAACATATCCGACACTACACCACTGACTTGGAGAATAATACATGGCATGGCTGTGACTAAGTAGAAACTGCCGAATTCCGGGACCGAATGCGAGGTGGCCATCAGCATATCTGTCAGTGACAGTGTCACTGACCCACCATCGACTCCGTTGGCGTTGATATTTTAATTACTTAAATTAACATCCAGCCCAGATTTCATAATGAACATTTAGGGCAACATTTCTCATATTAGACACATAAATGCTTACCTTCACCGACAGATTTTTGAGTCTTCCTCCTAACAATACAGTTACAGTAACGGGTATCCACAGTAACAGCATACATTCGCCTTTCGAAGTTTCGGCGAGTTTCGACCACTTGTCGATCACTCAATGTCGCCTCGGCTTGTTACTCGCCTCTGCATTTCGGCTTCCGGCGGGTCTTCTTTACCAGGTTTACCAGCGCGTTCAGTTCTATCTTGAAAATGTTGGCCCTTATCGTTGCAATCGAAATTCAGCTATTTCTGAACGAAAATCAGGTCGGTTCGCCTACACGAATCGGATGTACACAGCGCCACCTAGCGATTATTTTTAAATACAGAATTGCCAGACTGCGAGCATTATTGACGTCACACATCAGTCAAAATGGCGCAACTTACAAACTTTGATAGAAAAGGTGTTCAGATTTTTTTTACTAATAAACCATTGACATTAAAAATGTGATTACCGTTCAAAATAGTTTGTTTTTATTTACTCTTTCACGTGCATAGCATGTAACTTTTCGGTTTTGCGTTCCTTTAATAGTCCCCCATAGAGGAAATTCTTTTGATATATATTCACATAACACAACGACATTAGTAGTGACAATTAGTAGTGACAGTGGAAAGTTGTAAGGAAAGTAGTGCGCCCCATTGTGTCCCCCCATCCTCCCCGATCATTTTCCCCTCCCTGGTTTCGCATTTAGTAGCCTAACAGAAGTTGGAAGAAATGTGTTTTGATAATGGTTCATGCATGTTCTTTCGGAAATGTACCTACAACCCGATTGTGCAACATAGTATATATATATATATATATATATATACTATATATATATTTGTGTGTGTATGTGCGTGTGTAGGACTAACAATTAAATTCCAAACCCTATTTTGGTCATGCCAGATGCAAGATATTTTTCTTAATATTATAAACATACAAAAAGACAAATTTCTTTTCATTAGTTACCTACATATAGCAGCATTATGCAGTCTTGAGCAGTGAAGTAATCTGAGGGAGCAGCAGTTATTTCCACTGTATGAACGTGCATACGTCATCAGTGTATGTTCCTCCTGCAGCATCCACTTATGCGTCACTCTGATACACACCAAGGATGGAGTGGCTGATGGATTCATCTCTGACTTGGAGGAATGCGTTGCTGAAATAATGAAGGATCCCAAAGCCAAGTGTGGGGGACAGGCAAGTGATTTGTCATGACTCACTGAAAATAATAGTTCATTAAGGGTAAACAGCTCTTTGTAATTATTTTAAGGTGCATACATATATTGTGTGGCTTTTCTCAGTTCAGATAAATTTCTGTAAACACAGTTCATTTGCCCACGTTTTTGTAGTATTGCTAAACAGTTAAAAAAAACTGACATTGTTTTGTATTGGCATAACACCAGTTAAAAGATTCTCCAGCTGTTGTCTTCATGTGAATTCATGAATAAATCAAGATAGAATTATATTCAGTGATGCTGTGATGTCTCTCCCATAAACCATGTGATTGAGGCGATTGACATTCAAAGGGGTTAAGGCTAAAAGTCAGTCCTGAATTCACACTGGTATGTTACAAGATGTAACCTAAAAAGTCCACCATTTGAAAAAACGTTCAGTATTTCAATTCTCATCTGTACTATTGTATGCCTATGTCCGTTATATGATAAACAGTGTTGATGCAAGTACATGACTAAAGTATTCGAGTAATGACTATGAGTACTGTGGTATGTACAATTATGAGTAATGAGTACTTCAACCCAGACTGTGGTACAATTATGGGTAATTATTAATTCACCTCAGCTAATGAGTACGAATACTGTGGCATGTACAATTACCAGTACTGAGTACTTTGTCCCAGATAGTACTTAAGAAATGAGTACAGCTGTATGTATGTACTATGGCATGTACAGTTACAAGTAATTAGTACTCTTCGTCCCAGATAGTACCTGAGTAATAAGTATGTGTATGAGTATCAAGTACTTTGACCCTGGCCCTGCCTACATTAACATTACACCAGTCTGCATTGACTTGCAGGGCGCCATGTACGGGATGGCACAGAGTATTCCCGACCGCTCCATCGTGTCTCAACTGGGTGGATGTTTCTTTGATGCGTATTACAACACTCGTGATGTCCCCGCACCCAACAATTCAGAGTGACAGAAATCTTTGTTGTATAAAACAACTGATGTTTACTGTAATTCTTCCCAGTCTTATGCACAACTCTGACAGATGGTAAGTGCACGATAGGGTGCAGACATCTGACATCTGACAAACTAGTTTTCTCTGGTTTGAATCTGCAAATTGTAATGAGCGTTGACAACTGTCATAATATTTGTTTCAAAGATCTCACAATTCTGCACCAAGAGCACAAATGGACACTGGTTGTTGTGTTGTGTATAAATTCTATGTGCCATTGTTTTCTTGTGTTTACATCAAAATCATAAATGTTTAGATTTCTCGTGCTTGCAGAAACGCAGTATGGTTATCGTCCGAGCTTGTGTAAGTTCCAGTGAAATATTTATTCCACTGTGAGACTAAAGTCATCCAATGAACTGTCTTATCAGTGTGTGTGGAAATGGTCTAGCACTGTGAAGAATGAGAAATATCTACAACTTGTAAGGATCGCAGTTATACTGTGTGTGTTGACACTAGCTGTAGTGGTGGCCATTGCACATGTTTTACTGTTATGATTACATGACTGCTGTTCTATTGTGGCAGTGCCATAACAGTTTGGTTGTATTGCAACAGCGTTAAGGAATAGCGAATGTCTAGGCTCAAAGTCAATAAACATTCCAGTTGCCAAAAAATGGATTTATATACCAGAAGTAAATGAAACTGCAGAAAAAGCATGTCTATAAACATTGGTTTATGTGGTATTGGTGAAAATTTGCAGTACCGGTAGTTAAAAATACTGTCGATAGTACACTATCACAATGCATTGATGGTTTGATGTACTGTTTCACTTGTAGTCAGTTGAGTTGATCATAAGTTGGAATACTTTGTGTGTATTTGAAATAGTTGAATGTATCGAGTATAAGTTGTATCAGAATAATTTGTTGCTTGTTTATTGGCAGTATCCCTGCATCAGTCTTTAGTTATGGATTATTGGGATTGTCTGATATGTTCAATGTTTAATTTTTGAGCTTATATACAAGTATATATCGTAAAATATGTATTGAATCACCAGAATTATATACCATATAAATAACTAATTACAGCGTGTACTGAGCTTTATGCAATGCTTTTGCACCACGTGGATGGTATTTTATATACCAACATTAAACATAATATTTTTAAGTGTCAATTTTTACAGGAACTTGGCTATAAATTTTGAACGGGTATGACTAAGACACGGGTATGTTAGTGACTAAGGTCATTTACAATTCTCTCATGTTTTTTAACAGCAGTTTTAGTTGTGTAGGAAAACAGCCTATTAATGTTTAGTCAGTTTACACAATTGTGTTATCAAGTAACTGTTATGTATGCTTTTTCAAGACTTATAAATGTATTAGGAGCACCAGATTTATTAGCATTCTAAATAAATAAGTATCATAAAATATAAGTAAGCACCAGTAATTAGATAGCCCAATATTTATGTTTCTGTATGAATAAGTACACGTACTCTCATTATAAAGTAGGGCACATGGTTTACAAAACTAATATATAGTAAGTTATAATTTTGATATCGTAGTATATAACTAAGAGGCATTCCAACAATTTTAATACCAATGAACATTTATATTTTATCAATATTAATCAGCCACATAATGTCAAATAATCGTAATAGAGCAACAGATCTAGCTTAGCTTATCCTTTGTGCATTCAGCTCAAACCAGGTGTGCTGGTTTAGTAATAATAATAATAAGGTTTATTTCAGACAAGACGTCCATATATGTATACATAAAATACAATTAAAAAAAAAGAAAAGTACAATACATATAATACAATCAAAGCAATGAGATCAACGTAAAAATATAAGTGTAAAATTTAAAAAGTTATGTCTAAATATATGAGGAAATGAATTAAATAAGTTGTAAAAATAAATATAAAATAAAATAAAAAATGATTAAAAAATAAATACAATACTAATGACATGTGTACAATAAAGACCTCCAGTATGAGTACAAATGGCTCTTAAAATGAATGTCGGTATGAAGGTAATTAATAAAAAGGATATTATCTGACTGATGAAGACGACATAAAAGACTGAATATTGATGAACGAATGCGTTCATTGAAGGATTTAATATAGTTGGTGGCAAACATAAAACTTGCACTACATCTTGGGGGTAAGTTTAGTAAAATTCTGAGGCTATTATTGTATGCGACAGTAATGCTTTTGAGGCTATATTTTTTGAATGTGCACCAAAGACTAGAAGTATACATAGGAGCACAGTATGCTTGAAATAAAATAATTTTGGTAGAAATATTACAAAGACAAAATTTTCGAGCTAATACATTGGCTTGGGCATAAAGGCATCTTTTTTGTCTGGCAATGTCGTCATCATCAGTCAGGTTATTGTTGATTATATGACCAAGATATTTACATTTTGTAGTATAAGGTAATGGATGGTTATCGAGATGGATACAATGAAAATGTTTCCTAGTAGGAATCTGCTCATCTAACAGAAATATGATGTCTTAGTCCAGCATGTTTTCTTTCAGTTGACAACAGTAAATTCTTTATCTTCAGTTACTGGACAAAAAACAAGTATGTTAGTTTACCCAAATATGTTGTTTATGATAATATTACTGCAATGATTGTATTTTCCGCTGTCCCAGAACATACAGAGTAGAAAAGTAATTGTTTAAAAATATACAGCTGCTATGTACTGTACGTGTCGAGACAGGTAAATATAATAGGTTTCTAAAAACACAATACAATGCGCGTAAAACAATTCTTTTCGAGCATTTCGACGCTATCCTAACATGTGCAGTGTGGTCACGGTAATGTTAGCCTTCAATGTTTAGTTTCCTGCTATTCGCCAGGGGGCAGCACTCAACACTGCGGTACCTGTTGCCATAAATGTTTGGAGAGTGCTTTGAATGTCGTTTTGATGGCCAAGGTCTATAATCAAGACGATACACAGTGTTTCATTAATACAAATTTATAATTAACACCCAGATTATGAGGCTTATAATACATCATATGATTTTTATTTAACCGTAACACCTGCTGTGTAGTGGATTTACTCATGTTTGCATGTATATTGCCATTGCTTTATGACATTATTATTTTCTTCTATCCTGTCGGGTTTTAATCATATAATTAATGAGCGGAATTAGGTAATTTGAACTCATCAGGTTTGTTAATCAAAAGTGATTCTTATTTCTGTACATACTAATCATTAAGTAAACTTAGTTTTATGAACTTATTTTCCACTCAAGTGTATTATTCAAGATGCTTTCTTAAAATACTGTTAATGTTTTACAAACATTTTGTATCAAGTGTTCCTTTGTGTTGTACACACAGTACTCATTGTGAAAAATGTGTATGTACAATTGTATGGTCATCCAGTTGATGCCTGTAATCTACATAGACCTCAAACAATCTTTTCAATATTCACTGATGTAGTATATAAGCACCTGTACATTTTTTTTGCATAACCGGACATTACAGATAATTATCATTAATTTAGTTATTATTAATGTTGGATGCTGGTTTCTTTGGATGTGTAAATTGCAGATTGATACGAGATAAGCCCAAGTGTATCATTGAATAGTGTATGGTTGTTTGATTTACCATTGACTGGTGTATCACTAACTGGTGTCAGACACACCCTGGTGTTCCATTGACTGGTGTATCACTAACTGGTGTCAGACACATCACAGTGTATCATTGATTGATGTACCATTGACTGATGTATCACTAACTAACTGGTGTCAGACACATCCTGGTGTATCATTGATTGATGTACCATTGACTGATGTATCACTAACTAACTGGTGTCAGACACATCCTGGTGTATCATTGATTGATGTACCATTGACTGATGTATCACTAACTATGTCAGACACATCCTGGTGTATCATTGATTGATGTACCATTGACTGATGTATCACTAACTAACTGGTGTCAGACACATCCTGGTGTATCATTGATTGATGTACCATTGACTGATGTATCACTAACTAACTGGTGTCAGACACATCCTGGTGTATCATTGATTGATGTACCATTGACTGATGTATCACTAACTATGTCAGACACATCCTGGTGTATCATTGATTGATGTACCATTGACTGATGTATCACTAACTGGTGTCAGACTCATCCTTGTGTATCATTGATTGATGTACCATTGACTGGTGTATCACTAACTGGTGTCAGACACATCCTTGTGTATCATTGATTGATGTACCATTGACTGGTGTATCACTAACTGGTGTCAGACACATTAAGGTGTATCATTGACTGGTGTATTACCAGCTGGCATCAGACACATCGAGGTGTATCGTTGATGGCATCGTGCATGTTCTGTACCACTAACTGGTTGCATACACCCTGGTCTACGTGTAACTAGGCCACTGACTGTTCAGTAATATTACACTGTGTATGACAGAAACTCGTTTGTATTTTATTTGACTATGACATTGATACTCCTACGCATCCCATGTGACAGCCAGGATAATACATCGACAGTCACATTGAGTGTAACATGACCAGTGTCACATGACCCAGCACTGCTACTGGCATGCAACTGTGTTCAATAAAGACAAAATCAAAGCTCAAAGCGTGTTTTTAAGTTGTTGTATCTATGAAAGCAACATTTAATGTTGTACAACATACAAAACTAAAATCCACTGTGCCCAAATACTACTATCACTGTACAACTCACCTATAAATTACTGTACATCCAAATACAAACAATCATAGTAGTGTGCTATTTACAAAACAGTGGTACTGAAAACTAAGAAAAGACCCCATAATGAGATCTGCAACTGCACCTTTTACTTTTGCCTTTTAACGAGATTCACACACACACGCATGCACACACATCGATCACAGGTTTTTTAATGTTCTTTTATTGACACAAAGAAACTATTATGTGTGTTGGAAATAATAACTAGTAATGAAACACAGGTGAGAAACAAAGAGTCCCATTCCCCAAAAAATGTATGATTGTATAACTAATATTCTTACTGTGGCCCCAATCTTCTCAATAGGAAACCTAAGTTTTATTAGAGCAAGCCCTAATATTTTTCACAAACATCACTGGCATACAATGTTGTTGTTTTGAAACTGATACTCTTGGTGGTATGCAATACTTTCTGGCAATGGAAATAGTGTGTCTGTAGGAATTAATAATGGTAAGACAGCTCTCTGCTCAAGCATGGAAATGACTTCAAAATAATGTTGATTGTCTCAAAGAATGTACAAAGTTAACTTTGAGTAATTCCATCTAAAATGAACTAAATTGATTGTCAACAGGCTCTGAAGTCCTTTGGACTATGCAATGAGTTTATAATTATGAATGAAAATGTGTTTGCCTAGTCTCTTCTCCATAATCACCTAATTAGCATTTCTCCGATTGTCCATGAGATGACCAGAAACAACCAAATTGTGTGAAGGAAGCAAGAGGACTGGTCATTAATGTTAGATGGAGTTTTCTACTTCCATTCCACTCAGCCAGCCTAGTGATCACAATGCAGTTGATATCAAGTGTATGATATTTCATTCTATAGTTGTTCAGAATATAATTTTTTATCACTTACATGTGATAACATTCCAGTCACATAATTTTAAACATAATTAAATAAGCAACAAACTAAGCTCAAGTTGCGTTTACAGATAATGAATATTTTGAAGATACAGTTTTATTTAAACCTGCATAAGCAGCCTGCCACAGATGGAATACCAATTAGCTATACTTTCCAGGCAGACCACCTCGCCTTCAGTGTATGGCAGTCTGGGCCATTTGGAATTCACACCGTACTATACGGTCTATACCCCTATTCCCCAGCCTATCCAGCCAGGCACGGGTCAAATGTGGAAATCTAGATTTTGGGAGGCCCTGACATGCCCTTATAAACATTCAATTGGCGGACACAGAGTGGTGCCATAAGTCCCTTGAATCTTTGCCCCAAAGGACTAAAAAGTTATGTTTGGGGAAAATATATTAAAAAGTGGACTATGTATATTAATAATAAATATTCTAGTGTTTCACAAAGAGTCGTAGAGTTCTTTTAAACGCATGCATGTACTGCTAAGCAGACAATCAGCCCAAGTTGGTAAATATTATTTTACAATAAAATGCTCATATTAAGACATGTACGTCACATAGCAAGCTGGACACAAACAACATTTAAAATCCTTGATGTAGGGAAACCGAGTCTGAGAACAAGTCGAACATATACAACTAACTTAAGTTAAATATATAATTAAATATGTGAGCAACACATGCAAAACGAGTGCAGCAAGAGCAAGACCCTTGAGATAAGGGTGCAAACAGAAACTGTACAAAAAGTGCGTCATAGAATATATACTCATAACTTAAACTGCACAGAGAATAAAGTAACTTCTTTCTTCACGCGATTCACTCGTGTCGAGTTTCAGCAGTCAATGAGATCAATTATTGGCAATGAATCCATAAAGTTATATATGCGTTTGTTCAATACCCACAACTAGAGGTCGCCATTGCATAGCAAAAATAGCTTCGTAGATAAATGCCGGTAACATGTCTGAGAAAACACAAGAGTGTGGGACATGTCTCACACCACTGCCACAATTTTACAGTCGCCTAAATCCTTGTATGACATGTACTGACCACTGCTACTATCGGCAAGTAATAAACCCTCCCTGAAATGTGGCTCAGCGGCTCCCTCTGTGTTGACGTGGCTGCTCCTCGTCTGTTTCTCTGCCACGTGCTTCGAAAAACTGTCCGCTGCTGCACGCGACCTCTGATTGTGGTCGCCATGGTTACCAACAACGTGTTTCTTCGGAGATCTGTCTCGCGGTCGAACGCGAACTTTTTCATTTGCGTATGTCTGATTGTCGGCACGTTCGGTTGCCATGGTAACTGACTGAGGCGATGTGCCTATGGGTTGTTTGTGTTTGGCGGAGATGAGGGAGGATTTGGGACATGATCGGGGGGAGTCTTCCCTAGCAGGGAGAACAGTCTGCCGACTGGAGGACGACCAACTGCAACCCCTCGCATCGCCAACGTCCGTGGAGCGCCACCTAGGACTAGCAGCGCCACCGGCTGGACACGGCTGGCGATCTGTCGATACGTCGGACAGATGGCGGAGATTCTGTACATACATGACTCCGTCTCCCGGAGGAATAGAACGTGCCGGAGTCAACTGGAGCCCGCGGGGGGAGTTAAACCCACTGTCTTGTAGATACTCTGACGCATCGCACACAGCGCCACCTAGTGAGCGTGCCGGGTACTTGTGGCCGTGAGGCGTGGCGAGTCCGACGACGTTGACGCCGCTGTCGCGTGACATGCCGTGTGACTTCTGCGGTAGATAGCTGCAGTACTCCGCACTCGCGTCACCAGCATTCTCAAGGGCCGAGCCGCTGTACATCTCACGGTACTTCTGGAAGACTCTCAGGCGGTGTCCATCACGCTCTGCCATGTGCTCTGTCTCGGGGCAGCCGTTGTTCAACAACATCGTGGGCGAGTTCGGCTGAATGACGGCGTCATTGAGGTTCTGTCGCACACTTGTGTCTTGACAGTCGTGACAACACTCCTCCTCCTCTCGTGCCAGTCTCCGTGACCGCCTCCTTGTGTGTCTCTTCTGGTTGACCTTAAGTCCTTCCATCCCTTCAATGACAGGAGACGTGGCTGCTACATGGTTGTTCTGCATGGATGCCTTTGTTCTTCTCTCGTCCGCTGGAGTGATGCAGTGGTCTCGCCTGCCAGACCTCTGCGTGTGCTTCAGCTCAGTGTTCCGTTGGTCACAGGGTGACACGACAACGATGTCCTGATGACAAGAACTTGACATGTGCTTGGCGTCAATGTTCCAGTTTTCTAGATCAACTCCCTGTTTCGAAAGCCTAGATGTCTGCGTTGCATGACAGTCCATTTGATGGTGAGAACCAACTCCATCTCTCTGTGTCGACTTTACATCTGACCTTGCGCTTCGCTTATGTGAGACTGCCCCTCTGAGATCACGCTGCGTGGACATTGCAAAGGCACTGCCTGCTATGTTCTGCATGTCACCTCCAATCACATTTCGTCTCCTGGACTCTGTCAAAACATCCGGGTCTGTATTCTGCTTACCGTTTGACCCACCATCCTTGAGATCACGTTTATTACACTTCTGGTTAGACTCCATGCTTCGTCTACCATGTGACTTAGTAACACTGTGATCGCGCTTCGTGACATTTGACACAAGACGTGGATCCACGACCTCTCCATGCTGACACGACCCCTGACCTCTGCAGTGATCAGACGTCCAGCCACGCGACCGTTCCATCGCGTCTGACTGACCCATGTGCATGGGACTCAACTGCGAGTACCCGTAGTCGTCGTCCTCCTCGTTCACCTCGCTCTGTGTCGCCGCATCCTGCCGCCAGGTGGCAGCACCGTGTCGTCGCAGCTGCATGCCCTGTATCTGGAGCGCGAGGTCTGGCGGGGGGAACTGGGCTGAGAATGTCGCGTGCTCAACCTCGGGCTTCGCACCGGGTCGCCGGTCTCCAACACTCTGAGATCGCTTCTTGCTCGAGCCGCGGCCGAACAACTTGCTGAGTAGAGACGTCTTCTCTCCTGGAACAGGAGCAAACAGACAGTCAATTACCATGGATTTAAATACATGATAAAAGTAAAAAGGCAAGTTCTTATATAGCGCAGTATCCAGTCCTCAGGACCGCTCAATGCGCTTTACACTTTACTTCCCTGACAGACCTGTTCACTCAGACACCGTCTCGGCTTCTCTGGGAAGCATCCAGCCATATGCTACAATTTATGCGCGAAGGCTGCTCGTACACATATCCACCACTGTCTATAGCCAGGTACTCATTTATTCAGCTGAGTGAACTGGAGCAATGTAGAGTGAAAAAACTTGCCCAAGGTTTTAACACCGCAGCCAGGATTCGAACCCGGGTTCTCGTAGTCGAGAGTCTGAAGCTCTACCCCTGAGCCAGTGCGCTCTCAAAGTGATATCATGGCACGAATCTACATTGTGGTAGGCTGTTTACCAATCTATCTGCAATACACTTACTACAGTGATCTATTTTAGGCAAAGTTTTTAAAAATTAGTTATCTCTAACTCATGTTTCAACATATGTTTTATAATGCAAGCATTTCAAAATTGAATAGAAATGGTGGATAATGAGATCACGAGGCCGCCAGTGAATACAAATAACAGACAGCCTATCAACAGGGGGCAAAGGGGCACAACAGCACTCCTACACACTACAAATGACTGCGGTTTTGGAGGACTGTGATCACCGACACCCGTGAGTCTGTGACATATATGGCACGCAAGAAAAACAGGTGCACAATACCACAACATCGGTGACACGTTTACCTGTGAGTCACTGTCAACTAAAAACTAGTCTCACCCAAAACTGCTTTAACAGGTTTTGTGGATAAGAGCCTATAATACGCAAACCTTGCTTAAAGCATGTTTCCTAGAAGAACAAAGTACTTTTAAAACAAATCTGGAATACATGAATGAAAATTTGATTTGAATACAAAGAAATACTATGAATTTGACTATAAAATTCCTTAGGGTTGCGGGTATTGTCTGTCTGGAGGCATATGATTGCCATTAGCTACTTATGGCTGCCTATGACAGTCAACCCCCTGCCACTTACACAATTATGGAGAGACGCTTGCCACAGGTAATGAAATAACAGAGAAAAGCCACCTCCCATCAACCACAGCAGGGGATGCACCCTACTTGTCTTTATGCACCATTTTATAACCGGTCATCATGCATGTCCACTGACCACATAAGCACACCACAGACTGGTCAGTACTGTGGTCATTTAACAGTTGATACATTAAACTTTGGTCCACTCCCACAGTGACCACCTCCAGTCCAGCCCTGCAGCCAGCCATAAAACTCATTCTCACCTTTCTAAATTGACATGAAAGTGCCAGGTGCCTAGTCACGCCCTAGTGGCAAGTCTACTGTGAACATTCCTCCTGTAACTGGCCTGCTGGTGACCAGTGGAAACCTGGCCTACTAATAGTCCTCAGGCTATGGGCCTGGGCAGTGGACAGTGCAGGGCCAATCAGTGCTGCCTGAGTAAACAACAACAATGTATCATTAGCACTAGATTGGCTTGTTGGCAAGTGTGACAGATTTGTCTCTCTAGTGAGGTCTACAGACATAGAAGGGGTCACACTCCACTCCAGGCAGCACAATTATCACCATGACAGTATTTTGTTCTTAAACAGTAATTAACTGTTTTCTGCAGACCAAGTAATTTCTGCTAAATCCACAGTAGTGGCCTGGTGGGTAGCCAGACATGTTTGTAATTGACAATGGACATTTGGGTAACAGACATTTTGGTAACAGGACTTTTTAAGTTATTTAATAACATAGGATATCTGGGTAAATCAACAAATAATTTTTTAAAGGCATACTTGTTTACAAAAACACTTAATGGCTAATTATTAATATTGTTATTATTAATTTATTCAGCCTCCGTTGCCGGAGAAGAAACATTACATACCTATTCATGCGTACATTCACATATAAAAAGACACAGTGAAGAATAAAAACCTGATAAAATAAAATAAATAGCAACAATACATACAGTGGCATGATATAATATATAAAACTCAGTGTATGTTGTGTATATCGGTTAAAGAGACGCGTAATATATTAGAGTGCAGTGGTTAACAGATGAACTAAAAGATTTTCATGTGAATATGGCTTGGTAACATTATCAGTAAATAAAAGGTGTCTAATCGAGTCAACAACACCTTCATTGTTTGTCACACTAGTTTCGGGTACATGTTGAGAATTACAGGCTTGTTTACTTGGTGACTCGCCCATAGATACCACCCTATCTAGCAGGATTCCAGGTACCATTTTACCATAAAATAAAAAACGAGGCAATAAGTGCTGCATCAGTCGATGCGCTGGACTTTCAACTCTAATAATAATGTCAGTGTGAATGTGAATGAATGTTAACTATATCAGAACCAAAGACTGATTGTATCATGCATGGAATACACTGCAATAGTTTTAGCAACAAAAAGTGACACACGTTAGTGTATATCTTTATAGGAAGTGATTATTACAGCATCAACATGTTTGACATGTCCATGAACATGGACATGTCACAGGTGATACCCCAAGATCTCTACGGAGTGACACGGTACAATGTCATCGCTGATCCAGAAACATTTTGCAATTTTCAAAGGTTTTCAAACTGTAAACACCAGCACATTCCTGGCAGACTGCCACAGTTAAAACAATTATTACCCTGGCAGACTGCCCTGTACAGTTAAAACAATGACTACCCTGGCAAAGCAAAGCGAGCAAAATTCCAACCCGGGCAAACTTCATCAATGAACATCCACCCATTCCAACACTGTCACAGTGAACAACACCGTTATCGGGTAGGTGCAATTATTATATCACTTTAACCTGGTGATAACTATGCCATGTTATAATTCCAATACATATTTATGGTGCAATTTACACTGAGAAGTGTTTATGGCCATAAATATTGATTCAGACTGCAGACTAAGCTTCTACACTGACAGAACAAGCCATTTCTATTTTACAAATCACCAGTTAATTATATGACAAAGTCTGCCTGAAACAGAGTACAGAACACTGGTTCTAACTAGTGCCACCAGTGGCATTATTCCATCCGTGACATGACATACAACTGTAAAATGTATATTCATCATTGATTTTTTATGATTCACTGCGACATTCAGTCTAATACATCATGTTCAGCGTGGGAAAAAACTGACACTACTAACCCAAGTATATGAGATATAGAGGACACCACAGTAATGAATCATGTGGTGTGATCGTGTATGAAATACATGTAATTAGCTGTCAAATCTTGTCGCTGTGCGTCAGATATCTATTGTTGTCATCAAGCAATTACCGTCTGATTTCAACCGTCTTCCGAAAATTAATACTATTAACTACACAAAATGACGAGAGAAAACGTGTCAACTGTCACGTCACTCTGGTGACACGACAATGCGGGCGTCAGCCTGCTCAATCAAACTGAGAACGACTCAACGACAACCCTTTACATGGTACTTGGCATAAGTACAACTTTCAAAGGAGAGTCCTCACAATGCTACTTGAACAAGATACCACAGCCAGGCAGAAGTGACTTGAGCTGACAGGAGCAGGCAGAATACACACACAGTGATCTTGAGAGCTCAAAGCAGGGGCTAATTACTGCTGACCCTTACTGGGGGCTGACCAGAGAGGTCAGCAGTGCTGGGGTAATTATGGCCTGTGATAGATACCCAACACCCCCAGCTGTTTGAGTAGACAGAACTAGACACAGGAGGTGATATGATCAGCTACAGTCAGACCACTGCATAAGCCCAGCACACACAGGAGGTAGATATGATCACCTCATTACTTGTAACTCAACGAATTGCAGCATATACATTGGCAACACACATGAGGAGATCTAATCATCCCCACACTGGCTGTGTCTACACTGGTATACATAAGTGTAGCACAGTGAACAGTCACAAGTGAAGACATGCCATGACTTCTGGGTTGAGTGAGACCAGTAATTTTACTGTAACATTTCTGTAATAGATGTTGCTTAAATTAGCTATTCAATTACGATCACGTGTCCCCATCTTTCACAATGCACACATCTCCATAACAAAATCATAGGGCTTCACCGGAAATGGTCATGTCTCTCACTTATCATGTTACATATTAATGACATAATAAGTATTATATCAACATCAAACTGAATCTGCTAGATTTTATCAGCAATCTCCCTAGTATTAGAAGTATTTTCTTACCGGTTTGAACTGCAATGTCTGTCATTAGTTTAAATGTGTCTGATGAAAAAATGCACTGATGCAATCCAGAATGTTTTTTATCCCTCACAAAATCCTAAATATCCATCTGCAATTAATGAGCAATGGCTTACAATCGGCAAGATCTTCATAGTAGACAAATACCATAACTAACAATTGACTAAACAAAAACTAGCCATGGTCATACGATTCGCTTTACAAATCATAACCTTTCAGTTATATTGAGTTGCTTATAGTTTAACCTTTGGCAACAATTGACAATACTGCACGGTGTAATCTGATTAATGTACAAGTACACTTAACATGTGCTGACAACAATTTGTAACAATTCTGTACCCATTGACTAAAGAGCTCTCCCATTCACACAGATAGCCAATGGTCATAAATGGCACAGTTTATAATACGGATAAGATTAATGTGAGAATTAAATATGTTTAATACTTTATTAATATTGATGTTTGTGCACACTGTGGTTTGCATTGGTTGTTAGCTTGTATATAATAGAATTGTGCGTATTTGTGTTTAGCTCCGTATGAGGTCAACCAGTCAGCAGCCACTGCGGCCATTACTGTGTGTCTTTTGAATTGCGCAGGGGCGCTAGCAGCCGCGTTTTTGGGAGACTTGTATTTGCGGGAATTTTACGTTCCCACCCACCATCCCTGTTTTTTATTTTGTATTTGTAGATTGTATTAGTACCGGGATATGTATTTTTATGTATGTGGGTTTTTTACCCATATATGTTTTACATTATTGCTTCATTTGTCATTGGCACTTGTAATAAAAATGCATGCCGGTTTCACCCACTACCCTGGTTTTCTTGTTGGTTAGTTTTAGTTTATAATACGGATAAGATTAATTGGCACACCATTGTGTGGGGTTGCTACTGTCATAACACTGACAACAATGCCTGTGTCTCACTCTGACAGTGTTCAAGCAGCCTGGACCAAGAACAATACCAAGTACCCTTGAAGACTTGTCAGGTTAATGAGCATTCTGCCACCCTCACACAATCACTTGATGAGTCTGAGACAACAATTTGCATAAATCTAAACTCACAGCACATTCTCACTGAACACAGAGCGCAGTGGCTCAGTGCTCAGTGTTGGCCTCTCAACCCAGAGAACACAAGTTCAGATCACGTGCTGTAGTGTCGAACCTTGGACAAGTTCGTTTTCTCTGAGTTGCTCCGGTTCACTCAGCTTCTTCATTGAGACGCCTACCTGGCTATAGACAGTGGGGAATATTTGTATATGAATATTTTCAATCATAAATTGCTGTACGGCTAGGCTGGATGGCTCCAATAGACGTTGAGCTGGTGTTTGACTGGATAGGTCTGCCAGGGACTGATGTGTAAATATAACAACTTGTTATATCACTATGTGTGCATGACAGAGTATGGTATTTTGCTATGAAACGACCATTTTCAAAAGAGTCCCATAAGATAATCTGGGCAACAGGAACGCACACAACAAAGCATGGTTCTAAAATACCAGCACATAATTTTACAGCGAGTGACATATCATAAGAGTTGAATGGGAGAAATAATAATGATCTAGCTAATGATCTAAAATGGTGAGGGGTTTTGTCCAATGCCCAAGCGCAATACACTAGCCCTACACGCTTCGGGTGAGAACCAAACGCACTTGTGGTGGGTGGTGGGTGGTGGGTGGTGGGTGGTGGGTGGTGGGTGGTGGGTGGTGGGTGGTGGGTGGTGGGTGGGTCACCCAGACACCCACAGGTGGTTTGGTGCAACTTCAGTTAAACTGTTCAAGTACAATTCCCAGGCCGATTAAACACGCCAGTCTTGCTAATTTCACACATGTTTTCATAGAGCAAAAGGATGTGGTGACCAACAGCGCTTACCTAGTGCTAAGGTGTAGGCATTGTCAGCCCACCTGCACGCCCCCAGTGGCAACTGATTGGACAATTACCACAGGTATTGTGTGCTGCCAAGCTGCTTTACTTTTGTCTGAACAAAAGTCTACAACGAGTACACATGACACCCACATTCCTGACAGGCATCAATTTGTTCAAGTGTTGACACACTTTTTATTTAGCCTTTGTCTGGTGACATTTAATATGTAGTCCGCTTTTTACACAGACCTCTTCAAGTATCCAATTAAACCAATCCTTAGGACTTACACATATACAGTGTATTACTACTGCTTAATTTCACACCTTCTCATCCATCAAGCTGATTCATTAGGACACTAATTCGAGGAGTCTTGGGAGTATTCAGCCATGAGAAAATTACTGCATATATTCACACACAAACGGTTATAATCAGGCGTGTTTTGTATACTTCTGGAAGTTGAACACGTCCGAGCACTGTAATCGCACACTCACCAACTTGTTCTCAAACCTTTTCTTAAACTTTCTATCATTCTGACCACCTCAGCAGCTCCCTCTCCCTCTCCCTCTCCCTCTCCCTCTCCCTCTCCCTCTCCCCTCTCTGTCCCCTCTCTGTCCCCTCTCTGTCCCCTCTCTGTCCCCTCTCTGTCCCCTCTCTGTCCCCTCTCTGTCCCCTCTCTGTCCCCTCTCTGTCCCCTCTCTGTCCCCTCTCTGTCCCCTCTCTGTCCCCTCTCTGTCCCCTCTCTGTCCCCTCTCTGTCCCCTCTCTGTCCCCCTTGTCTGTCTCCTCCCACCTTTCACATTCCTTCATTTTACCCCTAAGTGATGATTTTTTTATAGTCATATTAAACATACCTATTAAGCGTGTAAATATTTGTCAACACTGTTTTAGTTACAATTGCAAAAATTAAAGATTTATTTCAACACTTATGCAAAACAGTTTATTTTGTCTATGTTTTTCATTCGAGTCCCATGTCTTTAAACTTGAAAATAGTGGCCTAAGAAAGCTCATTATTTCTTGTCTAAACGTGACAGCAACAGGCCAGTTTAATTGTGTTTTTATTCCCCAATAGGGGTCTTCTCAGAGGCATGGCATCAAGGTTTATTTCACTTTTAACTCCCTGTGGAATCTAAGGTGTCACCCTCCATGCCCAGGGGTGTCATTATCACAAAAGACGCTTAAGCCTGGCATTTTCTTGAGGACAGGGGAGGACTGGGGGTCTCCCAGGGGAACCACTGATTGGAGTGGGAGGTGCCACCAGCCTGGAGTTGTGTCTGGCATTGTGCTGTGGTTCAACTGCAGGCATTTCAATGCCACGCATGACTGCACAGCAAATGTGGCTAGTGTGCTTCTAAAATGCAGAAAGGCCTAGGAACTGGGTAGGTCAAATTGGAAATAAAACTTAGAAAAACGGAAATGGCATGTGTGGTTAGTGGAGTGATTTGACTAAAACGTCAAACCCTCAACTAAGAACCCGGGTTTGAATCCTGTGTTGCCTTGTTGACATCTGGGCAAGTTTGTTCACTTCATAAATCTGGTTGACTCAGCTGTATGAATGAGTAACTGGCTATAGACAATGGTGGACATTTATGTATGAATGATCTTTGTGCATTCATTTCAGCATGACTTGATGCTTCCTAGAAAAGTTGAGATGGTGTTTGACTGAACAGGTCTGTCAGTTGCTGATTTATTTTATATGAAAATGGCACTGTTAGGCAAGTTAGTGGTTAGGTTTTGTTAATACTTCCAGATGGAAAAACCCCAAATAAAGTCTCCCTTTTGTAACCGTTTAAAGAATGGCCATACAAACAAATCTTCCATTAACAGTTAGCCTCCATGCTACACATCAGAATGTTCTGTTTCAACTTTCACTTAACAAGGCACCACAAAGTTTCAGCACGAACACTAGGCATGTGGAACCTGTCAGTGCATTAGAAACATCATGTCTGTCAAAGTCAACGTGTAATGTCAAGGACCCTACATCAGCTTGTATTCTACGTACAGCATTCGTACAAAATGCACTATTTCGAAACATGTTTTCCAACCTGTGTCTGACACTACCTCATAGGCATCTGAGACTGACAGAAACAGGAACATGTCACTCTTGTTGGACACGAAGCAATGACATACTCTGATAGGTCACTTGTCACATCTCTACACCATCAACGGTATTTCATCTAGGGGCCGGCCGTTAACTTCATTCTGACCATTACTAAATATAAACACAATGCGATTCACAAACACACAGTGCTTTTTGTCCACGACAAACAATGTGACGATATCACAACAATTTACGCGATTCAAATCATCTCAGCAGTGATTTGAATTGCCACAAAGACACTGATCGTATCTAACCTAGGGGGAGGTTTGCACCAAATGCCCCCTATGGCCAAAGTCACACCTCTCTAAAATCCCCTGCAGTGGTTTTCTTAGTTATCAGCACTCTACAATTTGTAACTGACACAAAGACAAAGGAGGACTCCTCCCACCAGACCAGCCCACAAAATCAAGTAGTATTATCCTGAGACACTACAGGGGAAAAGAGCAGTTTCCCAGGCTTTCCAGGGAAGTAGCTGCAGCATTGGGCGGGATTTGACTTTTCAGCCAGAAGCTGTAATCTGATGATCACCAGATCTGATGCAACCAGCAGATGTCATGCATGGGCAAACAGCAACAATATCTAGAATACTAATGGTAGTCTTGTTCTGGTTAGTATATATAATATATAAAAATATGTATTACAGTCACTATATCAAGATATACGTAATACTTTAATACTGTATGGTATATGAAATCAGGCTAAATATAACATGCAGTGTTAAATCTTTACTCTCTCCTAAGTAACCGAGTTTGTCAAATAAGCATTAAATATGCCAAATCTGTGCCACTGTAAACCTCGGTGCTGCAAACCCAGGGTAATGGGAAACTAAGACCTGTGACTGTGCTGTCTGGTCCTTAGCTCTGTGTCTGACTGACAAAATGTGCATTTCCGACTAGACAAAGCCCCA
The DNA here is from genome assembly GCA_964017155.1 of Oasisia sp. SBJ-2009. Taxonomy (NCBI): domain Eukaryota; kingdom Metazoa; phylum Annelida; class Polychaeta; order Sabellida; family Siboglinidae; genus Oasisia; species Oasisia sp. SBJ-2009. The sequence goes on from OZ024858.1 coordinate 12,504,373, forward strand.
GTGAGAACAAGTCATGTAGAACCGAAACCCCTCAGTTGCGAAAATGCATCACATGAATGAAAAATGATGCCACGTGACACATTAAGACGTGAGCGACTACCGGTAGACAAAGCCGGCAGTCAGCTTTTTAATACGGACCAACACAAAGGATTTGTTATACAGATGAGGCAGAGTGCACCCATGCGTGACGGTAGCTAGCTGTTCCATGGAGAGGATGTCTGTTGTTGTGCTGTGAAGTAAAATCAGTGAAGGGTCCACCCTGTGAAGTCAACTCGTGACTGAATACATGATGGCGGATGTTGTACCAATATTACCACACACATTAATGCAAACCTTCAAAGGAACCAGGTTCAAACGCAGGAGAAGGATTAATTGCAATCTAATCACCCAGACCAATTCACAATGTGTGAAAACTTTGACCATTCAGATCTGCTGAACACACAACTGTTGATTTTACCAATGTTGATGAGGTAACGCAATTACCACACTGGCATTATTTCAATGAACATTATAAAACTATTTGTAACTGCATAAACAGATCCTTGTTATGCCTTAAATAGAGCATGCCCAAACTCAACACATTCATGACGAATTAGTTTTAAAACCTTTGTTCTAAGTTACACTACATGTCTTTCAACAGATCACGTGTAATTGTGTATGCATGTGGTGTTCCTACATGCAAAGTCAGAGAGATTCACTGTATATTATTTAGAATCAACCACATTATACATATAAGGTGGTAATTCAAACAGACACTACTTCAGACTTATATTTTTTTTAGTAATTAACCAAAAGTTTCCATCTGATGTTTTGTCCGGAGGGGGTATGCCCCAGATTCTAAGGTTTATTATCCAGTGCTTCTGGAACAAATAGATTTGATAAGCTACTGATGCCAACAAAATGACCAAAATTTTGTGAGAATACAAGTGATGGGACTGCCTGGCCAGTATAGCTTTAAGCAGAGACTTCTCCACCCGTCATTTGGATGGGTAAGACCTTTTGTGGACGGGTAGAAATATGGGTGAACAAGAAAAAAACGAAGGAGCATAAAAAGGTGTTCCAAAACCATAGATATTGTCAGCTATGCCTCAAAAGTGAGTGTAAATGGTGTCACATGTGTGTTTGTAGTCCATTTCAGGTCATCAGACACATTTAAAGTTTGTAAACTGGATTCTTAAGTGACTGGCAAAAAGCCTGCATGTGGTCAGTTATTTGTGTAGTTATATTGCATATCATAGCGACATGCAAACATAGTAGCAGCATAGTCCTCCTCATTCAGCAGTTATTGGCTAACCGTGCATGTAACTGGTTCGTGCAAATCAGCCCCACCTGTAATCAGGCAGTTACTGTTCAACCGACACTCACAATACAAACCAGGTGAAAATTCCAACCTATTAACCTTAACTGTCTGTATGTACTCAGTGGATCATTACATATTTTTTTCTGGAACAGATTGTCATCCACAAAAAACTACTACCACCAAAGGCCTCTCAGTACATCAAGGTGTGGTGACTGTAGTCACATATTTATCAGGTAAACTGTTAAAAGCACTTTGCACACCTATGGCAGACATATTCATGTATACACCATGTTGACTTTCATGGGAAGCATTCAGGGACTTTGCAAAGACCACCCATAATCATTATTGCCTATCCATGTATCATTTATACAGCTGAGTGAAGTGAGGCAATGCAGAATGAACAAATTTGTTCAAACCTTAAAACAGCAGCAACAGGGTTAGAATCTGATGTTGTACCAACTGTGTTAATGCATTATAAATAGCACCGTTATCACTTATACAACACTGACGAGGTTTAGATCAATATAATACGTTAATATTATCAAATTGGCCAGTGTTAGTAGAACTTGTAAATTCTTATATCGCATGTAAGTCCTTACAGCCTTGTATGATCCCAAAGCTTTGGTACAGTTTTTTTTAAAGGACTTTCCAAACTGTTTTACACATATCCCCTTGGTACACTTATGCAATAATGTTCAGGTAAACCATACTAACTTCTGTGTAAACATATCAGACTAATTATAACCCTTACAACTGTGTATAAATTACAGCACTAGTACAAACGCTGACGTTTGCTTAGCACTTTCAAAGATCAAATCCCTGTCATTATTCATGACAGAATTACACCCACCAGTCACAGTGTCACATTTCACTCAGACCAGCAACTTGAGCCACAAGTGTCAACAGCATAATAAGTGATTCATTAGATTAGTGAATCCTAAAACCTATACAATAAAGTCGATGCAATCTTATGGCAATCTGACATTACACCAACTGTGTGTATGGGGAGGTTATTGCTGCACTGAGCTCCTCACCTTACTGTTTGGGTCAACCCTTCTAAGCCAGATCAAACTGACATCAACACTTCTTGCTGTTTAACATACACACACATTATGCCAATGTTCACCTACCTATCTAATTCAACCGGCTAGATAAGATTGCCGCCAGAGCAATAAGCTCTTTACCATGGGGACAATGCCACCATTCAACTGTCACATTGTCAATCAACATACATCTGTATGTAGGGCATATCATGTAAAGTTTGGCCAACACCACGGGCGATCAGAACTCGGAAACAAAACACATCCCTACAAATGTCTGCAATCCCCATTATGAGCAAGTACTCAACATACTGAATAGGAAGCCACTGAACAGTACTGATAGATCAAAGTAATATATGTGATCTATACATTACATATCTAATCTATACATGTGTGATTTATTACTGTGGTTTTGCATAGAATAATTTAATCAAAACATCTGCCTTACTGGACAGGATTCACTATTGTGTCTGTCACATAATAAAATGATAATTATACACCACAAGTTCAAAAATAAGGTATTGTGCTCCTGCAAATATATGGAAGGGCTACAAATAGTATGTATTTGTTTGATTTTTCGACCAACAAGGTGCAACAGTGAGCTATCACGAACAAGATGAGAACTGCACGCATTTCTGAAAGCTGTTACCACATATACTATTTGCTTTGTGCTCACTAATAACTTCAGTTTAACTAGGAGACATATTCGTCTGTATGCTGTGTGCAAACGCCAGTTGTTGTCATTTATTTCAAGTATATCTTTAAACACTTGACAAAAAACATCTGTCTAGAGTGTTCACGTCAGAAAGCATTTTGCATCTTAACATGACACTTGACACACCTGTCACGTCACAAAAAGTGACTCATACTCAAATTTCACGACGGCATAAATCCTATACAAGGGGGAGATGGAAACATAGCTTTATGCAGAGACCCGTCCACCCGTCATTTGGACGGGTAAAAACGAAAATGGACGGGTAGAAATATAGGTGGACGGGTAAACAAATGAAGGAGCAAAAAAGTCTCCCAAAACCATAGATATTGTTAGTCTATGCCTTGAAAGTGAGCGTAAATGGTGCCACATGTGTGTTTGTAGTCCTTTTTAGGTCAAAAAATACATTTAAAGTTTGTGAACGGGCTTAACAGTTAACATCCACATGTCCACCAAAACATGTGTGACTGGCAATAATTTGATCCTGCATAAAGCCCTGGATGGAAACCATGTTTTACTAGTGCCCCAATCTTCATCTTGATACATAACAGCTACAAGAAATATCTGCCCCTTCATACAAACCTTATTCAAAGATCTCACTACTTTCTGTTTTAACTGAAATTACATGCACAGGAAATTAACAAAACATATAATAAAATAAATTTATTACAGTAATTTTGCAGGTTATAAAAGTGGCTGTGTTTGCAATGTTTGAATATTTTGCATGTCCTGTGCATGCACCATTGAAATTACAAAGAATACCTGTTTTTTTAATACAATTTAGAGGGGTGCATGCCTCGTGAACTGACAAAGTTGGTTAACTTTTATAAGAAAGTCCACATCTACTAGAAAGTTAATGTGGCACTCAGTGACCACCCATTAAATAGGTACATATTCTAGACCATAGTCATTCACCAGGTTCACCGCCCCAAAGGTTGGTACTAATAGGTAGGTAGATAACTAGAGCCAGCATTCAGGTAGAAATGGGCACAAATGGGCTAGGTGAGGAATGGACATGGGCTACGACTGACAGACGGACAAAGCTGAACACAGTCATACAGAAACAGCTAAGTGCCAACATCACTTCTCTGAGAGTACAAAGTGACTCTAATGGCGCAACGACTGGACTAGGAACTGGACTAAACCCTATGAACAGTGAGAGGAACACTGGTGTATCATCCAGCAAACTGTTTATCCGTTGGCAGAGTCATGCAGTGTACGAACTACAAGATGGTGCAAACAACAGCTGTTAAAATTAAACATACAATTACTTTATTTAAAATGTTTAGGTTTGATGATGTAACTGTCTTTTCTTAAACATACCAACTGTTAGATGACATTTCTGTAATTTTATTTCCTTATTAAAAAAAATTATTGCAAAAAATATCTAATAGCAGGATTTTTGCATACTGACCTTTGACCTTGTTCTGATGCACAGGGCTCGACTTCAGATTAATGTCATTCACCAGCTGCCGAGCCTTTTCGCCGCTGTAGCGAAGTGATTCGCTGCGTGTCAGCGAATCAGCCTTCTCTTTCCTCTTGCGAGTTTCCCGCACTGATCGACTCCGCCCAAATGACTTCTTCTGGCTGACCGGGTCATCGTCCGTGGTGTTGTGAGACGACATTGAACTGTCCAGCTTTAGTCCATAGATGTCTGATTTGTCATTTTCGTGCACTTCCGTCTGACACGAGATGGAGCGTTTCTCCATTGAAACGCCGAGAGGGATGAAGAGAGTGGGGAATTGTGGGAAGACGCCGCCGGAAGAGCTGCCATCGCCCGCGATCACAAGATGGTTGTCATGGACCACAATGCAATTGGTGTGAAGCATGTGGAGGTCGGGGGTCATTGCAAAGTAGCTGCCGCCTGTGAGGTGCAATAGCGAATTTAGTCTGACACTGATGATTAATCTGTACATCAAAATCAATTAGAAATGCTGAGGAGCTTCATTAATCTTGTCTGACTCTGTGTAAATAAGATTTATTTGGAACTTCATAATTATATACAACCTAAACAATCATAAGAGTCAACAAAATAATATACAACTCCAGGATGACGGCAAGTCAATTAAGACTGTGACCAGTTTGTTTAAATGTTTTACTGTAAGCACAGATAAAATATTTAAAAATTTGTCACAAATACTTAAAAGTTATTTACACACGACATGGGTTAACAGAATAACAGCTATTACAAATACACCGTAAAATGAAATTAATAATCAAACAACAAACAGCAGCCGACCTGAGTAGACGATCTTGTTCTCGCGGATGAGACTGCCGAGAGTCTCGTAGATGATCTCGTCGGAGGGGGGGTGCACCCTCCTGTAGGTGTGTGCGAGGGCGCGCTGGATCACGCTGAAGGTGGCGGGGGTGTGGGTGCGGTTCAGGTCTGTGACTGCCATACACAGGGCTTCAGGCAGTGGGGTGAACTGTGTCTGACGCACGGGCTGGGTCTCCAGCGACTCCAGGTCACCTGTAGGCACAAGGAGCAGAGTCACCTCAAGAGGAGCAGAGTCACCTCAAGAGGAGCAGAGTCACCACAAGAGGACCAGAGTCACCTCAAGAGGAGCATAGTCACCTCAAGAGGAGCAGAGTCACCACAAGAGGACCAGAGTCACCTCAAGAGGAGCATAGTCACCACGAGAGGAGCAGTGTCATCACGAGAGGAGCAGAGTCACCACAAGAGGAGTCCCATTAGAAACCAGCACACATGGGGTCAAATACATTAGTATTTGAAAGTATTTAAATATTTATTTAAGTATCCGCTTAAATGAGTATTTAAATACATTCCTAAAGAATTATATTTCAAATACTTTTTTAAACAGGTAGATGCAACTCCAAGTGAACACTGAACAATAGCCATGACATACCTAATATTAGGACCCCAGTTTTAATGGAAACATTATAACAATAATCTAGATGTCTTAAACTCTTGATACATAATTTTATTTTTTCTCTTAGTTTTATCTATATAGTAATATATGCTGCAAGTGAAAAGTATTGGAAATATTTTTCAAAGTAAAGAAAAATACATTTCAATGTATTTGTCGAAATGTTTGGACACCAGTGTTCATAAATGTTTTATATTTATATTCAATATATTTTGCCAGTTTTAACGATATCACAATGTGCATGTTGAGGTGGTTTGAAGTTGTTTAAAGTTTTCATTTTGAGGAGACAAACTCGTTACGAAAATCACTGGTCCTTTGAGGGTCGCGGAGTTCAGACAGTTGCCCAGTGGAGAGTTGCCCAACGGTCAACTGAAAATGTGGAGTTGCCCAAAGGGCTAGAATTACATTTATGGAAATGTATCTGTCACACCCAAGGATCACAGTTGGTTAAACTTAAATGTTAGTTTTTGTTTCATGTCATCTGTCGATGATCATAAAGATAGTATTGACATTCATATTGTGCAAGTTACTTGAAAAATAGTTTTGTTTATTGTAGTTGCAATGTGTGTGTGCAAAACTGAGTGCAAAGGTCTGTTTTAAAGAGCAACACTGGCTGACTGGTAAAAGTCTCAAGGGTGGGTTAACGGTGCGCGGACAAAAAACCCTCCGGACAAAACCCCCTCCATACATAACTCCCTCTAGACATAAGCCATTTCCGGACAAAACCCCCTTGGACAAAACCCCCTCCATACATAATTCCTTCTAGACAATCCATTTCCGGACAAAACCCCCTCATCAATGATACTAGACAGAGGGTAACTTGCTCGAATAGCACCTTTATTATGCCAGTAATTATAAAATAATTGGTATGTATTTACATACCAAATTATATATATATATATATATTATAATATTGCCATATTCAACGTGCATTACATGATGAATTGGAATGTAGTCTGGCGTTGACTCATATAGTGCCTATATATTTATATATATATATACAATAAAATGAAATACGGCAAATAAATATAAGATATAGACATAAAATATACATAGTATACATAATTTGTTCTTTATTTTTAAAATATATTTTAATATAATAAATAAATAAAGACAAAATTTAAATAATAGATTATCTATTTAACAATAATTGTGGTGTAAACTAGTTAATAAATAAATAGATATATATAAAATGTCCTTTAAAATTGTTTAAAAAAAATATATATTATCCTCTAAAAATATAATTTAAATTAGTAAACATACATTATAAGAGGACTAAAATATCATTTCAAATTATAATTACAAGAGAATGCGTCCAATGTTGTTTAAAAAATATATTTATACAATTATTAAGTTAAGATAAAATTTCAGGAGAAGAGAAGATTGTTGTTCAGCACCACTGATCCGCTATATTATATGTAGTATGCACAAATATACAGCCAAGCTAAGTTTACTTCTTTTGATAATTCTTGAGGCTAGTATCTATGATGAGGGGTTTTTGTCCGAGGGGGTTTTGTCCGGAAGGAGCTTATGTCTTGATGGAGTTATGTATGGAGGGGGTTTTGTCCGAGGGTTTTTTGTCCGGGGGGGTTTTGTCCTACCTTCGGGTTAACGGGGGTGGGAGACTCGGGTTAATTGTGCACACTGGATTCTTGACAATGGGTCAATTTCTGATGTATAAATTGTCAGTAAATTAAGAATTACACCATCCTATTTTTTGCCGACTAGTTGGTCAGTCAACGTGTGCCACTCCACGAAAAAACCCAAAAGTATAACAGTGTGGCCCAGGCCTAAGTCAAGTGTGAATGGATTTGGCAACTGTTGATAGTTAGCGTTCACATCTTCATTGTCTGCATTTCAAGGTTACATAGTTTCAACAAATCAATCATGTAAACACACTAATAACTCTTGAAATATGGGGCAGTTTGAAAAGATATAGGTCTTACGTTCTGTTGTAGGTGTCATGGATTAATCCATTTCATTTGGTACTTGAGGTTCAACCCATTTAATTAATAGGGAAACACCAAGATATCCTATCACACTTGATTACTCCAATCCAGTGAGTATAACTAGATGGTGAATTGTTTTGTTTTATATCAAAATAAATAATTCATGGTAGATAAGTCTATAACATAATTTGTTCTTATAACTGAGCAAACACAACATATCCCATGTTCCCACTGGGGAAGAGACCAAACCTTCAGCACCCCAGTGGGAAGTTAATAAAAGTGCTGTCCAGCAGTTGAAACCCTAGCTGACAGCAGATTCCATGAGATTACACCTTCCTGTGTGAAATGCTTGTCACTGATATATAAACCCCTGGAGGGCTAATTAACAAGTCAGAAGGGCTTATCTAGGCATCATAGTCTGTATGTAAATACACAGTGTTTACACAAACATGATCAAGTTCCCTGTTTAATTAAATACACATCAAAGCTCAGATGTCTCTTTCTACACTTTGTTTAATGACATTTGCATCAATGGTTTTATATGGTTAAAATACAGATATAGATAGGTACTGCAAATACAGATTTTTGTATATGACCTGGATAAAGTATGGACATTCCAGAAGTGTTATTAACACATTCAATGGGTTTCAAAAATACCTGTGAGGTCAATATTTCTTAAACAATTGGTCTGATGTAAGAAATAATATGAATTTCATCTTTCCCACCCACAATGAACCCAAATAGAAAGTTACAGCAAAATCTAAGGTGGTGGGGTTAGTTTTTTGGTGAAATGACATGGAATGACAGACCAGGTCTATTATTTGGGAAAAAGTATTGCAAAATGAAAATGATAAGGTGGAAAATTAGGTTACATCTGAGAATTGTTAACTCACCAGTGACAGTTGAGTAGGGTTGGGTAGATTATAAACCACAACTGACACAGGCGAATTAAATTGTCAGTTTGACTAAGTTATCAGCTCTGGTGGTTGAGAGCTGCACAAGGTGGCCAATTACTCCTCTTCACCTTTACAAAGCTTGTTAGTAGAGATAAGGCTGGCTCTTAGATCTGCCCTGGGAACTGATTACCCGGAGAGATAGCAACACTCCATGCACATCAAAGGTGGCCAACAAAAGCACTCCTCCTCTTGGAACCACAGGTGGGCCCAGATCAGAATCTGCTCTACTTTCTTAGGGAGTGGATTTAAAGTTGGCCAGGTATCACCAGGTATACCTGTTTCGTTTCACATGGCCATGTGCCAGGCTGACTCTGCATGGTAGCAATGCCTAATCAACTGGCAATACGAGCACATTGCCAGTGGTGCTGCCATGTAACAGTGTGCATAGAAATACTATATAGTGCATGCGAAGCACCAGTGCATGCATGCAGTGTTTCCCCAGGGTAAAATGATGGGCGAGGTTGTAGAAGGTAGGACAAAACCCCCTCCATACATAACTCCATCAAGACATAAGCTCTTTCCGGATAAAACCCCCTCATCATAGATACTAGCCTCAAGAATTATCAAAAGAAGTAAACTTTTTAAAGGACTAGTTTACACCACAATTATTGTTAAATAGATAATCTATTATTAAAATTTTGTCTTTATTTCTTTATTATATTAATATTTTTTTCATTTTAAAGAACAAATTATGTACAATATGTATATATTATATCTATAGCTTATATTTATTTGCCATATTTCATTTTATTGTATATATATATATATATATATATATATATATATATATATATATATATATATATATATATATGAAGGTAGGACAAAACCCCCTCCGGACAAAACCCCCTCCATACATAACTCCATCAAGACATAAGCTCTTTCCGGACAAAACCCCCTCATCATAGATACTAGCCTCAAGAATGATCAAAAGAAATAAACTTAGCTTGGCTGTATATTTGTGCATACTATATATAATATAGCGGATCGGTGGTGCTGAACAACAATCTTAGCTTAACTTAGTAATTGTATAATTTTTTTTTTAAATTGGACGAATTCAATTGTTATTATAATTTTAAATGATATTTTAGTTGTCTTATAATGTATGTCTACTAATTTAAATTATATTTTTAGAAGATAATATATATATATATATATATATATATATATATATATATATTTAAAAAAATTAAAGGACATTATATATATATTTATTTATTTATTAACTAGTTTACACCACAATTATTGTTAAATAGATAATATATTATTTTAATTTTGTCTTTATTTATTTATTATATTAAAATATTATTTTCATTTTAAAGAACAAATGATGTACAATATATTATATACAATATATAAATTATGTACAATATATATATATTATGTATAATATATTATATCTATAGCTTATATTTATTTGCCATATTTCATTTTATTGTAGTATATATATATATATATATATATATATATAGGCACTATATGAGTCAACGCCAGACTACATTCCAATTCATCATGTAATGCACGTTGAATATGGCAATAAAGCTTTATTATTATTATTATATATATATAATTTGGTATGTAAAAAATGTAAATACATACCAAATATTTTATAATTACTAGCATAATAAAGGTGCTATTCAAGCAAGTTACCCTCTGTCTAGTATCATTGATGAGGGGTTTTGTCCGGAAATGGATTGTCTAGAAGGAATTATGTATGGAGGGGGTTTTGTCCAAGGGGGTTTTGTCCGGAAATGGCTTATGTCTAGAGGGAGTTATGTATGGAGGGGGTTTTGTCCGGAGGGGGTTTTGTCCACGCACCATATATATATATATATATATATATATATATATATGTATAGGCACTATGTCTAGAGGGAGTTATGTATGGAGGGGGTTTTGTCGGAGGGTTTTTTGTCCATGCACCGAGGTTGTAGGGTGAGCAAGCGCTATGTTGGTATACATGTGTGTGTGTGTGTATACATTATGTGTATATTATATAATAGGCATAATATGCAATCTATATATATATATATATATAATTATATATATTTTTATATAACATTATATTCCACTGGAATTACTTTTTAAATTACCTTCAAATGTGTGCATTATTAGGTATTTTAACTAATGTCTTGGCATATAGTGAAGAAATAAATGTGTTTGTTTGCAGCATTACTTACAAACAATCAGTAGAGAACAAGAAAACAGGGGTCGCAATTTCAACGAGGTGGCTTAGAAAAACAGTGAGATGACCCACCTTACTATCATATAGCAAGGGAAACACTGTACATGTAATAAAAACAACAAATTCTGAGTATCTAAATTACATATATTAAAGGATTGTTTCCACTAACCGCAGCACTGACCCTGCAGGGCCTGCACATTAATAAAGCAACTGGTATTCTAATATTGAAATAAGATATCAGAGACTATGGGACGTACAATCAACACGTGTAGGCTAAGTATCACTGTGAGCCTACTATAGATATGTCACTTTACAATACAAACACTCTCCACCTATCAACTCATACCCACACTCTATCATAGAATTCATCATAGAATATGATCTTATCAGTAACTTGTTAGTCTGGCAGGAAATATCACCATAGCCATCAACTCAGCTTATCCGTCACAGTATATAGTTACTATAAGTATATACATTGTGTTGAAAATAATGTGTGTGTGTGTGTGTGTGTGTGTGTGTGTGTATGTGCACCACAAGTGGAATCACAATTGTAGTTTTCTTAAATAAAGATGTCGTTTTTTTTATTTACTCATGAATTTTACAGCACACCATTAGCAAAATAGGCTATGAAATCCTTTGGACTATATACTTTGTAAATGTTATGAATGAAATGTGTTTTGGTGACACATGGTCACTGCCTACACTGTCAAGTCTCTACCATAATCACCTAATCGGCATTTTCTCTGGTTATCTGTATGAGATGACAAGAAACACAGCATAATAATAGTGGGAATGCAGCAAAAGGGCTGGTCATTGGTGTTTTTAGTCAAGATGGAGTTATATTCTACTTTCATTTCAATCAGTCAGCCCAGTGATCTGAATGCAGTTGAATAAGTAAATAATTATCAACATAAATTCAGCTTGCATTTACAGAAAATCAACATTTATGAAGATCTCTATGCTTTCCATGCTGGCAACCTGGCCTTCAGTGCGGACTCACCAATATCCAATTATCAACTAGCCATGGTTCCTGGCAGGCCACCTAGCCTCCAGAGTTGGGTGGGGTCAAGCCGGACAGTCCCAAATAAACAAGCATTCTTTTGCAGCCTGTTCATGACTGTCTGACTGCTCAGTGTCACACTGGTCAATATACCCATGTGTGCGGTGATTCAGCAGTTTTTATTCAAATGAATGCAGTTTTCAGAACGGAAGACAAAAACAGAAACGTTTTCACATGCTGTCACACAAAGTCAAAAACACATTATGCAAGTAAGACAACCTGAGATTGTATGACCGAGTGTCAGGCTGTGGCCTGTGTCTAAAGGTTGTAACTGCCCATATTAGAAAGTATCTATAGTACTGTCACTGTGTAGTGTGTTTATCAAATAAACCCCCAAAAAATGTATGCATGCATTTAAAAAGTCCCGTTGAGGGGTTTGAAGTTTGGCGATTCCCACACACCTGCAATCAATCCACAGTGCAAACTTGTGTGTGAACTTTGTGACAAAAATCACCAATCCTGGACCTGGTCCAGTTTGATTACTTTTTATTCGTTTTTGTTGTTATGTTTTGCAAAACAGACAACCACCAATGTAATTATTAAAAGTTATAAATTATTAATATTGCAGTAATGGCCAATGCTATAGACTCAAGTCGAACGGAAAGGTATAATTTCACTGTGATGTACTCCGGCCAAATAGAACGAGCTGCTAGACTGGAGTTTATGACTACTTACCAACCCGGACGATGTTGAATCCTTTCGGCGGTCGGAGGACGCGTCGAGTCCATGCGCCCCTCACTGTGTCGATGTAAATGTCCCGACCGCCGACGAGCAATGTTGTCGGATGCAGGTAACCGATATACTGAAGGTTGCGTATACTTTCCTCGAGATGCGGATTCCAGTAGCAGTCCTTATTCTCGCCGACGAAGTCGTTGAAAATGTCCCAACCGTTCCGCTGGGATTGCAGCTGCCGCGGGTGATGTCGTAACGTTACGGCTGCGCTATTGTCCCGCGGGCGCTGGGTGCTCTCGTCGCAAACTTGACGTTGATCATTGTCTGTCGTCTTTTCTCGCAAAACGATGACCAACGAACGACCGGCTAGAACCTGTTCCCCTGTTTCATTTGTCAAGTTTGATGACATGTTATTCTGTTCTGTTAAACGCTCTCATTGTACTTATAAGGCCTGCAACAACTATCGAACGCTTCCATCTGCCACTCATTCGAAGTTCCGAATCAAAACAGTGGCTTCGCGCGGGGACTCGCGGGAAATCGCACGCTCTATGTGGTGCCACCTGGCGAACATTTCGTTGTCAGCGACACCGTATGAGCACAGTGAATGGAACGTCCCACTTATTTTAGTACCTTTGACTTGTAAACCCCGAGCAACAACAACAGCAACAAACAGCCATATTCTAGTCAACAGGTAACTACCCCGAATTATCGTACATGAATAGTGTATAACAGTTGATGTGACGTTCACCATCTACTGAGTGAATACACCCACAATCGACGCTAAACGTTATCAAGGCTAAACATGTCTCAGTGGGCATAATAAAAAATAGCACAATTGCAGGTAGAATATATTTATGAATTTTTATAAATTGTACACATTGATTCATGGACATGACCGCCCACCATAGATATAACTAGAACACCTCAGTAGAACAAGATCGCTCAGCCGCTATCAGTTGACACATGATACTCTGAAGCCAACATGGGCGGGTGACAGCCATTCAATTGCCAGGTAGAAAGCATTGCATATACATAGGACTCAACCTAGTTTTCGACATAATTATCACATTATTTATTTACTGACGACTCAACCAAGTTTTCGACATAATTATCACATTATTTATTTACTGACAACAGTTAGCCAGTGCTGTGTAATTGTGTACAATGTGTTGAAACAGTTGCCTCTCTAATATGCCAGTATGAAACCAATCAACAGGCTTATACTTAGTATACGGTGTGAGGGGTGAGTACAGCTTAGTACTATTTAATTTGTTCTTCTACCAGATCCACAATTGTTGTGGTGTTTTACAAAAAAACGTCATTTAAAAATCAACCAACTGAAGTCCGTCCTCTAAAGACATTGGAGAGAACACCCACACCTATATAATTAATTACAATTTCACAGATTGAAAACCAGACCATGCAAAGTGGACGAGAGAGTAGGGAAAACAAAGGGAAAACAAACAAAAAATCAACCAACTGAAGTTCGTCCTTCAATTTCACAGATTAAAAAACAGACCATGCAAAGGAACCACAGTGACAACTATTTAGATCCCTACCCCAACACAGTGAACCAACTCAACACATTCAACAGCTGGCCCTGCTGACCTACTCCAGAAATTAATCATGAGCTGTCTTAACTAGGCCTTAGGGCTAGGGGCACAACGACACATATGTAAGTTACAAATTTCGTCCTAGCAGACTTTTTTTACGTTTATTACGTTGCTCAACAGTTCTATTCTATATATCCTGCCAGTGAGTAGAGCACTTTCTGCCTGGCAAGTGAATGGCAGCCAGTGGTCCAAAGCGGATTCAGTGCAGCGGGCCAGCTTGTCACTCTAGTCTATAGGGGAAAGATTAATGATCTAACTCTGTGCCGCCCACACGTTCAGAATAAGGTAATCTTATAATAAACACGAACTATGTTACAACAATAAACAATCTTTCCCACATTCTCAAATGCAGACTAATTCAGTAGGCGTAATTGTAGTGAGATTGGCCCAATTATTCATGAATAAAAACAGTTCATGTACCAAGTCCAAGAGCAAGTCTAAATTTGTATTCAAAGCGACTGGCAACGTAGCCCTTAACAGTCAAATATCTCAGACCAAACGTTTCGTGTATGTAGCCTAATGAAATAGGTATTTGCCCTATTGGTTTCCTTTCGTGCGTTTTAACACTACACAAGTCAATTTAAATCTACCAGATATTTCAGCGACCAATTTTTTTCGCATATGTAATGGCTATCTATTTCCGCTCGTGCGCATACGATTTCTGCGCGGATCAGATATAGGTAAAAACAACTAACAAATATTTCAATGACCAACATTAATGTTTAGCTACAGCGGCATAAACTACCTTTTCACGACGGCCATCACAGCAATAGATACCGATCGCGCAGTGACAATTAAATTACCAGGAGAAGCACGTATAAGTTTTGGTATATATATAGCTGGTTTAGCTACAGTACATAGCTACACGAGTCTGAGAAAAAGCGATCGCAACATGCGGATGCAACAAGTAACATGGTTGAAACAACATAGCAACACAGTCATTAGACATTATACGTAACAACAGGAAAATCAATATGGCGGCCGCGCTTAAAGTCAAGGCAGTGGCTACGCGTACGTGAGCCGTACGTTTAGACCGTCTGTCTAAAAGTACGGCATTCATTCTGCGCATGCGTATATGCTATTATTTTCAGTTACGTGAGCTCTATTTTTAGCATCTTTGTCTAATATGCGCATGATTTCCATACGTAAGCCTTATCTTTACGTAGCTATCAATTCCAAAAGTACGGGAAAACCGCATGTTATATTATATAAGCTCTACTACCGTATCTTTAGCACTCAGATCGAAAAGTAGGCAGGCGACTAGGTGATTTTTATCCACGCGTGCATTCCGTATTTTTAGCAAACAAATCTAAAAGTATGCGAGTTTCTCCGCGCTTGCATGTCGATGTACGTACGAACGGTAGCTCGTTTGGCACTCAGTTTCTAAATATACGTGAGTTTTTGTGCCTTTTATTTTGTTCGCAAGTTGACATCGATAACATCGTTCCCTCGTGTAATTCCGCCATATCGATGCGACGAGATGGACGCAACATCCATACGCAGAATTGAAAAACAGATGTGCGCGCATCCTCACGTACGGTTAGGCCACGGGTCTAAAGATACGGCTCACGTACGCTTAGACACTTCGTAAAGTCAAATAGATCGTTTAGCAGTAGGCCTACGCTTCCTATCCGTATAGCAACCATTGGTGATTATTGTTTCGTGTTCTGTGATCACGTCTATCAATGATAATGACACGAATACATGACTAGGCTCCAACAGTTTTAATCTATGACAAAGTGTCTCCAGCAGACATACATGTGCTCTTACGCGTAAACTCGAACCCGCAACTATCTGTTATAGTTGCGCTGCCATTCGTTAGATGGCAGCATGTCTTGGACATAGTCACGTAACAATTATGAAATGACGCATTGTTAAATATAGATACGTTGATGATGGCTTTGTTTGACCTTCACTGCACGTGTACTACATCATTTGATGGTTCGACTGTGTAGTTCATTGTCACGGGAACACTATGTGCGTGCGTGCGTGCGTACGTACGTGCGTGCGTGCGTGCGTGCGTGCGTGCGTGCGTGCGTGCGTGCGTGTGTGTGTGTGTGTGTGTGTGTGTGTGTGTGTGTGTGTGTGTGTGTGTGACGCAGATGCAAGCAACCAGAACTTGTGTAACGTGTGCGGAATGGCAATTTCAATCTTCATAAATTCATGGTGACCCTGTTTGAACGCCGCTCACCACAAACTACCTCACCTCACAGTTCAACGTCTCACCGCATTTTGACGGGGAGAAACTGATCTTTCATACGGTATATAACTTGTCCATATAGATGTCATGGACCGCCATGACGTTATTATATTTATATAATTGTTTTATTGAATTGAACTGAATTGAATTTTTATTCACTCTAACCACATATCGTGGTACATAGAGGATCACAGTTTTACAAATACATATTATAGAACATGCACAACACTACATATCAATAATTACAACTGGATAATAATTACACAGTTATAAAACTATCCGTGTGAAATTACATTTACACAAGTTCATGAATAACACACTAGGTGTCGGGTCATTGACCATAAACAGTTTTAAGCCACACAAGATGAATTTTGCCAGATTATTAATTTTGTCTGGTTCACTGTTCTGTAGCATACGAGTAAAATTGTATACATTTGCACTCATCCTATTACACGAAGATATATATTTAGTTCTTAGGTCATCCAACTTTGTATATTCGTATAAAAAAGTGAATTTCATCGCCTAATACACCTTCATCACAAATGGTACAAAGTCTCTCATTCCTAGCCATTTCAGAGTTTTTTCGGTTATTAACAGGTAATTTATGTGAACCTATTCTGAAGTTTTATTCAGTAATCGGTGACTCCACCTGGCGAGTAATGGTTGGTGATAATTAGCTGTGACAATAGGTGGCACTGCCACTGCAGTTTGATCGGCGGGATCGGGAAGATGGCAGGATTTTGGGACAGTGGGAGAGCGAGCAATTAGCCAAACCACGAGGCTGTGTTTTCTGGAGGGAAATAAGATTTGCTTTGCATGATTGCTGCACTGATGATTTGGCATGGGTTCCTGGCGTTGGACTGTGAACAGGGTCTTGTCTTGTTCTTCGTGTATAATAAAGATTGGGAAACAGCGATCCAGCGTCCGTGCCCATCCTTGACAACTGGTTTCGGAAGTGGGGATCGCCCAGCAACAAGTCAGGAAGAAAAGACCCTGTCGCACAGTCGCGTATAGTTCACGGTGAGCTATGTCGTAATCGGTTGTATATGTTTACTGTGTAGTGGTACAGGTGCTGCAGTTATACAGTACAGGTTGTATGTTATATAGTGTTATCATCCGCACTAATCAAAGTTGCATGCTGTATACAGTGGACGTATGCCTGTTGGTGAATGATTATCGGTTAGAAGTGTGTCATCTAAGTTATGTTTTATTGTGAGTAACCACATTTGGTTAGATGATCTATTTTGTAATGTTTTACGTTGTAAGTTAGTCTGTGATTTGATATTCTGATGTTTGTTGGGTTTGTTTGTCCATGTGAGGCCAAGCAGGTGGATGTGGAGCTCTTCCAAAGCCAGGCGGAGAGGCTGAAATGTGAGAGGTGCGAGTTGACTGTGAAGAGAAAACATCGGAATTGGCTGGCTGCGTGGAGACAACCACATAATTTTGTTGGCAGAAAGGCCAACGTTTATCGTTCGTCCAGGAAGTGGCACACCTCTGCATGTCTGTAGAACTGTCTGTATATATATTATCTCCTGAGCACAGTGACCAAGATAGTTGCCTGCAGGAGCAGGACATGGCGTTTGCCACTATCTATTCGGTTATCGTTGTGCAGACTCTAGTTAGAAGATAGTTGCCTGCATGAGCGGGACATGGCGTTTGCCACTATCTTATAGTTTGTCGTTTTGAACTCTCTTGTTAGAAGATAGTTGCCTGCATGAGCGGGACATGGCGTTTGCCACTACCTTATAGTTTGTCGTTTTGGAGTCTCTTAGAAGAGAGATGCCTGCATGAGCGGGACATGGCGTTTGCCACTATTTTATAGTTTGTTGTCTTGAAGTCTCTAGTTAGAAGATAGTTGCCTGCATGAGTGGGACATGGCGTTTGCCACTATCATATAGTTTGTCGTTTTGAACTCTCTTGTTAGAAGATAGTTGCCTGCATGAGCGGGACATGGCGTTTGCCACTACCTTATAGTTTGTCGTTTTGGAGTCTCTTAGAAGATAGTTGCCTGCATGAGCGGGACATGGCGTTTGCCACTATCTTATAGTGTTAAAATTCAATGGTAGTTGCCTGCACTAGCGGGACATGGGTTTGCTCTACCTTCGACTGCTATGTGTTGCTCGTAAGTCTAGCACTGTTTCCCAGGTTAACGTAAATTTACACAATATTTGTTGTGGCAATGGGTGTCACCTCACTGAGGAGTGCTGGCTGAGATGTGGTCTAGGGGAGATTCTACTTTTATTCACAGGTAGTGTGAAAATGGTTCAGTCCACTCAATCCAAGATGGCCGCCTTACCAACAAGGTCAAATTTATTTACGGTCATAACTCAAAAAGTGCTTATACATATAAATGACTCAATTTAGACTATCCTAGTCAATAAAAATCGTTTGATGTAATTTGGGAGACAAATAAATAATGAGTGTATTTGACATTTTTGTTTTATAAATAGTTGTTTTTAATAATAATAATACAAATTACTCCATGATACATGTAACTTCATCACATGTAAGAAAAACAGATGTATTAGGTAACCCCGATTAGGAGATGAGCAATGAGCACAATGATTAGAATTATTTCTCTAGTCGCACAACGCCTGATACAACTTTGCTCATATAAAGTGTGGTTTCCGGCCTGTCAGATAGAATATTGACCCGCGTAGAAAAGTGACCCGGGGGTCAAAATACTATAATAGAAAATTGACCCGCCCTATGGAAAAGTGACCCGCCCCTTGTTTCTTCATGGATTTATTTTGTTTGGATGTATTTGAGTATTAATTACATTGAAGGTAATGTTTTGTTTATATTTATACAACATTGCACTTTGATACATTAATAATATTATTGTTATGCCATAATACTTTTTTCCAGTGAAAGATCTCCTTTTCAAACTGGCAATGCTCAGTTGGCATATTTTTTTGACACTTGCACCAACAACACCAGTGTTTTATTTTGTGTCCAATTTCATGGAAAATATTTTGCTTGGGCCACATTCTGCTAACTGCCTTAGGCAAATGAGGTGGGGGGGGGGTCATATTTCTATGGTATAGTATATTGACCCGGAGCTCATAATAGTCAATGTTATAAAAATAATTTGGCAATTTATAAGGTTATGTGATGGTGTATGATTCATACAAGCATCATAGTAAATATCCATTTGATAATTACCGAATAAATGTTTTGCAGTGGGGGGGGGGGTCATATTTCTATGGTATAGTATATTGACCCGGGTCAATATACTATACCATAGAAATGTGACCCCCCCCACCCAAAAAAACTGGTTGGTATTACCAAGTAGACATTTCTCTGTGAAGTTTGTATAATAAATCTACATTTAATATTATGATTAAAACCATTATTTAAAATATATATCCATAAAATATGGGGCGGGTCATTTTTCTATAGGGCGGGTCATTTTTCTATAACTGAAAATCTATGGAAAAGTGACCCGCGGGTCATTATTCTATATAGAATAGTGACCCGCGGGTCACTTTACCCCCGGGTCAATATTCTATATGACACCGGCACTATTTTCAGGGGAGCTCGAGCAAAGTGCTAACTCAGCCCGTTGATTGGCTCCTTAGATGACTCCATGGTGGATGCGCATGTAGCGCGGTGTAGCGTGCGCAATTAGAAACATTCCTCTTATATGGCCCCTAATCAGATGAATTTAGTAAAATGTGAGCTTAAGCTACGATGGTCAGGGGTTTTATCGATATCTCCCTTGTCAGTATGCCACACGTGCAGGTCACACTACTTATTTTGACATTCGGATACCTTTGATTTGTGACACAATACCACACACACAAGTCCAGCTTTTGCACACCGGCACGACTTGGTAGCACATTTACCGTCACATCTGCACACAGCAAGCATTGCAGCTGGTAAAGGCTTCAGACCTTTCACTGGCAAGAGGGTCCCATCGTCACAAATCCAACCATGATTGGTAGGATCAAGAACAAGCCTACGATCATCCAGTAGATTAAGGACATTATATACAACGTAAAATGCCCGCTGTATATGTGCCCGAATGACATTTGTCGTGGGTGGCAGTTGTGCTAGAGGCTTTGGGGTAGCAACCTTGATGTGATGTTCAAGCCGGAGCTGGTCAAATGTTTTAGACGGTGTCTTACATCCAGCGCCGGCCCACCCGCGAACGAGGTATTGCTCTACCCTCTCCGCTAATGAGAGCAGCATCTCCTGTGAGCACATGTACCTTCACTAGGACCCTACACAAACTAGGGTCAAGTCTTGCAGCAAGATTGTGCAGTGGCAGGTGTCTTCTGTGCTCGCCAGAGCCAAACTCAACCCACAGCTCAAGCAGACCACGTTCTCGCCACTCAGTGATAAACAGCAGAAGCCTCTCCACCGTATCTGTGTCATTATGTATCACCAGGAGCCGCTTACGGCCTCGGGCCACCTCCTATGCACATTGAAGCACCAGCCTATCATCTGCCTCTTCTACACGGCCCGTCAGCCCATAAATAGTGATACCTGGAGGCATTTGGGTATCCCCTGATCTCTTTGGATGAATCAGCTCAGCTGGGATTACTTCATCATCAGCAATGCATCCACTGAGAATGATGGGAAGTTGCGAGTGTTGTTCAGTGGCAAGCACCCTAGTGGGACGCTATAATTTAGTCTTGTTACTTGGTGATGCCCAGAACTTTTCCATTTGTTGGGGTATGGGGACTTCTGGACCCATCAATGCCATATCAACAGCTCCAGTACCCGCTGTGCGCCGAATTCTCTCACCCTCTTTGACTGAAGTTTCCAGGTAACTGTCAAAGATAACATGAAGGCTGGTTTTGAAACACACAGATTGACCTGCAGATAGCACACTTGTTATAGCCTTTGCAAATGTCCCAAAAGAAGACAGATTTGGGAATGAACGGAATTTAGACATGAAGTCTAAGATGACAGCTGCCTCAGCACACGGGAAGGTCATATATTCATGAGCTAGATGCTTCTCAATTTCCGCTAGCAACTTGGTTTTGTTCGGTTTTGGCGCTTGATCACCTTCAAAGATGACGGAAGATGGAAGGATGTCATGAGAGTAGATTGATTCCAGCGACATGACCCGCTCTTTTAAAATGTCGATATCACGCCGAGCAGCAGCTAGCATCTTCTGGGAAACAACAGCGGAAGGAATTGGCCGATCGGAGGGCGATTTATCACCGAGTCGAGGTAGGTTTCGTTTTGTGATGGTGACGGAGAGTTTGCACTTCTTCTCGACAAATCGCTCGTTGCAAAACTCCTTGTAGTAACGATCACCATTCGCAACAGCCTGAAGCAGACGCACAGACACTTCGTCACCTGCAAGCTGCTTATTAACGAAGTTATGTAGCTGAAGGTAGATGTAGCCTGAACGATAAAGGGATTGCCTCTGTTGCATGCGAATTCCAGAAGCTGCGCTACATTTTTGTTCAGATGCTCTGCTTTTCGACCACTGTGGTCCATGGAACGGTCATTTGTCATTTCTCTCAAGTTATTCGAAATGAGAAGAATCTCATGAAAGATTAGCTGCCATTCAACGACAACAGGTTGTCGTTGAATGCTCTACATATGCCATGTGCAGTGCGAAGTTGCCTTCACGACCAGAAGATACGATATGCTTGATAATGAGGGCCATCTGCTGAAAGACCCCCCAGTACGTCTATTGGCATTTGGCTAAATACAGATGGCACATCGATTAATGATCTTGCCTATGATTTAACTGAACTGATAAACGAACTGAACTGATAATTGGGAACATATCATGTACGGCGTAGAACTCGTCTCGAACTTATAACTAGTGTCAACAGTGCGTCAAACGGGTCACCATTGTACATGCAACACAATATTTGATTTTATGAATCCCAACTGTTGCCTGTGAGCGTGGCTAAAGAGCGGGATTGTAATAAGCGGCGTCTTTCTTACCATGCACGCAGGTTCCGATGTTTCGGCTCATGGCGGGTTCGGCCCTCACAGACGTCGAAACTTAAAGTTCTACGTATAGGCATGGCGCCGGAATTAAGTGCATATATTTTGACATCAACTTCAAGCTTTGGCGATATGAAGCACCTAAGAAGCGGTGATACAAGGAATTAAATAACGTATTTCTTCAGATACGGAAATAATGGGGTTTGACAGGCGCCATTTTAATATAAAATGGCGATAATTTAGAGGTTGATGAAGGTCAGTAATAGCACCGTTGACATCGCTATCCACCAAGCTATCCAGCAACGTTAACAGAATTGCTCTGTGTGACACAGGTTTTGAGATATGGTGACATGTGTCTTGACGACCGCCATCTTAAAAAATGGCGGAAGTGTAGATCGGAGGAATCCAAAAATACAGTATTTGAAATCCTTGTCCCCTAGAACATAGATATCCATACCACAGTTATTGCTATATATGACGTAGTTGTTAAGGTACGGGGAAATATAATTTGGCGGCCATCTTTAAAAATGGCCGTCCCCGCGTTATGCCCATTTTTTTTAAATTTCCACCTAGTAGAATGTTAAAGCCATATGTATATGTTACTCAAATCAACAGTCAAACTTTGTCAACTACGAAGTGTCTACGGGTCTATACGGCAGGTCCTGGACTAAATGCTAAATTGGTCTCTTGCAACCGGCCGCAAGCTACATCGACTAGTGGCTGTTAGCTGCGACCAGTAGACCGCACACTTGCTTGTAAAGTTACGCGGCTTTAAGAAATCGGCCCAGTCTTCGAAACGTTTGATCACTCAATTCTCTTGAAGAGGCTAGATAATAGAAATACATTTGGTGATAGGGGCACTGCTCAGTCAGAAGCAGTTTTTAAATATTATTACATAATATGTCATATCAGTGATCGTTATCAATGTGTTGTTGTTGATGGTGTCTCATCTTTACCGAGTGCCGGGTCCTGTTTTAGGACCTGGCCTGTTTACATTCTATTCCCAGCCCTTGCCAGATGTAATTTTGGCCCATGAATGTGATTTTCACAAGTATGAAAATGATACTGAATTATCATTTTAAAAACATCTAATGGATTTTACTCAATCCAGTCAGGCATTCAGAATTGTATCAGCTAGTGAAGTCTTGGCGTGGATAAACAGCAATATGTTAAACACTGACGATTAAAACAAAAATAATGACTGTTGGTTGTGCATATTGACTGAAATTGATAGACTGTGACTCTACATACATTGCTGGTTGTAGATGTTCCTTTCAAAATGTATGCAAGATACCTCGGAGTTAAAATAGATCAGGCAAATTAATAGCGTTTAATTGTCGCGCCTGTTTACTTGAATTAAGACTTACTGCGTCCACTCTGCCGTGTCTAACTAAATATGCCACTACTAGACTTGTCACTGCTTTGGTAACCTCCCGTCTTGATTTTTGGAACTCATGGCTGGTTCAGAGTTGTGCAGCAAGGCTCGTTCTGAGAAAATATAAGCAAGACCACCATAACACCCTCCGTTGGCCAAGGTTAGATGTCAGTGTAAAATAGCAACGCTTGCTGTCATTTCGATGGGTCACTTTCTCTGCACATATGAATCTTCACACATTCTCCGGTCCTCCAGGGATAACGTGCTGAGAATTCCTAAACATCATATTAAGTCAGTTGGTGAGCGCTGGGTCAGTTTCATGGCGTCCACCGTCTGGAAGGCACTACCTGTCAGCCTACGATATGTCCGTACTCTGTCTCTTTAAATTCCGTTTAAAAACATCTATGTTCCGATAAGCGTTCTCCCTTACACAGTTAGTCCAGTTATCTATCTGGGTTAGCGTTGTTTGTATACTGTACACAGTTCTGTGAATTATATGTGTAAGCGTACTTAGCAGATTTGCGCAATAGAAGATATATCCATTATTATTATTAGTGCCCCCCCCCCCCCCTTTGAGACGGCAGAGTGCCAAACTGGTCGGTCTGGAGGGGCATTAGTCGAAAGAAGCAACAATCCCAGGATCTTCCTCCTTTCTCTAGATTTAACCAACCTAAATCACCTATATCTTTAAACATTATATTTATAGAGCCGCTGTTGTAATTGCATTAGGTTTTGACAAAGCGGGCTGCGGGTGCGATTATTTAATTCATGCATCACTGCACGTTACGTTCCATGTTTATACAATCTTGTGAATAAGGGACTATGAGCAAGATGCTTTTTCCCCACTATCTTCAATATTATATATATAATACTATATGCTATTATGTACATAACATTTCTCATGTGTATGTTATTAAAACGAATGCAATGCATGTTATATTATTATTACAAATATCATAAATGAACCAGTGAGGACAGGTATTTTACAAGAGATAAAGAAGCGTATGTGAACACACATCTCAAGAAGATAACTTTGCCTAAAGAGAATTTGACAAATTGTAAACCTGTTTTAAATCGCAGCTTAATTTCCAAGGTACAATTGGAATTGTTTAGTGACTCTTAGATCGATCGATTGTATTGTTGCGCTTCTGAGTTAGGTTTCCAAGAATTTAGGCACAATAGAAATGATTTTATTATTATGATGATGATCAATGCTTATTTCCAGAGAGGGAACTTTGTCGTCTATGAAAGACCACAAGTACACATTCGCACGCGTGCCTGTTGGCTCAGCTAATAGCTCACGCCGCGTTTGAGAGCACACGGTGAGAAAGATGCTGAGCTAACCGCTTCATATCAAGTAACTTACTCATCACGTGGTCTGGTTGCCTAGCAAATTACATTAAACTGTCAGAAAAACACGTGGAATACTCAGTCATTACAACGAATGTTTTCTTAAAATTGTGTTACTTTACGACATAAACAACGCACAACTGTTAAAGTTACAAATGCATGCAGGATTGTTTGATTTACGAGGTACCATGCAACATTTATAATGTGGTTCTATAACCGTTATCAGCATTAAGTGTCAGCATGGCAAACCCGAAGCCAAATTAAGCTTGAAATTCGCCGCAAAATTTGGATTATGAAGTAAGCAAGCTACAACGTATTTGACACATCGAGTCATATGATTATCCTACGTTTCAATCATGTAATTTAGTACAAATGGCGCTTTCGGATGATGAGACGGATCTTCTGTTCCTTTTGTTGCTACGTCATCGCCGTCGCACGTCGTCGTCGCACGTCGCCGTCGCACTTCGTCGTCGCACGTCGCACGTCGCACGTCGCACGTCGCCGTAGTACGTCGCCATTTATAAAATGTCGTAAACGTAAACTACTATGCATGGGCCTTGCATAGTTTAGGCAGCCACAGTGAGTTAAGCTGGTCAAAGAAGACGTTTCAACCTTTGACATATGCGTACAACACTCAAAACTGTTGGGCCTGGGGTTGTAATTCGGCAATGATAAAATATACACGTAACGCTATATTACATGAATAGATAACACCAGGCTTATTCAAGTACTGGTACAGCACCACTATAGCTTAAGAATAAGATGTGTGCTGTAGATTGCAATGGGTTATAATCCAGTTTGCCCTCCAAACCAAACCTGCAAGGCGCCGCGTGATTGGAGGAAGAAGAGGATGACAAAAGCAACCTTCTGTGCGACATCTAATGTGAATATAATATTGCTTGGAGGCAACATGAGACAACACGGTGGAAACCATTGTGAAGAAAGCAGTTGTGACTGAGGTAGTGTCACAACAGCCGTTTCCAGTGGACACGTGAAGACTGAGGTAGTGTCACAACAGCCGTTTCCAGTGGACACATGAAGACTGAGATAGTGTCACAACAGCCGTTTCCAGTGGACACATGAAGACTGAGGTAGTGTCACAACAGCCGTTTCCAGTGGACACATGAAGACTGAGGTAGTGTCACAACAGCCGTGTCCAGTGGACACGTGAAGACTGAGGTAGTGTCACAACAGCCGTTTCCAGTGGACACGTGAAGACTGAGGTAGTGTCACAACAGCCGTTTCCAGTGGACACGTGAAGATGAATTGTTTGCATTTGGATGACATACGCGAACAGTTGCTAAAACAAATTAAATAAAAACAAGGAGTTTGCGAAGCTATGTGAACAGCATTTATTAATTAAGAAAAAAACCATGTCTACATATCAAGTACAATTTACACTCTTCATGATGTCAGTCCAGAACTCAGAAATATCCTAATTACTCGTTGTTTTTAAATGTTCATCAATAAATGTATTCGAAACCTGAGTTAGTCACCGGATAACATGGGAACCTCACCATTACGGAGGACAGTCCCAAACCGCTTTTGAATTAACATTATTATGATCACCACAATGTTGACGAATATAGTCAGTAAGCAGTACATGCTCAACTACATTTGCATAATTTCGTTACGTTCTGAAGAAGATCGACCATAAACTGACAATGAGCAAAGCTACACCAAACAAGTCTGATATCAAAAGGAGACTAGCATGCAAGTTTTATGAAGATGTGGTTTCCAAATGTTATGAAGAGTTGGCCGAGCTGTATTACAAAACTCACTAAGTTAACTCACATTATCCGGAAGTTGACCAAGCAGGTCTACAGACATCGTTTATGTAGCGCTTTGTTTAAAAAAACTATTATTCAGAATTGATTAACAATAGATATCTTAAATACTAATCATTCTTCAATGTGTTGGATAACTGGAAGTATATGAATATAGATGTTCTCAAAAGTATTTAAAAAAAAAAAATCATTATAACTGTTATGGAAAATCTATTTTGCCAATTCCATAGTGTCAATTAATTTTCATATAATGAGGTAATTTAAGGAACTTGATATATCAAATAAAGAACTGTCAAACAGCAAAGTGTGTCAAAGCAGATGCAATAGTGCGAAAGCATTTGTGAAGAAGAATACAGCTATCAGTACAAACTACCGTAGATTCAAAATCCACTGAACTACATCTGAAGTTATTTTAGTGATGGGAAGCCTAAATCAAATGATCAACCACACGCAGCACATAAATAAATACATAAACATAAATACGGTTCCTTGGGGGAACAGAACTGACACATTGAGCACATTACAAATATTTGATAACAACCTGAACTACAAAGGTGTTGATTACAATATTACAATGACAATAGGAGGACATATACCATTTCTATGTTATCTAAATGAAAGATTCAAATGTGAAAATTTTGCAGATTAGCTGGAGGCTAAACAAAGTAAGACAACAATGTAACTAATTTATACAAATTGCTCAGCTGTACACAATATTTAGCTATAGAAACCAAGTGAGATGACAGTATTTCTAAGTATTTAAAATATTAGATGATTGGACTTGAGAAGAAATCACAAATAACTGCACAACTAAAGCAGTATCACATCATTTTCCCTCTTAATTTATTTTATATCCTAGTGAACAGTGACCGCTTTTCATGTTACAAATTAATTAATTGGGAGTAGTACATATAATCCTATACTAACAGGTAACACACATTTGCAACACAAGTGTAAGACATGTCACACAATGTGACATGAGACATATTGCAAGCGTAACAGCACAATTCTAATGTTTCTCCTATGTCCTGGTCTCTGTGAGTGTACTGGTTGATCCAATGTAAGTGCACTATGCCCTGTCCAAGTGCTATGTATGACTACCGTAATAGCAAAAACTAAAAGCTGTGTTCTACCGACCATCAACCATATTTGCATAATTTCTTTACACAACTCCCTTACTTATTCTGTTGTAAATCAATTATTTGCAAACAAGTGTAACTCAATATTACTACATGATGCATGTTTACAAGGCCCAATCAGAGTATTGCAGACCTACCAGGTATTTAAATCCAGTTTGCTCGCTAAACCAAACCTGCAAGGCGCCACGTGATTGGAGGAAGAAGAAGAACATGACAAAAGGAACCTTGTATCCGACATCCAAGATGAATAGGATGAGAATACTGCTTGGAGGTGACATGAGACAGTACGGTGGAAACCATTATGAAGAAAGCAGTTGTGACTGAGGTGGTGTCACACAATGGGCATATGAAGAAATATCGTAATTACTCGTTGTTTATAAATGTTCATCAATAAATGTACTCGAACCCTGAGTTAGTCACCCAATAACATGGGAACCTCACCATTACGGAGGAAAGTCCCAAACCGCTTTTGAACTAACATATATTATGATCACCACGATGTTGATGAATATGGTTAGTAAGCCCTACATGCTCAACCACAGTTGCATAATTTCAATTTCACTCAATTATTTTATTGAAATTAATAATTCGCGAACAGGTGTAACTCAATATTGCTACATGATGCATATTTACAAGGCCCAATCAGAGTATTGCAGACCTCCCAGGTGTGACATTACTTCCCTGATTTTTAACAAGTGCTATATCCAGAGGCTGCTTGCCAAATGTTGCAGGAGACGTTATGATATAATTTACTGACAGTTCCACGGTCTTTATATGGGCTGTTTTCATATGTTAATAATATATAGTTCAATTTTGTATCAATTTTGCAAGTCAATTATGTGTACTCGTGGATAAATAAGCAGATATGATAGGATAAAAACAACATTTTTGAAATATAATATGTACATGTATGTAGAAACAATGTTCTATAACTCACACGATTACACGAGGACTGCAAACATTGAATTTAAACAGTCCGGCTGCCAGTAAGTGATAAATTATCTACATTTCTCAGTCATCACAGAAATATAATATTACCATTATAATAAAGCACACATACAAAATGTACAATGTTCACAACATCCATGAGTCTAGAGAGTGACAACAACCGTAACATACAGGATACAGACAATTACAAAGTACGGTACCTCTTCATTATGAAGAAGATCGACCATAAACAGGACAATGAGCAAAGCCACACCAAACAAGTCTGATAATAAAAGGAGACTGCCATGCAAGTTTTATGAAGATGTAGATTCCAACTGTTATGAAGAGTTGGCCGAGCTGTATTACAAAACTCAATACATTAACGCACATTATCTGGAAGTTGACCAAGCAGGTATACAGACTTTTCACTCCATCTGTAAACATCATTTATGTAGCACTTTCTTTAATAAACTGTTTAGAATTGATTAACAATAGACATCCTGGCTATAAACATTAATAATCCTTCAATGTGTCGGATAATTGGAAGTATATGAATATCGAAATGTTTTCAAAAAGAATAAAAATGCACTGTAACTGTTATGGAAAATCTATTTTGGCAATTCCATAGTGTCTATTCGTTTTTATACAACGAGGTAAATTAAGGAACTTGATATCATGATATGCTAATGACAGATATTTCAAAGAAAGCACTGGCGATTCAAATGGGCAGGAGAAAACCTATGGTAATCTCGAAGAAAGCAACAACAGTTGTTTAACAACAAAGTGTGTTGAGGCAGATGCAATAGTGACAAAAGCATTTGCGGACATCTTGAAGAATACAGCTATCAATACAAACTACCAGTAGATTCAAAATCCACTGAACTACATCTGAAGTTATTTTAGTGATGGGAAGCCTAAATCAAATGATCAACCACATGCAGCACAAACATAAATAAGACAAAGGTGTAACTAATTTATACAAATTGCTCAGCTGTACACAATATTTAGCTATGGAAGCCACGTGAGATGACAGTGTTTCTAAGTATTTAGAATTTTTGAGTATTGTACCTGAGAAGAACTCACAAATAACTGCACAACTGAAGCAGTATCACATCATTTTCTCTCTTAAAATATACATTTGTTTATATCCTAGTGAACAGTGACCACTTTTCATGTTACAAATTAATTAATTGGAAGTAATACATATAGTCTTAAAATAACAGGTAACAAACATGTTTAACACAAGTAAGACATTTCACACAATGTGGCATGAGACATATTGCAAGCGTAACAGCACAATTCTAATGTTTCTCCTATGTCCTGGTCTCTGCGAGTGTACTGGTTGATCCAATGTAAGTGCACTATGCCCTGTCCAAGTGCTATGTATGACTACCGTAATTGCAAAAACTAAAAGCTGTGTTCTACCGACCATCTCGAACAACACCTGCAGCAAAAGCTTCTCTCACAACGAACACACGCGAACAATACTAAGACATAAAAATTTATTATTGAGGAATAATGTATATGTGTGAGATTTCAAAGACATTCCAATTGAGCAGGCCAGTCTAGGTGACACATTACTTCTTTGGCCGCAGGTACAGCTGTTTGGTCAGCATCGACACAATGGATGGGATTTGTTTCTTGCGGTTCATGTCCTCGCGACTTGCGTTTGACTGGAAATCGTAGGCGACCTGGCGATTGACTTTGGTGAGCAGCGTCAGGATGTCGTGCTTCTCGACATCGGTCTTGAAGACCTTACACAGCGCCTGGATGAACCAGGACCCCTTGTTTGAGTTGCGCCAAGAGAAATAACCTGAAACATGTAGTCAGCACAGTGTTGAAGACTGTCACAAGATTTGTCACTTTAGATGTCACCACGTTCTGTGATGTTTATCAGTCACAAAGCTTCAAGTTGTATACAGGACAACAATTCGAAAAGCAAACATTTACTAACTGAAATAACAACAACTTAAAATGTTGAACTATAGAGACTAACCTCATGTTATGGTGATCTTTATAATACATCAACATAATATAAATAACGTTCACCAGCGATTAGTCCAAACTAATTGTTGGTATGTATTCAATTGTATCGGAAACTAAACCTGCTATACAGTTACCTTGCCAATCAAATCAGTTTGACCCTGTTGCAAGCATTACCATAACAGTAAGATTCCAAAGTATACTGGGTACATAAACCTATGGGGCACTATAAGAAACTATTAATTGTTACTACTCTTTAATATATGCCCAATCTTTATGTAGCACTACAGCCGACATAAATGTAAACCTTGCTCATTTTTTCATATATTGCTGTCTGTGTTTTGTAGTGTAATAATAATAATTAACATTTATACTGTGAATAATACTTTGACCAAGTTTTTGTGGCAACACAATGTTACTATTTTAAAAGTGTAAGTACTTCTCTGAAAAGCACTGTTTCAAACAAATTTGTTTGTTAAACATTTATTATAAATGAATGTAGAACACATGTAGACTATGAGAATTGTATGGAAACAATGGAATACTTTCTCCTGATTTTTATTAAACCAAATTCTTATCAAATTCTTATCAGTTTATGTTGTCGAGAGTGGAATATCCTGTCATATATATATATATGTGTGTATACATGTATAATATATATATATATATATATATATATATATATATATATATATATATATATATATATTGTATAAAGTATTCAGCTGCACCTTTCGATTATTTTTTGTTTGAGTATGGTGTTGAACAAGTTTCATATCATACTAAAAATGTTAACATTTCATGCTTTTGTCTTCGGAACAGTTACACTGTAATCTCAGTCCTCGGTCTATTCACACAGAAGTAAATGTTGTTGAATTTATCGATTGTCATGGCACATACACCTCGAATGGCTAGTCATGCACTACACTCTACACAGATGAGATAAACCCTTAAAACACTAGTAAATCTTAGG
Organism: Oasisia sp. SBJ-2009; assembly: GCA_964017155.1. Taxonomy (NCBI): domain Eukaryota; kingdom Metazoa; phylum Annelida; class Polychaeta; order Sabellida; family Siboglinidae; genus Oasisia; species Oasisia sp. SBJ-2009. The sequence continues at coordinate 12,536,401 of OZ024858.1, forward strand.
ACATTTTAAAAAGCCAGAGCTCACAAAGATGTTACATCCTACTTGTGGGGTCGTAGATTAATCTTTGAAAGTTTGGCGCACAAAATGGAAGCCACTTAGGATGAAAACATGAAATGTCTTACATAAATATGCAAGCTCAACAAATTTAGATTATGTTAATGCCTTGATTTTTAAAACAATTAAGTATCATACGATAGGTGTCACATACCAGGAGCTGTCGAGTACGCATACAGGAAGTCAGCTTCTTCTGGTATGCGATAGATTTTCTGCTCCGACGGGTCCCCTATCGCATCAGCCTCCTCCACGCCGTGGTCCAGATTGGTACCACGACAAGCCTGGAACATGACAAGTTGAAGTTCTCATACAGTGCACTATCCAATCATTCGGACTTTCAGATCATGTCACACTTCACTTCCCAGTAGACGTGGTGAATGCAACATGATGTTGATGTCACCGGAAAGCTTCTCGCAGTGCTGCAATTAATTAATGTGCAATGACTATGCATACACAAATACGCCACTGTCTATTGCCAGGTATTCATTCATACTGCTGACTGAACAGCAGCTGTGTAGGCGTTAACAACTTGCCCAAGATTTGATCTGGCTGCACAGGATTCAAACCTGGATTTTCATGACTGTCTGACGCTCTAGTTACAGAGCAACTGTGACATGTTGACGTGAGCAGGACATAAGTCTGTACTTGGTCACGTGCACAATAAATGCAGGCTCTGTTTGTAGAAAAAAGAAAGGCCGTGAAACCCTTTGGACAATATAGTGACATTTTCTCTGGTTACCCATATGAGACGACCAGAAACAGCCAAATTGTTTCAATGCAAGGACAAGAATGGTAATTTGTGTTTTTTGGTCAAGACGGAGATATCCACTTCCATTCCAGTTTCCACACAGTGATCACTAGTGATCAGAATGCAGTTAATATCAACAAAGTCTATGATATTTCATTCTATAGTTGTTCAGAAAATTAATTTTGTGTTTGTCACCTACATGTGAGAATATACCACATACACGCACACACGCACACACACCACACATACAATGCACCATAACATGTGAGAATATACCACATACACGCACACACACACTTTAAAACATAATTTAAAAAGCATTAAAATAAACTCATCTTGCTTTTACAGAAAATGAACAGTTTTGAAGAGGTTACAGCTTAATTAAAACCTGCAGAAGCAGCCTGCCACGCCTGGAATCCCAATCAGCTATGCTTTCCAGGCAAGTCACCTTGCCCTCAACGTGTGGCAGTGGGCACTCACCAATACCCAATTACCAATTAGCCATGGTTACTGGCAGGCCACCCAGCATCCACAGTTGGGGGTCAAGTGAGGCAGTCTCAAATGGACATGTTGATTTTTGGGAGGCCTTGAGGTGCCTTTAGAACCTTTCAATTACAATACAAATGCCTGGTATACTATGTATGTACCCTAAGATATGCCCCTGCAAAATTAAAGAATCACAAGAATTAAAAAAATATTTACCAATTTTGGGGTCTTCAGAATGATCCAATAAAAATAAATATGTTTAATTATAAAATAAATCTACATCATTGTTTCTGAGATATGGGGGCTAACAGAGTGATGCCATAAGTCTGTTGGACCTTCGGCCCAAAGCCATGACTTAAAATCCAATAAGTGGTGTGTTCCAACACAGGGACACAAATATTAACTTACCTCAATTTACTTTAATTCTATTCAGACAAATTTAGCAGTGAACACTGTGGTCTAACAATGTACCTGCACATTTTGGCATCATACCTTACCTTGTTTGAACATTACAGGTTGAATGGATGCCATGATCATCAATATGCAAAGGAGAGGAACTTTAAAATAACCTTTTGTTTACACAAATAACAAACTCGACAGACCATCCCACCCATTCAAAGCTAATATTGTGACATCTGACTGTATGCATCTATATGATTTATCTCTGACCTCACCTGAATGATGAAGACCTTTGGCTTGCCAAGCAGAGACGAACACCCCCTTCCCTTGAAAGGTTCAACAAGCGTTTCTAGCTGGATAATTGCATTAGTGCCATAGATATAGCCTGAATCACCATGGCTGAGGATGGCACACACGAAGCAATCATTGTCAGTGTGATCTTCTTTCGTCACTGAAACAACACAGCAGAATATTACATGTATACAATTAGTCAGAAGGTGCACTACAGCAACAAAGATCTATTACATAGTTTGTTGAAATTATGGTTACATCCTGTTCAACATAAATTGTTTGAGATTAGCTAGGCCACACAAGATGCGATATTTGTATAGTGTAAATATGCTTGTGATGATGTGTAATAATTTAATTAATGCATTATGTGGTCATTATTTTTCAAAAATATATTTATTTGTCATAACAGAACAATAAATGTGGGCCCAGATTCTACACAAGTGCCCCTCAATTTTTGCCGACAAACACTTTATTTATGTTTGCTTCATAGCTACATACAAAGCAAAAAAAAAGATGCAATACTTCAATGTATGATGTGGCCACTATCTAAATAAATCACTGCTTCGTGTATGAAATGTTATATATATTTTAAGTTAACGAATACCATGAATTAAAACCAGCCTTACCTCCGGATAGTATTCTCATCATATCTGTTGTGCTTTTATTGTGTTCAAGCCTCACATCAAATCCAAGTCCCATGAACAGTTGGTAGAGATTTGCAGCGTCAACATCAGTCCCAGTACGATCACTCATACCGGTTGTCTTATCAAAATAACAGTTATTTATGATGACACATACACCTATTTTGCGGTGGTTCATTCTGTATTCATCCTCATCGACGCCTATCTCCATGCTGCAGAAAGGAAAGTAAACAAGAGGCGATGTAATTTTGTTTACAAAATACCAGGTAGGGTCTGTATACAATGACTGACACCAAATTCAACAGGGTAGCACTGGTATCATGACATTTTGGTAAAACAAACAAATATTCTATATTCTTCATTATAAAAAAAACATGGCTAATAATAATGAATGTAACTATGGTTGTGTGTTCAGTAACAATTTAATTCAAAGTCACAAATGTATCCATTTATTAATACATTTAGCATTTGTTTGCATTGCCTCTGATTATAATAAATTAATATTATGATAAAATATTTTTTGGCTAATTTTCTATCTGAATTATTATCTGAGTTACACAGTGTAACCTCATATAACTGAATCTGGTCTAAGAATGTTGATGACTTATGCACTGGATCCTCAGACACCAGTGCGTTATGCAGGATTGAATTGTTGCCAGTCACACATGTTTTGGTGGACACATGAATGTTAACTGTTAAGCCAGTTTACAAACTTTCAGGTGTGCCTGATGACCTGAAATGGGCTACAAACACACATGTATACATGACACCATTTACACTCACTTTCAATGCATAACTAACAATATCTATGCTTTTTGTTTGCTCCTTCATTTTTCATTTTACCAGTCCACCCATATTTCTACCCGTCCATATTCGTTTTTACCCGTCCAAATGATGGGTGGACGGGTCTCTACATAAAGCTATGTCAGACGCAGTCTATATCATGCTCAAGGAGATGGTGCAACACTGTCCATGAATCAATAACATTCGGCCAATAACTTAAGCATACAGTGTATTGGGAAAATTAATCAGTGGGATGGATTTAGATTTGGCCCCTGCACTAGTGTTAATTTCGGACATTGTGTAATAACAGAAGACCGCCATAAAATATCGTTAAGGTTTGAAATACAACTAGGGCTCCAAGGGCATATCATTACAATCATTATAACTAACATGATTGTCTGGTATCGCATACAGATTAATCATTTTCTGACATACAACAGTGACACTTACCTTGCTACAGGCCCTACAGCTTTGGTTCCACGGAACGGTATATCTGCATCTGGTTCATCACCCATTTTCTTGTAGACTTAAGTTGCTCTGCAACCACGAATGATGTCAGACTGAAAACAAAGTTTAAAAAAATAATAAATACAGTTTGCACAAAATATTTGTAGTCAGTAATTTTATTTGTTTGGGATGTAATGATTTTGATATATACTGCCATTATTAATCAAATAAACATGTGTAAATTCAAAACTTTTATACAAGCAAAACCTTGTGATATTTATGTCAGCAAGTTGCATATTTTGTATATATAGAAATTTGCTAACTTGTGTTTTGAGAATACTGACTTACCAAATGCTGTAGCTAAGAAATTAGCTGCCATATAATAAGGCATACATAATTTTCTTTTAAAATACTTAAAACATTTCTATAAATAAAACGTTTTCTACAAACATTCTTTGCTGTAGTCTGTTAGTATGGATTACCAGTATTACTACGGGAACACCAATCTAAACCCAACAAACAAGGAACCATTTCTGAACCAGTTGGCAGGTGTCATACTGGTTCATAATTGGTACCGCTCCACCAGTACATGTTTTCATATGTATTCACGGGAATACACGTGTTCTGCAGGCCTGTTGTCACGAGTCGTACTGGGTCAGAACTGGTACGGTTTCACCAGTACGTGTCATCACGAGAAAAAAAATCGTGATTTCACGGTAAACACGTATCGACACACCAAATTTGTTCACAGAATCCGGTGAATTCACGTGAATTGAGCCAGTTGAACTCGTGAATTCACTTACAGAACATGTGAAATCACAGGTCCTTGTTTGCTGGGAAGTTCTGTTTTCGTTGTCTTGGAGTTGAGGTAACACTAACATTAACAATCATCAATGTCAACGATGCTGTAGACTGTAGTGTAGCCAGATGCGAATACTAGCCGGATACCTGTAACTTTTCTGTTACTCGCCTAGTGTAATACACTTACTCTCAGAGCCTGACAGAGTCAGAGGTCTAATAATTCTTAGACTTACTTAGTCTTAGTTATTGTTAAAAGTTACTCGGCTACTGATCCACTCAGTCTCAGAGTCAGACCACTGGCACTGCCAGTACTGAAGCTTTTTAATCATGTATGTATTAATCATTGGCATTTTGCATGTTATATCCGAATTTTTTAATTGGGAAAACAATTCGTGCATTAAAAACAATCTTGATATGTTAGTAACGAAATGATAACTACAATGAACGTGTTTATGAGTTAGATATTTGACTTTGCACCAATTGGGGGAAATGGCTACAAACTTATTCCAATGGCAATGCTCATTTATTGAACGTTGTTGACGTTGTAGTTTCAGATGCTTTAAAGCTTTTTTCTTGACCAGGGATACATCTAGTATCACGGTCACATTTGACACGTCGTGTTTTGAAATATTTCAAATTTTCTGTGATTTTATAAACTTTTAATATTATAAAACGTACGTACTTGTCTTTTTCGTATTTATATTACTGCACTGTCCATAAAAATAGAATACTAGCTGGGGACAATTGAGGGCAGGAAGTCCATATGCTCCACGACCATGTTAACGTATAGGACATCGTTTTGTTTTTGGTTGTAATAATCGAACTGTTCCAGTCTAACTATTTCAGTTACACTGTCCAAAGGATTATTACAAGCAGAAGCAGTGGAACACTTTGCCGGTGACAATGCTCACGGAAATCATGAATTTTAATCGATTATTATGTCATGATGGTTGCCGTGGCATCGCCGGCTTGTACTTGTGTTTGGCGATCTTGACTAATAATGAAAAGTTCCATTTTTCGCGCAGTACAACCTGTTTGGGGCAAACGTGTACATGTGTTATGATTATGTGCATTTAGACAACTTGTCAGATATAAGTGCTTATCGAAACCACAACGTACAGCTATGTAAAATGCAAATCCCGTAAAAGACACATACGACCTAAAATTGTGGGGAGTGTCTATTATCTGCACTACATAAATCGCTATGTCTATGTCAATGATTGTGTGGTAAACTCAACGATGCCCTGCACCATAAGTCGGACGTTGTGGTGTCTGAGGGAGGAGCCACAGTGCGCCAACTGTTTATTCCTTCCTGCAGACACTGGTCCCCAAGGTCCGCGACGACCTGCAGACTGTGCAACACATCCACTACATCACAGACTCGCAAAGTTCTCAATATCGGAACATCCACACATTATCAGTGCATGCGAAACACTAGCAGCTGTTGGGTACAGATGCATCGTGGCTGTATTTTGAGGAGGGCACGGCAAGGAACCATGCGATGGTATCGGCGGCAGCTCGAAGCGCATGGCAGACAACTACGTGCGGCGTGTTCACAGCATCTTGACCGCAGCCGATTACGCCAGGTACGGGGACTCCTCCGGGACAGTAGAGTACCTGGTTGTCACGAAAGATGACATCGGCGAAAGTCGGCTGGCAATCGATGCAATGACGACTTCCACGACTGTTAAGGGAACTATGATATATCATGAAGCAGTGTGCCTCCAGCCTGGGGTATTGATAATGCGTACGACATTCTGCTACGGGTCATGGTTCTTCCATCACGGCCAGTATGTTATTGGATGCCAGGGCTGGACAGAACATGTGCTGTTCCCAAAACCTCCGCCAGTTCCTGCTCCCCAGCTAAACCAGCAGACATCAAGTGGAAGGGAAGAACAGGAGAACACCCTCACTTCCAGGAGTTCCAGGTCGGATCAAGGCCGGTTGCCAACTTTGAAGCCATCTACTGTCTAGGTGAAGTACGAAGAGGCCTACAGACTGGCACAGGTCGAGTGAAGTACCTTCACCCAGTGGGAGGGAAGCTGAACCGATTCAAGTGTCCCGTGCCCGATGATGTCTATGACACTGCACTGGAGGACAGATTTTAAATTTATTTCGGTATGTTTGAGTTACGAAACCAGTCACGTACAGAACGAAAACGTCACATACAGAACTTTATGTTCTGGACTATCACAAGGGTAAACATAAAATGTTTGAACGATAATGTAACACTGGTGCAACGTATGTTATATTTTGTTCCCATGATAATCATGGTATTATTGCAATTTTATGATGCTGTTGTCAAAAGTGGTTGTATTTACGGGTTACACTACCATAAATAAAACCAGTATTGTTTGTTACCCCAACATTTACATGTCACCTTGTCATTTCGTAATCTATACCCGTCTAAAATTAGTATCAAGTGTTAGGACATGTGGTAAAGGTCATATAAAACACAATGAAAAGTAATAACAATATTTTGAGAAAAAACGCGTCGCGTACAGAACGAAAACAAGGTATCTTATTAATTATAACAAACAATTTAAAAACGGAATGAGTCTTAATATTGTTTCATATATTATAAGCAAATGTCATTAAATACTTAGAAAGAGAATAAAAAATTGTGCTACTATCATGATATGCATATGTGTAACTGGAAGGTAAGGGCGTAATGTGTACAGGAAAACTACACAAAACAAAAGTTGTTATGAAACAAACTCGCAACAAATAGAAGTAATTCTCTCAGTCCGCAGAAATCGCAAAAAGCTTGCATCAGACATAATCCCGATTAATATTCAGAAAATAATTTCAATAAACCAATAACTGCCCATTGTATAACGTTTTTCAGCAGTCACCTGCATATCGTTTTGTACGTGACGATTTGTTTTAGGTACCAACTTACAAAAGGCTGTAACAATGCCAAAAGTACGTGAAGCAATTCGTGGGCTGTTTGAAGTTTCGGGTGTCGAAACATGAAAAGAATGAAAAAGTGAAAACAAGAATGTTTGTCTTTGACCCTTGATTGGGACAAAATCAAAAACCTCACCCTTATAGCGATCAGGTTGCAGCAGAGGGTGTATCATCATTTTATTATGGTTCTGTCGTGTACTGTATATATTGATGAATACATGTCCCGCATTTCAGTGCTTTACATACAAATTGAAATTACCGAACTTGGTCGATCGGAAATAGTGGATGGTGTTGCGCGGGTATAGAATTGTTTTACTTAGAATGAGGCGAATGATTGTTTGCTAACTAACTGTTGAGTGCATTTTCCATGATTTTATGGCGCTCCGAAAGAAGGTAGGCATCGATGCGGGCGTGTTCTTGTTAGGTAGCGATGTGTGTTGCGACTTGGCTGTGTAAGGTACCTTCTAAATTATATGGTACGTAATAATATTACATACCATATAGAGTTCTGAAAAGTGATACAGTACACAATTCTAGACAGTAGTCGTATCTAAGAAAACTGAAACTACGTAACAGCCACGTGAAACATCAAAATAGCTACATTTCTAGCTAGTATGTACAGGGTCCTAAGGCAATTATTGGTCAACTTAATTTGTTCTACGTGAGAATGACTAAACTAAAATTTAGGATACACTTTATATTCATTTATATTCATAATTCCTTAACTAACGCTGCGTCGTGTCCTCTTGTAAAGAAGAAACAATATTTCAATATGTATATAATCATTCATGAGACAGAGCGTCATGAGAGAGAGAGAGCGCCTGGTGGAAAACCATTGTGATGTAAGCATCCTTGGAAAACCATTGTGATGTAAGCATCCTTGGAAAACTATTGTGATGTAAGCATCCTTGGAAAACCATTGTGATGTAAGCATCCTTGGAAAACCATTGTGATGTAAGCATCCTTGGAAAACCATTGTGATGTAAGCATCCTTAGAAAACCATTGTGATGTAAGCATCCTTGGAAAACCATCGTGATGTAAGCATCCTTAGAAAACCATTGTGATGTATGCATCCTTAGAAAACCATTGTGATGTCTTCTTCTCTTCGTTGCTGTCCATCGTGCCTGATGATGACATCAGTGTAGGGTTTCGTCCATTATGCGCTTTGCTCGATGGTGAGAGAATAGTTCAATTTGAGGTGTAATGCCTCTCGTGCAGCTGACACAAAAGATGATAGGCCTGCCTCCACTGAAGAAAGCAGTTGTGACTGAGGTACTGTCACAACAACCGTTTCCAATAGACATATGAAGATGAATTGTTTGCATTTGGAAGGCATGGGCAAACAGTCACTAACACTAATTAAATCAAAACAATGAGGTTCCGAGGCTGTTTGAACAGCATTTATTAACTCATGCAAGAAATGAAAAACAATTTAATTATACTCTAGGAAACACAACACTACAGGAAACAGACAGTCACTAGGAGTATGCATAACCAAAGACCTAAACAGAAACAAACATATACATCAGATTACAGCCTCTGCAAACCGCACCCTAGGATTCTTCAGACGCAATCTCCAGTCATGCCCCATAAACATCAAAACAACTGCGTACACAACCCTAGTTCGACCATTTCTAGAATATTCATCATCAGTATGGGATCCCAACATGCACCCAGATCCTTATCAACCAAATCGAAATGGTCCAAAGACGCGCAGCCCGTTGTTGTCTTAACGACTATATACATCTAGAGATGCGGGCTGTGTGTCAGAAACGCTAAAACAGTTACACCTACAACAACTAACATCCAGACGAACAAATAGACTCCTTACCATATTCCACAAAGCCATCTATGTGGACACCTATCCTTGCCTGTGAATAACCTCCTCCAGCCCTTACAACGCCTATCAAGGCGTTTAAATAAAGCATTCAACACTATCCACGCCAGTAAGAACAGCTATAAATTTTCATATTTCCCTCGAACAATAAGACTGGAATTCCCTACCAGATACTATTGTTAACATTCCCGAACCACGACATTTTAGACAACCTTTAATACATGACTAATAACCCGGGCCAACAAGCATGCGCACCCAACCCTGACCGTTTGACTCCACCGGGAGTGTTGGCCAGTATAACGACAAGACAAGACAAGACTATGCCGGTAAACCATAGTATTTACTATTATATATTAACGCATAGTAGATAATCCGCAAAAACACTATGTTTTACTGCAGTAAACCTCAGTAAATTTACCATAATAAACCATAGTAATTTTTTAGCAGCGGCAGCAGACGCTTACATAACATGAAGCGGAAACACTGTCGTGAAACCAGTTCGATTTAGTGAGAACTAGCTGCCAGTAGTGAACTCACTCAGTGGGGCAGAATAATCCTCGAGTCATTATACTGCGATAACCTAACTTATAACCTTATTTAATGTTTATCTACTCATTGTTTAATATATATACCAACTGTATATGTTTTTACCTGAAATAAATGTCCTGGTATATGTCAACCGACCATGGTTATACGAACGGGTTAGTCGCGTACCATCCGTTGGATGACCCCAATCATTCGCTGTCACTTCGACCACAGCTCGAAACTGGGGCACACCCTACCTAACTTATAATCTTATTTAATGTTTATCTACTCATTGTTTAATATATATATATATACCAACTGTATATGTTTTTACCTGAAATAAATGTCCTGGTATATGTCAACCGACCATGGTTATACGAACGGGTTAGTCGCGTACCGCCCGTTGGGTGACCCCAATCATTCGCTGTCACTTCGACCACAGCTCGAAACTGGGGCACACCCCTCCCCCCCCCCCCCCCCGATGGGACCAAACTCGCACAGATCTCGTTCAATCTCGGACGTCTCGTCGTCTAATATGGTATCTGTTTTTAAGTTTCGATACCATCCGAGTGATGGCGCTTTATGTTGAAGAGTCCCAGCGTGGAGTTAGATGTCTTAGCTCTCCTTCGTCATGGTTGGTGGCACACCGCCATTACACGTAGAAGGGGGTTTCCATTAGCACTCGAGCTCATTCTCAACCAATCAGATTCGCGCTCGACCAGGCGTGACCATTTTCCCGGCAATTGGAGCATTTTCAGAAAGTCACGTCGCGCTGGGCGCTAGCTGGGGACATAGCACCAAATGGATTCATCCGCCATTTCTCGTTGTAGTTCTGCTCAAAAGAACTGCATTGTGCAGTTTTTGTTAATTCCCGGAAGCACACAAAATAGGACTATATAGTTGAGTATAAATTATACTTCTATTCAACAACTGCGAAATAATTATATTTATCAGACAGTGACCAGGTACGTATGCATACAGGTATAATTCGGCCTAGAAATGTTGCAATCGGCAGCTGACTGAAACCAAAATGAATAAATGTTTTATCACAGGAGGCACCAAAATGTGATTTGAGCGAAGCGTGATATGTTTTTGTTGCACTTCAAATCGCTGTTTATTATAAAATAAAAATATTTTTATAATAGTTTAGTTCACTCTGGGAAATCATAGAGATTGAAATGGGTACATAAAACATGCAAAGTATATTTGTTAAAATATAATGAAATAATAGGTGAAGTTTGGGAAAAATGGTCGTCTCGCCCAAAGTTGGCCCCCATCGTCAGAGCATTCTTGGAATGCAATGCAGTCAAAACAACGGTAGTAGTATTTACAGGCTCGCCAGGGGATACAACTTAACGCAGTAGCTGTTTGTTTGGCTGGAATTCAAAATGGCCATTACAAATTTATGTTTTACATACTTTTCTTAAAATAATTGATATGCCTTACAAACACCACATTTTCATAAATCCTCAGGATATACAATTGTCAATATTTGGTCCATGAAGCAATAGTCCACAATTAGTTTAATGAGCAATTTCATTTTGACATTCGTCAGAAAACTAAGAAAATGTTATGTGTGTCGGACAATAACTAATCTCTTCTATAAATCTACGGTCCAGTCAGTCCTATGCTACTGTCTAATTTGTTGGGGTGGAAGCTTATCAGTTAAGAACAGAGTGCTGCTAGATCGTATAGCACGGTCAGCCAGCAAAACCATTGGCACGACACTCCCTACAGTGGATGAACTCTACGAAATCTATATGATGAAAAAAACAAGGACACTTCTCACCCACTGCACGAATTCTACCATGTCGCACAATCTGGTTGTCGGTACATTTCCGAAAGAACACGCACGAACCGTTATCGAAACACATTTCTCCCAACTTCTGTTAGGCTACTAAACGCGAAATCGGGGAGGAGAAAATGATCGGGGAGGATGGGGGAACACAATGGGGCGCACTACTTTCCTACAACTTTCCACTGTCACTACTAATTGTCACTATTAATGTTGTTGTGTTATGTGCATATTTATCACAAGAATGTCCTCTATGGGAGACTATTGTATTGTATTGTATTGTATTGTATTGTATTGTATTGTATTGTATTGTATTGTATTGTATTGTATTGTATTGTATTGTATTGTATTGTATTGTATTGTAATCTCAAAATGGCGTCCGACCGATAATCTATGGCAGAGGCCAAAGTGACCCCACAGGGCTGCAGTGCGAAAAGCTACACAGAAAAGGAAGACCAGCATTATTACAGTCAGCCCATACAAGAACCCAGATAGCAAGCAAACGTTACGTTAACGTTTGCATTTGATTAGAACCGTTTGATTTTTGTTACGGTTAAATCTCTAACGTTCCCGAAACGTTAGTTATTGGTTGTTTTTGTTTGGTTTGAAAGTAAAACGTAGATCTACGTTAAAGAAACGAGCAAAATAACGCGCAAGTAAAACGTCCGCATTTAAACGTTAAACCAACGTTTCTGCTAACGTTACATTGACGTTAGATTAACGTTTGCATGCTACCTGGGAAAGAAGTCGAGGCCATGGCAAAACTGGTAACGTGCCTTTCAACCAGCCGGTTGAAAGAAGAGAGGGCATAAAAAACATGAGAAAACGTGAATACATCATAAATATGCATGGGATGATGTTAAATAATTGAGTTTACGAAATGAAGTATCAAATGTAATTAGCAAAGACACAGGTATAACGGTAGGGGAGACCGGGGCTAGTTGTAACAAAAACAACATATTTCAGGATTGCGGGCGGGTTTCGTAACCGATCGAAACTTTTTTTATGCCAAAAGGTCCTCACATCTCCCGCAGTTAATTGGAGATCATTAATTGTCTGGGATATTTCACATTTACGGTATGATGTATTATATGAGGTGTCCTAAAGTGTTACAACTTACCCCGATACGGGGCAAGTTGTAACAGAGTACGGGGTAAGTTGTAACACGTATGTTTTACCATTGGGGTAAGTTGTAACACAACATAAAATTACACAATTGATGCTACTGCTTTCTGTAAGCTATATACATTATTTGAGACTTAATAATAACGATATATCATTGCATATATAGTATATTCCGTATTGGAGTTCAGCTTTTAAACACAGTATCTGACCAAACAAAACATAGTTTTTTTTACCAGAAATTGCAATAACAATCATTTCGATTACAAACATGTGATGGTTATTTATAATTGCCAAAACACAGTAGGCCCAGTAATTAGTCGCATGTTTTAACTAAGTATCTGATGTAACGTATATTGTGAATGCAATGGGCAATTACGCACACTCGTTACATTTTCCTTTCCACAATGAAATTAAAAAGAAAGATGAAAATCGAAATTAAAAACAAGACTAGTATGACACATATCATCAGATCAGCGACGACAGGAACCTGACGAATATGGCCTACTCGCTGTCAGAGTCGCACAAGTGACACAGATATGTGTCGTCGCCTGTGGTGCATTCAGTGTGTGCCCATCTGAGGCACATCTGACACTGGATCCACTGTTCATGCGACCTGCTGTCGGCGTAATTCTCGTCACATACTAAGCAGAACCATTACACTGATTTTGTTTTCTTGACGACAGCTTTGCCTTTGCTTTTCGTGAGTGGTAGTTTTCGCTTACTACTCTGCATCCTGTAGCTCGCGCTGCTCTAGCGGCCTGTCTGTTTTCGAACATTTTCTCCCTTGGCATGCCCAGTCAAAAGGTGACGTTGACTCGCTTCATAATTACTGGTGATACCGCTGATTCCAGCAGAATATGTACCAGAACCTGATATAGACTTGATCCACTTCATAGCTGTCTCTTCTATTGTTTTATCAGTATGGCAGCGGATAGTGCGATCTGGCAACACAGATAGCCCCAGCACGCAGCAATTTCTCTGAACCAGGGTGCGTTTTCTCAATGTGTTCTAGAAAGTGGCCGTAATACGTGAGAAATCAAGCATAATTCTGCTTATTTGCACAGGCATGTGGCTTATGCAGACTTGTACCTGTCGTAGTCATTCGTTTTGACTGCGTTGTTCAATGACAAGACGAACCAGATGCAATCCAAATATTCGAGCCAGAAGCGCCCAGTTTTTCTCAGTTCTCCATTTCTCACTGATGCTATATACACACCTGAAACCAACTGATCGAAATTGTCCCAATCAATATGGAAAACTGCTCCTTCGGGTTGCCTCTTCACCACATCAGAATTGCTAATCACTGTAGTACTTTAACTATTTAGCGTAATTCCGTGGTCGCTAATTTGGCAGATATAGCGGGGGGGGGGGGGGCAGTATTACATTCAGGGGCCTTTACGACCAGGGTATCCTGTTTGATTTTATGACGAGACAAAGTCTAGAATCGACATCTAGATGTGCAGGGCTTCAGAACGAGGTACTACATGCCACATGGTTAAGCATGGCTTGATTTCCGCGCCCACACAGTCCATGCGTGGGGATAAAATCAATTGACCTTGAACCGTTATCGTTGACTTCGACCTTATATAGAATTCAGAAATGCACAGTAAACTTGAACAACACTGATAAACATGAAATCAACTTATAGATCAAGGTCATTGTCCAAAAATTAAAGATGGTAGCACATTAGAAGACCCGAAATCCGATAACTGAAATTTCAGTCATTTAGGGGGTACGTTAGGCTTTTCACCCACAGCGGGCACAATTATCAAGATAGAGAGGTCATTGTGGTACCAAATAGAAGCTTATCCACTTGGGAAGTTTTCTATTTGGAAAGGAGTCCATGTTGTTCATTTCAAAAGGCTTGTAAATATTAATTTCTGACATGAACGTGTCAGGCGGAGGACGATTTTTCATCATTTTTGGGACGCAATGGCTCAAATTATGGAACTGCTTTGGGGAAAGCCCCTAAGTCATATATGGTAGCCTTCCCTACTATCCAATGATGCTTTCTGCCAAATATGGTTTTTCTATGTCTATTTCTGACGTCACACTGACACAATATTTGAATATACCTAATTTTAGGGCCAAAAAGGGGGTTTCGGCCCCCTGAGGGCAAAAGGCCCCGATTTGGGAGTGGTCATTACAAACTTGTGATGGCCCATGGTATAGGTTAACAGGAAATGGCAGTGAAAAAAACTTAGCAGAAAACATCCTGAGACCTGAACCTGGCTCCCGGCCTAAACGGTGTTACAACTTGCCCCGACCCGTCTTTTTCATAAAACACAATATTGCATAAAATATTCTTCAAATCCTGTTTAAAGGTTTATGTCAGAGTTACAATAATATACTCGTAAATACATCCATCAATGAAAAAGCAGAAAATATGAATTATGGATACACATACACTTAACTTGAAAATATTGAAAAAATCAGAATAGTACGTGTTTTCTTTATAAATGGCATAAATTAATGGCGTGTCGACGGATTCGTGTGATATTACACATGACATGCTCAAATATATTGATGAACATGCTGTCTTCTTGCAGAATAATTTGCATTAGTAGTTTTATCTGCAAGCCCTCTGTTACAACTTACCCCTGTTACAACTAGCCCCGGTCTCCCCTAAAGTTTAGGTTGGGCCGGGTTCAACACTTAATTGATTGCCCAAATACCTTTGCCAAAAGGTAGGACTGGGAACAGAAGTCCTACACAGGCATCCCTATATATGCAGGCAGCCAGTTATTGGTCCTCTGTTCCCTAGCTAACCTCCAAATTGTCTGGGAATGGGGAACCATGCCCCTTTAGTGCCCTGGCTAGCTATGCCACTGGCTATAAATGTCTCAATATAAGAGCGTGAGATTTGTTTTAGATCTCTACCATATGCAACATAAATGACATCCTTCCAGCGAGACGATTTGTCGCAGCCATTACGTTAATTTTATTTCAGATGCGACATATATAAATGCTTGTTTGCTAAACTCCAATACTAATAATATGAACGTTTATTCTGTTCCCAACAGTCAATCGTAAGTATGTGGTTCTTGTCTGTATCATATCTGGAACCCACAATGAGCAACAACTGGCAAGCAGGGAATGTTCTTCCAACGCACCCCCTAAACGAGGCGCGAGCAGTTAGCGCAGCCCAGTTTTTTTTTTTTTTTTTTTGAACTTGAACTTGAACTTGAAATTTTATTTGGCATATATACTATACAACACAATACATCAGACACAGAACATATGTTAATAATGAATGCCAGGACGCCAGTAATAACTAAAATAGTTGATGCAACTGGACGCCCTTTAAAATTATAAAATACTGTCTACCTCTAATATAATATGGTGTACATAATAATAATTTAATTAATAACAAGATAATAATAATAATGCTAATACTAAGAAAATAGTAATATTAATCTAATGATACTACTTATACTATAAAAACAGTTTATTACTATACATAATCTAGTTTAATAAAGTTGACGTGAGAAATTATACAATTATTAATTAATACTGTTCATCAAGCAAGAATAACAATTTCTTAATAGGCAAATCTCTGAATAGGACTTTATAATAATTTGTTTGAGATTGTGCCTTTTATTTAGTGATAGGTGCAGTACATTATACAGGTGCAATAGTATGGTATGAAGTTTATAAAACAATCCCTGTTTTTTTATTTCTGTTCTTATGAAACATAAGTGAATATTATTGCTTTGTCTGGTTACATGGCTGTGAAGATCATTGTTTTTCATGACAGATGTTAAAAGGTATTTTGGACATTGTTTTTTCATTATTTTATCATATAGCTGATATCCTTGAATTATAAATAGGTCTTCTAATTTAAGAATATTGAACTTTTTAAAGATGGGATCAGTGTGTGCTATAAATTTGCTTTTATCGATTAATCGAACAGCTTTTTTTTGAAGCTTAAATAGTCTGCTTATGTTAGTTAAATTGCCACGAATGTTACTATACCAAGCAAGTAGACCAAATGATAAATGAGGTTGAACTAAGGCATTATATATTTGTTTTAATGTGCACGACTGTAGCAGTGGCTTGACTTTATTAATTATTGCTAATAATTGGGCAATTTTCTTGCATTTTTCATTTGTATTTTTCTTCCAGTTTAGGTTTTTATCAATCCATATACCTAAAAATTTGAAGTGATCAACTTTTTCTATTTTATTACCATGTAGAATAATTTCCTCATGGTTGGGTATCTGATTTTGAGTGTTTTGAAATAACATGCATTTAGTTTTGCCTATGTTAAGTGAAAGTTTGTTGGCACTTATCCAATGAGAAATTTTTGTGAGTTCAGAATTAACATTAATTGTGAGACTACTGAGGTCTTTGCTTTTAAATAGTAGACTTGTATCATCAGCAAACAGTATGAATTGAGCTGTATGTGATGATAAAGGCATATCATTTATATAAATCAAAAATAGTAATGGTCCTAGAATGGATCCTTGTGGGACTCCACATTTTGTACTTTGATAATCTGACATTGTATCTTTGTTTATAACAAATTGCTTTCTATGTTCAAGGTAGCTTTTAAAAAGTTTGTGTGGGACCCCTCTAATACCATAGTGCCATAGTTTATCAAGCAAAATGTTGTGATCTAATGTGTCAAAGGCTTTGCTTAAGTCAATAAACACAGCAAGAGCATAATGTTTGTCATTTAACGCATTTACTACGCTATCTATTAGTTCCAGAGTGGCATGTTCAGTTGAACTTTGTTTACGAAAACCATATTGGGATGTAAACAGAATATTATACTTTTCAAGAAAGCTATGCAGACGATTATATATCAATCTTTCGAACACTTTGGAGAATGCAGGTAATAGTGAGATGGGCCTGTAGTTTGTAAACAAACTGGAATCTCCTGATTTGTAAAGAGGTATCACTTTAGCAATTTTTAGATCATCAGGAAATACACCCGAACGTATCATAGAATTAAATATTTCCGCCATAGGTAAGGCAATGCTTTCTACAGAACTCTTCATCAGTTTTGTTGATATATTATCAAATCCAGTACTTGGCTTTGATTTGATATTTTGAATGATGTTAATTATTTCTGCACAAGTGGTTTCTTCCATGACAAGACTACTTGGCAACTGATTCTGCATGTACTCGGTATAGTTATTTGTGGTTTTTATTTTATCTGCTAACTTTGGGCCAATATTAGCAAAATAATTGTTAAATGCATTGGATATTTTCATAGGGTCATTACACATTTCGTTGTCGATTTGGAATGATGATGGTAAATTTTGCTTTTTTGGGACATGAAGTATGTTTTTAATGTTCGTCCACGTTTGCTTTATGTTATTTTTAGATTCTGTAAATTTAGTGTTCCAGTATTGAGATTTGGCGTTACGGATAACCCTGTTCAATAAGTTTCTGTATTGTTTGTATTGTTGGTCAATATTATTAAAATCTGGTGTCGCTTTAGAGTGAATGCGTTTTTTACTCAAATGATCCCGAGTACGTATGGATTTGAGTATGGCTTGTGTTATCCATGGGTGTTTTTTGTGTTTATATTTATTTGGTTTTGATATCTGTTCAGGAATGTGTTTATCAAGTAGACTGATAAATTTGTTAATAAATAAGGTGTATGCCTCATTTGGACATTCGCTATTTACCAAGTCATCCCACTTTGTTGTGAATAGGGAATTATTAAAGTTGTCAATATTTGAATTGTTAAAATTCCTTCGTTTCATCAGTTTGTGTGTGTATCTCTGGTCATCTGAGTTTTTGTTGATGAAGATGAAATTAGGATAGTGATCTGAAATGTCAGTTAAAATTGATCCGGCAAAATGGGTACTTTGAGGGTTATATTTAAGAAAGATATGGTCAATGAGAGTGGCTGAATGTATAGTTACTCTGGTAGGCTTTGTGATTGTGGGAATGAAGCCATTTGACATGAACATGTCAAGATAGTCAGCACTGTAAATGTTATTTTCAACATTTAGTAAGTTAATATTAGCATCGCCACATATAATGATGTGTTTGTTTTCATTTTGCATTCTCTTTGTTATTTGGTCAAGGTCTTGAGTAAATAAGTTATGAGTATTTGGGTCCGGCGATCTATAGATTGATCCTATTAATAAGTTCTTATGAGTGGCATTATGGGTGTTATTTAATATTTCTATAACTAGACAATCATAGTAACTAACGTTATTATTTAAGAAAGTAATATCGTTCCTTATTTTATAGTTTATGCCATTTTTAACGTATATACATAAGCCACCCCCTTCTTTAGTTGTAGGTTTGTGTTTGCACACCAATTGGTAATCTTCGAAATTTGCAAGTTGTTGCAGATTTTCATTTAACCAGGACTCTTGTATGGTTATTACATCAAAGGTTAATTTGTTTGTGGAGTTTAGTTCATAGAGTAAAGCTTCAAGCTGTGCTTTGTTTTTTAGTAAGCTTCTTATATTAATGTTTAAGACAGAGAAAAAGTTGTTATAATTATTTTGTCTAATTAATAACCCGAGTTCATCTCGGGAATAATTTTGTGATTCAATTATAATATTAGGTTGATCTTCATTATTTAGAGCCATCTTTCTAGTGGTGAGTAATATTTATATACCACTGAAATATTGTTTAAGTAACAATGTATCAAAGTTGATATGATACCAGTTACAAACAATTCAATATAATATGAGTGCACAAAATGAATACTTGCATAAATGTTAATAATTATGTAAACATTTTCAAAGTTATATTTCCCAATGTAAGTTTTGCACCGTTCATTGATACAATTTAAAAATAAATATATACTGATCTGATCATTCCTAATGTAAGTTTCGTAACGTTCATTTATACAATTTAAAAATATCGATGTTGATAGTGAACAAAAATATAAATACCTCCCAGGTCTAGGGTAAAAATGTAAGTAATTGATAAAATAAATTAGAAAAATTATAGCAAACATAATGGCATACACAGCAGATATGACTAGATAAATAACAGACAAGATTAGATACAAAGCAAAAGTCACATCAAATATCATTAGATACCACGAAAATGTGAGCGTGATCATAGCATTATAATTGCTATTGTCAACAGGATCCACAAGTTACATCGGGGCCTCAAACCCCGGCTTTGACAAAGGCGATGTAGCCCTAGCGTGTGCAATGCGAAGTCAAAATAGTTAACCATATTTAAATAAAATGCTTAAAACAAATATATCTGCATTATATAGAATAAAAAGTTAATGATATAGCCTTAGTTTTGGGGACATATTCGCAAATCGCAAGACATCGCCTTGGTTTTGGCTTTGCGGTCGTGATACGTTTGGGGAGCACTGTATTATTATATATTGCTCACGCCCAGTGACATCGGCTTATTTGCGGCGACTCGACGACATATTAAACACAATAAAAAATGATATCCGACTTCGTTTTAGCGGGTGTGATATGATTCCCAACACATACACATCGAAAATACGTGGTAAAACAGTTTTGAAAAGGCCCTAATAATTTAGGCCAGTTAACTAGAAAATTACCGACGTCTTAGTTCACTCGCGGCGTCGAGCTCCACTTCCTGTACTGCTTTTTATAATCGTCACGCGCCTGCCACGCGGCCTGTTCCCACCCGTTGAGCCACTTGCCGCAGTTTTCAGAACAACAAATTTACGAACGCGCCATCTATTACGCGCTACAATAAACAAATCCGTGGTTTAGTTCGTTCGTTTCGAATCGGTTCACTTAGTCACTAACAGTAAACGATCATTCTATTGTGTTGTAGTTTTGTGACGCATACAAGGACATAAAATCACATAATGTGGTTAAAAATAATGTCTCCATAAATTTAGCTAAAATCCGTATCAAAATGAAGTACGGCCGTACCACTTAAAAATGTACAATCAGTTCGATTGTTTTTGCTCCTCGCGTTTCAGACTAATTTCACGAAAAAGCAAACCTACGAAGTATCCCCTGTGACATGCTAACTCGTTTGTGCAAATGTGTGGCTTCGTTTTTATTAAATAAACAGAAAACTCAGAAAAAGAGTATTTGCTATCATAGCCGAAACTCGAACCGGACACCCTGTGTTACCGTGACTTCCGGAAAAGACTGTAGCTTGAAAATCTCGCGTGAGCGAAAACGAGCAGTGAGATCGACCTTTGACCCGTCCATGCTGTCAGTCCTTCGATAAACTGTTTACTATAATTTATAGAGTCGCAATATTCCCGTTCTTTTGCTGTTTTTTGTTCAACGATGGGACGCCCGCGTATGTTTGCGACCGAATCGGCAAGGAAACAGGGAAGTGCACAAAGAGCCGCAGAAAGACAGAAACAGCGGCCGTGCGCACACGTGTATTTGGAAAAAGTTATAGACTTGTGCAAGTTGTGGAATCAAATGACATGTACGACAGGTTAGTACTCTGTTATTACTCGGCTTCAACCATTTCACATTGTTTTAATATTGCGTGTGCCAGCTGACAAAATTGTTTTGCTATTAAATTAGTCGATGGTATTAGGCCATTTAGGGTCATTCCGAGTGAACGCAAATAAAATTCCATAAATTGGTTGCTGTCATCGACGTCTTGGACTTAGTCTTAGATTATTTTTGAATAGATCAGTACTAATACAGTATGATGAGAGCCTTTCCAGTTTTGCATTTGGTAAGATTAGCAAGAATCCAAAATTTGAGCGTTGTAGCTTAAATAGGTTTCAAGTTATGGCACTTTGACATTTGACAGGTTGTTAAAAATAAATAATTGTATTTACATTTAATTCACTAGTCAATATATTCTGCAATCTTGAGCCTGTGTCAGTGAAATTGTGGTGAGTTGATCTATATAATATAGAGATTACATAACTACAATTAGAATATAAATACAGTGTACGGTTAATGTACAGCTAGGTGATACAAATCATGATTAAGATTTATTCAAAATATCACTCGCGATAGGGTTTTCAGACCCTGATTGTGAGCAGAATACACATACCTTAGACATAAATTGATAAATTGTACATATTTGGTATATAAATGTGCAAATCGGAGGAATATGGCAAGTCTGGTTGCCTTAATTATGAATCTATACATGTATATGCAAAGATGGTATGTTATTATATTTCTTAAAATATGACCAACTTCCAACCCAAACCGCCAAAATCCGTACCGGATACGGGTAATCCGTATCATGTGCCATGTCTGTCATTTGAAATATTTTTTTCGTCTCGATATTTTAGTGACGAAAGGAGTACTACAATGTATGTGTATCACATTTATGGTTCCGCCGCGTACTGTATATATATTGATGAATACATGTCCCGCATTTCAGCGTTTTACATACAATATCATTGAAATTACCGAACTTGGTTGAGAGACTGGTGGAAAACCATTGTTATGTAAGCATCCTTTGAAAACCATTGTGATATACTGGGTAAGCATCCTTGGAAAACCATTGTGATGTAAGCATCCTTGGAAAACCATTTTGAAGTACCGGGTAAGTATCCTTAGAAAACCATTGTGGTGTAATCATCCTTGGAAAACCATTGTGATGTAAGCATCCTTGGAAAACCATTGTGATGTAAGCATCATTGGAAAACCATTGTGATGTAAGCATCCTTGGAAAACCATTGTAATGTAAGCATCCTTGGAAAAACATTGTGATGTAAGCATCCTTGGAAAACCATTGTGATGTAAGCATCCTTGGAAAAACATTGTGATGTAAGCATCCTTGGAAAACCATTGTGATGTAAGCATCCTTGGAAAACCATTCTGATGTAAGCATCCTTGGAAAACCATTGTGATGTAAGCATCTTTGGAAAACCATTGTGATGTAAGCATCCTTGTCTGATGTAGTGTCACAACAACAGCCGTTTTCAAAGGACATGTGAAGACGTTTTTTTACAAGTTACATTACAAACATGTGCAAAAAGTAGCTCAAACTAATTAAATGAAAACATTTTGCAAGGCTGTTAATCAAGAAAAACATTCATGTATATCACGTACAATTTATACTTAGTGATGCCAGGCTGGAACTCAGAAATATCATAATTACTCATTGTTTATAAATGTTCATCAATAAATGTAGTCAAACCCTGAGTAAGTCACCCAATAATATGGGAACCTCACCACTACTGACACCAAAGGGTAGTCCCAAACCATCTTTAAAACAATGCATACTATAATCATAACAATGTTGACAAATATGATTACTGCATACTAATTATTCAACCATATTTGCATAATTTCTTTACACAACTCCCTTACTTATTCTGTTGTAAATCAATTATTTGCAAACAAGTGTAACTCAATATTACTACATGATGCATGTTTACAAGGCCCAATCAGAGTATTGCAGACCTACCAGGTATTTAAATCCAGTTTGCTCGCTAAACCAAACCTGCAAGGCGCCACGTGATTGGAGGAAGAAGAAGAGCATGACAAAAGGAACCTTGTGTCCGACATCCAAGATGAATAGGATGAGAATATTGCTTGGAGGTGACATGAGACAGTACGGTGGAAACCATTATGAAGAAAGCAGTTGTGACTGAGGTGGTGTCACACAATATGAAGATGAATTGTTTGCATTTGGAAAACATGCGCAAACAGTCACTAAAACTAATTAAATCAAAACAAGGAGTTTGTGTGAACAACATTTATTAATTAAGAACAAAATCCATGTCTACATGTCATGCACAATTTACACTCATGATGTCAGGCCGGAACTCAGAAATATCGTAATTACTCGTTGTTTATAAATGTTCATCAATAAATGTACTCGAACCCTGAGTTAGTCACCCAATAACATGGGAACCTCACCATTACGGAGGAAAGTCCCAAACCGCTTTTGAACTAACATATATTATGATCACCACGATGTTGATGAATATGGTTAGTAAGCCCTACATGCTCAACCACAGTTGCATAATTTCAATTACTCAATTATTTTATTGAAATCAATAATTCGCGAACAGGTGTAACTCAATATTGCTACATGATGCATATTTACAAGGCCCAATCAGAGTATTGCAGACCTCCCAGGTGTGACATTACTTCCCTGGTTTTTAACTAGTTCTATAACCAGAGGCTGCATGCCAAATGTTGCTGGATACGTTATGATATAACTTACTGACAGTTCCACGGTCTTTATATGGGCTGTTTTCATATGTTGATAATATATAGTTAAATTTTGTATCAATTTTGCAAGTCAATTATGTGTACTCGTGGATAAATAAGCAGATATGATAGGATAAAAACAACATTTTTGAAATATAATATGTACATGTATGTAGAAACAATGTTCTATAACTCACACGATTACACGAGGACTGCAAACATTGAATTTAAACAGTCCGGCTGCCAGTAAGTGATAAATTATCTACATTTCTCAGTCATCACAGAAATATAATATTACCATTATAATAAAGCACACATACAAAATGTACAATGTTCACAACATCCATGAGTCTAGAGAGTGACAACAACCGTAACATACAGGATACAGACACTTACAAAGTACGGTACCTCTTCATTATGAAGAAGATCGACCATAAACAGGACAATGAGCAAAGCCACACCAAACAAGTCTGATAATAAAAGGAGACTGCCATGCAAGTTTTATGAAGATGTAGATTCCAACTGTTATGAAGAGTTGGCCGAGCTGTATTACACAAACTCAATACATTAACGCACATTATCTGGAAGTTGACCAAGCAGGTATACAGACTTTTCTCTCCATCTATAAACATCATTTATGTAGCACTTTATTTAATAAACTGCTTAGAATTGATTAACAATATATATCCTGGCTATAAACATTAATAATCCTTCAATGTGTCGGATAATTGGAAGTATATGAATATCGAAATGTTTTCAAAAAGAATAAAAATGCACTGTAACTGTTATGGAAAATCTATTTTGCCAATTCCATAGTGTCTATTCGTTTTTATACAACGAGGTAAATTAAGGAACTTGATATCATGATATGCTAATGACAGATATTTCAAAGAAAGCACTGGCGATTCAAATGGGCAGGAGAAAACCTATGGTAATCTCGAAGAAAGCAACAACAGTTGTTTAACAACAAAGTGTGTTGAGGCAGATGCAATAGTGACAAAAGCATTTGCGGACATCTTGAAGAATACAGCTCTCAATACAAACTACCAGTAGATTCAAAATCCACTGAACTACATCTGAAGTTATTTTAGTGATGGGAAGCCTAAATCAAATGATCAACCACATGCAGCACAAACATAAATAAGACAAAGGTGTAACTAATTTATACAAATTGCTCAGCTGTACACAATATTTAGCTATGGAAGCCACGTGAGATGACAGTGTTTCTAAGTATTTAGAATTTTTGAGTATTGTACCTGAGAAGAACTCACAAATAACTGCACAACTGAAGCAGTATCACATCATTTTCTCTCTTAAAATATAGATTTGTTTATATCCTAGTGAACAGTGACCACTTTTCATGTTACAAATTAATTAATTGGAAGTAATACATATAGTCTTAAAATAACAGGTAACAAACATGTTCAACACAAGTAAGACATTTCACACAATGTGGCATGAGACATATTGCAAGCGTAACAGCACAATTCTAATGTTTCTCCTATGTCCTGGTCTCTGCGAGTGTACTGGTTGATCCAATGTAAGTGCACTATGCCCTGTCCAAGTGCTATGTATGACTACCGTAATAGCAAAAACTAAAAGCTGTGTTCTACCGACCATCTCGAACAACACCTGCAGCAAAAGCTTCTCTCACAACGAACACACGCGAACAATACTAAGACATAAAAATTTATTATTGAGGAATAATGCATATATGTGAGATTTCAAAGACATTCCAGTTGAGCAGGCCAGTCTAGGTGACACATTACTTCTTTGGCCGCAGGTACAGCTGTTTGGTCAGCATCGACACAATGGATGGGATTTGTTTCTTGCGGTTCATGTCCTCGCGACTTGCGTTTGACTGGAAATCGTAGGCGACCAGGCGATTGACTTTGGTGAGCAGCGTCAGGATGTCGTGCTTCTCGACATCGGTCTTGAAGACCTTACACAGCGCCTGGATGAACCAGGACCCCTTGTTTGAGTTGCGCCAAGAGAAATAACCTGAAACATGTAGTCAGCACAGTGTTGAAGACTGTCACAAGATTTGTCACTTTAGATGTCACCACGTTCTGTGATGTTTATCAGTCACAAAGCTTCAAGTTGTATACAGGACAACAATTAAAAAAGCAAACATTTACTAACTGAAATAAATGCAATTTAACAGATGATGTTGCAAATGTACATGTAGTGGAGGATTAGAGGGCTGAATTTATGTAAGTGTACCTGGGATTTTTTATTTTGGATATCATTTGTGTCTAATAGAAATACCCATGAAGACTCTGGTTGGCCAATAACAACAACTTAAAATGTTGAACTATAGAGACTAACCTCATTTTATGGTCATCTTTATAATACATCAACATAATATAAATAACGTTCACCAGCGATTAGTCCAAACTAATTGTTGGTATGTATTCAATTGTATCGGAAACTAAACCTGCTATACAGTTACCTTGCCAATCAAATCAGTTTGACCCTGTTGCAAGCATTACCATAACACTAAGATTTAAAAGTATACTGGGTACATAAACCTATGGGGCACTATAAGAAACTATTAATTGTTACTACTCTTTAATATATGCCCAATCTTTATGTAGCACTACAGCCGACATAAATGTAAACCTTGCTCATTTTTTCATATATTGCTGTCTGTGTTTTGTAGTGTAATAATAATAATTAACATTTATACTGTGAATAATACTGTGACCAAGTTATTGTGGCAACACAATGTTACTATTTTAAAAGTGTAAGTACTTCTCTGAAAAGCACTGTTTCAAACAAATTTGTTTGTTAAACATTTATTATAAATGAATGTAGAACACATGTAGACTATGAGAATTGTATGGAAACAATGGAATACTTTCTCCTGATTTTTATTAAACCAATTTCTTATCAGTTTATGTTGTCGAGAGTGGAATATCCTGTCATACATATATATGTGTATACATGTATAATATATATATATATATATATATATATATATATTGTATAAAGTATTCAGCTGCACCTTTCGATTATTTTTGGTTTGAGTATGGTGTTGAACAAGTTTCATATCATACTAAAAATTTTAACATTTCATGCTTTTGTCTTCGGAACAGTTACACTGTAATCTCAGTCCTCGGTCTATTCACACAGAAGTAAATGTTGTTGAATTTATCGATAGTCATGGCACATACACCTCGAATGGCTAGTCATGCACTACACTGTACAAAGATGAGATAAACCCTTAAAACACTAGTAAATCTTAGGACATTTTAAAAAGACAGAGCTCACAAAGATGTTACATCCAACTTGTGGGGTCGTAGATTAAACTTTGAAAGTTTGGCACACAAAATGGAAGCCACTTAGGATGAAAACATGAAATGTCTTACATAAATATGCAAGCTCAATAATTTTAGATTATGTGTTAATGCCTTGATTTTTAAAACAATTAAGTATCATACGATAGGTGTCACATACCAGGAGCTGTCGAGTACGCATACAGGAAGTCAGCTTCTTCTGGTATGCGATAGATTTTCTGCTCTGGCTGATCCCCTATCGCATCAGCCACCTCCACGCCGTGGTCCAGCTTGTTGCCACGACAAGCCTGGAACATGACAAGTTGAAGTTCTCATACAGTGCACTATCCAATCATTCGGACTTTCAGATCATGTCACACTTCACTCCCCAGTAGACGTGGTGAATGCAACATGATGTTGATGTCACCGGAAAGCTTCTCGCAATGCTGCAATTAATTAATGTGCAATGACTATGCATACACAAATACGCCACTGTCTATTGCCAGGTATTCATTCATACTGCTGACTGAACAGCAGCTGTGTAGGCGTTAACAACTTGCCCAAGATTTGATCTGGCTGCACAGGATTCAAACCTGGATTCTCATGACTGTCTGACGCTCTAGTCACAGAGCAACTGTGACATGTTGACGTGAGCAGGACATAAGACTGTACTTGGTCACGTGCACAATAAATGCAGGCTCTGTTTGTAGAAAAAAATGGGCCAAGAGGCTGTGAAGCCCTTTGGACAATATAGTGACATTTTCTGTGGTTACCCATATGAGACGACCAGAAACAGCCAAATTGTTTCAATGCAAGGACAGGAATGGTAATTTGTGTTTTTTGGTCAAGACGGAGATATCCACTTCCATTCCAGTTTCCACACAGTGATCACTAGTGATCAGAATGCAGTTAATATCAACAAAGTCTATGATATTTCATTCTATAGTTGTTCAGAAAATTAATTTTGTGTTTGTCACCTACATGTGAGAATATACCACATACACGCACACACACAAACACCACACACACAATGCACCATAACATGTGAGAATATACCACATACACGCACACACACTTTAAAACATAATTTAAAAAGCATCAAAACAAACTCAGCTTGCTTTTACAGAACATTAACAGTTTTGAAGAGGATACAGCTTAATTAAAACCTGTAGAAGCAGCCTGCCACATATAAAATCCCAATTAGCTATGCTTCCAGGCAAGTCACCTTTCCCTCAACGTGTGGCAGTAGGCACTCACCAACACCCAATTATCAGTTAGCCATGGTTACTGGCAGGCCACTAACATCCACAGTTGGGGTCAAGTGAGGCAGTCTCTAATGGATATGTTGATTTTTTTGGGGCCCTGAGGTGCCTTTAGAACCTTTTAATAAAAATGCCTTGTATACTATGTATGCCCCTGCAAAGATATGCCCCTGCAAAATTAGAGTCACAATAATTTTTTTTTAACCAATTTTGGGGCCTTCAGAATGATCCAATAAAAATTAAAATGTGTAATTATAAAATAGATCAGCATCATGGTTTCTGAGATATGGGAGCTAACAGAGTGATGCCATAAGTCTGTTGGACCTTCGGCCCAAAGCCATGACTTAAAATCCAATAAGTGGTGTGTTCCAACACAGGGACACAAATATTAACTTACCTCAATTTATTTTAATTCTGTTCAGACAAAGTTAGCAGTGTACACTGTGGTCTAACAACGTACCTGCACATTTTGGCATCATACCTTACCTTGTTTGAACATTACAGGTTGAATGAATGCCATGATCATCAATATGCAAAGGAGAGGAACTTTAAAATAACCTTTTGTTTACACAAATAACAAACTCGACAGACCATCCCACCCATTCAAAGCTAATATTGTGACATCTGACTGTATGCATCTATATGATTTATCTCTGAACTCACCTGTATGATGAAGACCTTTGGCTTGCCAAGCAGAGACGCACACTGCCTTCCCTTGAAAGGGCTAACAAGCGTGTCTAGCTCGATAACGCCATCAGTGCCATAGACAATGCCTGAATCACCATGGCTGAGGATGGCACACACGAAGCAATCGTTGTCAGTGTGATCTTCTTGCGCCACTGAAACAACACAGCAGAATATTACATGTATACAAGTATGTCAGCAGGTACACTACAACCACAAAGATATATTACATATTTTGTTGAAATTATGGTTACATCCTGTTCAACATAAATTGTCTGAGATTAGCCCGGGCTCACAAGATGCGATATTTGTATAGTGTAAATAGGCTTGTGATGATGTGTAATAATTTTATTAATGCAGAATGTGGTCATTGTTTTTCAAAAATATATAGATTGTCATAACAGCAAAACAAATGTGGGCCCAGATTCTACACATGTGCCCCTCAATTTTTGCAGACAAACACATTATTTCTGTTTGCTTCATTGCTACACACAAAGCAAAAAAGATGCAACACTTCAATGTATGATGTGGCCACTATCTAAATAAATCACTGCTTTGTGTATGAAATTTCATATATCTTTTAAGTTCAGGAAGCACATGAATTAAAACCAGCTTTACCTCTGGCTACTATTCTCAGCATATCTGTTGTGTTCTTGTTCTGTTCAAGCCTCACATCAAATCCAAGTCCCATGAACAGTTGGTAGAGATTTGCAGCGTCAACATCAGTCCCAGTACGATCACTCATACCGGTTTTCTTATCAAAATAACGGTTATTTATGATGACACATACACCTATTTTGCGGTGGTTCATTCTGTATTCATCCTCGTTGACGTCTATCTCCATGCTGCAGAAAGTAAACAAGAGGTGATGTCATTTTGTTTACAAAATACGGGATAGGGTTTGTATACAATGACTGACACCAAATTCAGCAGGGTAGCCACTGCTATCATGACATTTTGGTAAAACAAACAAATATTCTATATTCTTCATTATAAAAAAATGTTGTGGCTAATAATAATGAATGCATGTAACTATGGTTGTGTGTTCAGTAAAAATGTAATTCAAAGTCACAAATGTATCCATTTATTAATACATTGGAAATGTTATGTGTTGCCATATTAGTGTCCAAGAAGGTAGTAGTGTACAGCTTAGTGTTTCTACAACCAAACCAGATGACCAATTTATAGCGGTACCAGCAATACCATCTTAACAAGTGATATGCCAGAGTGGACTCTCAATATTTTTGGTAGGTTTACCAAAATATCTTGTTACCAAAATATCCCATTACCAAAGCGTCCTGTTGCCAAAATGTCCATTGCCAAAGTGCTGTGGAACCCAAATTCAAGGCTTTTTCAAGGCTGATGAAAGGAATATTCAAGGCTATTATTTTAAACTAACAATGAGCTAGCACAAGACCACTGACCACAACTCTCAACAAACGATTTAGTGAAATCAAAATGCTACCAAATAACCGATCTGCAGGGTGTAATACTTTGACTGCTTCATGGCTCATGCATCTGTATAATGCAGGGCACATAACAACCAGGATCCATGATGTTTTTGTGATACACCTGTAGGACATTTGGTAATAAGACATTTTGGTAACAGGATGTTTTAGTAATCAGATATCTTACTAATAGGATATTTTGGTAATAAAATAGCAAACGACTTGCAATCTTGAAAAACCATGTTGCCAGTGGCAATGGTATTGGTAGGACTTACATTTAGCATTTGTTTGCATTGCCTCTGATTATAATATTTTTTTGCTAAATGTCTATCTGAATTACTACCTGAGTTACACAACGTAACCTCATATAACTGAATCCGGTCTAAGAATGTTGATGACTTATGCACCGGATCCTAAAACGCAGTCTATGTCATGCTCAAGGAGATGGTGCAGCACTGTCCATGAATCAATGACATTCGGCCAATAACTTAAAGCATATAGTGTATTGGCAAAATTAATCAGTGGGACGGATTTAGATTTGGCCCCTGCACTAGTGTTAATTTCGGACATTGTGTAATAACAGAAGACTGCCATAAAATATCGTTAAGGTTTGAAATACAACTAGGCCTCCAAGGGCATATCATTACAATCATTATAACTAGTAAAACATAATTGTCTGGTATCGCATACATATTAATTAACTTCTGACATACAACAGTGACACTTACCTTGCTTCAGGCCCTACAGCATTGGTTGCACTTCTGGGGAACGTTTTATCCGCATCTGGTTCATCACCCATTTTCTTGTAGACTTAAGTTGCTGTGCAACCACGAATTATGTCAGACTGAAAAGAAAGTTTAAAAAAAATAATAAATACAGTTTCCACAAAATATTTGTAGGCAGATATTTTATTTGTTTGGGATGTAATGATTCTGATATAATGCGATTATTAATCAAATAAACGTGTATAAATTGTAAACTTTGATATAAGCAAAACCTTGTGATATTTATGTCAACAAGCACATTTTGTATATATCGAAATTTGCTAACTTGTGTTTTGAGAATACTGACTTACCAAATGTTGTAGCTAAGAAATTAGCTGCCATATAATAAGGCATACATCATTTTCTTTTAAAGTACTGTCAACATTTCTATAAATAAAACTTTTTCTACAAACATTCTTTGCTGTAGTCTGCTAGTATGGATTACCAGCTACTGGTATTACTATGGACACACCAGTAAACCCAGCAAACAAGGAACCATTTCTTAACCAGTTGGCAGGTGTCGTACTGGTTCATAATTGGTACTGCTCCACCAATATGTGTTTTCATGTGTATTCACGTGAATACACGGGTTCTGCCTGTTGTCACGAGTTTTGAACGAGTTTGACACGAGTCGTACTGGGTCAGAACTGGTATGGTTTCACTAGTACGTGTGATCATGTGAAAAACTCGTCATTTAACGGTAAACACGTATCGACACACCAAATTTGTTGAAAGAATCCTGTAAATTGAGCCAGTTGAACTCATGAATTCACTTACAGAACATGTGAAATCACAGGTCCTTGTTTGCTGGAAAGTTCTGTTTTCGTTGTCTTGGAGTTGAGGTAACACTAACAATCATCAATGTCAACGATGCTGTAGACTGTAGTGTAGCCAGATGCGAATACTACCTGTAACTTTTCTGTTACTCGCTTAGTGTAACACACTCAGTCTCAGAGATAGAGCCTGACAGGTCTAATAATTCTTGGACTTACTTAGTCTTACTCTTAGACTTAGTTAAAAGTTACTCGGCTACTGATCCACTAAGTCTCATACCCAGACCACTGCCAGTACTGAAGCTTGAATTTGAAATCCGGCTAGCGCTATTCATTCGGCGCTTACGACACTTTGCCGTTTCTATTTTGGTACTGGAAAGTCCCAAAATGAATCATTGGGTAATCATCAGTCTATAAAACCATCGCTAAAAATAAGCAATTGTTGTCATGAAAATCAATGACGAATGATTATTGCAGACGCAGTATGAGTATTACAACAGGATATGCATGGTGGGAGACGCAGTCGCGTATTTAACTGCTACAATATTATTGAACAATACTCTTGCATGGCTACAAGTCAACATATTTACCTTAAACAAACGCGATTATGTAGTTTACTGGCAAATCGAAAGCATAAAACTCGTTTCCTGCTTCTCCGGAAGGATTGCGGAATCAGCCACTAGGGGCAGTGTACATACTACCCGCTAGAGGCGCTGTAATACATTATTGGAGAAAATACATGCTAAATTCTATAAATTAATTTTTGGCGTGTCCAAATGTTTTTATAATATCTCATGAATATTAAAAAGCATTTTTCAAGCTAATGACATTAATTATATAATGTTATGGTTATGTGAACGTGATCAACTATTAAATGATAAATGATAATAATTAATGTGATGTATCAACTATCCCATAGGCATAGTAAAGACAGTACCGATATCCTTCCTGAACACCTAAGGGACAAAAAAAGGTAACTGTTTCGTGGCATACACCTAATAGAGTTCATATAAAGTAACAATTTCCACATATACTCAATTTTTTTACGCCAGCGGTTTACCAGAAAAATATTTGTTAACACCCAGGGGCCAGTTTCATAGCGGCTACTTACGACGTCGTAGCGGGCGATAACCCGTCGTAAGCCTAAGACGTCGTAAAGTTACACTAGTTGCGTTTCATGAGTCTGCTCCATAGTTGCACTTAGCTGCACCATGTATTTAGTAGGCGTAACTTTACGCTGGTTGAAATATGTACGGTATGCTCCCGACACGCCCACTCTCAACATTATTATTTTTAATGTATACACTGCTTCCCATTTGCTATACGAACGACAAAGGCACAGCTAGAAAGAAAAAAGGATGCTCAGACACATCACAAATACAGGGATTCCCCACCGCGACGTAAGGGGGTCAATGCTACTGGCGCGAATGCTAAATTGGTCTCACAAAACCGGCCGTACGCTACATTGTCTATTCGCTGTTAGCTAAGACCAGTAGACAGCGTAACTGCGCGTAAAGTTACACGGCTTCATGAAACTGGCCCCAGCCATCTAAATTCTATGAGCTACCCCATCTTAGACGAAGAATGACGTCACGACGGTTAGGCGCTCTCCGCGTAGATTCCCTGCATGGGGTTTGGCTGTTGTCATGAAATGGCAACGCGCGTAACATGCTGATATAAAGTTGTCTATTATTGTTATCGCTGAAATCATCCCATCAACTGATGATACATGTCTACTTCAAAGCATTTCTCCTCAAAATGGACCGAGCAAAGTGAACTGTACTTGGACTCCAAACAGTACGCCCGCAAATCACCAATGTGAATGCATTGCTTCAATACTACCGGTTGTTTCAACTATTATTGCAACCGTATGCCGAACAGTAAGGCATAATTACTAAAGTTTACCATAGATTTAGCCACAGATTTAGATATACGTCTATAAGCAGCTGCTAGATGTCACGCCAACTGAACGAACTGTCGAAGACTCGACGTTGTTGACCCTTAACAACGTCGCAAGAAACTGACCGGCTTCAGCAGAAACATAGAATACCGCGCGTTGAATGGCCAACCCAAGTTAACCCTTCATCTATGGCGGCGTCTAGACCATTGTGGATTTCGTTAGAATTTGAGACTTTAAAGTCACATTCTGAGCAAACCGCTGACGTTAAAAAATTGAGTATATGTGGAAATTGTTACTTTGTATAAACTCTACTCGGTGTATGACGCGAAACCGTTGTCTTTTTTTGTCCTTTAAAGAAAGCGTTATTCCAAATCCACATATAAATAACCTGTTAATAACCGACAAAAAAACAATATTTCTAAGAATGAGAGACCGCATCATTTAATTATGTGGTTGTAGGGATTACACCTATGCATAATAAGCTGAGCCCAAATGGCTATAATTTTATACTTATATGTGCTACAGATCAGTGAGCAAGACAAAGTTAATGGTCTTGCAAAATTCATCTGTTCAGTGACTCAACATCTATATTGTATTATCCAAGAACCTGTATAGTAATTGTAGTAGTAGTAGTAGATCTACATCTGGGTAATTAATAGCCAGTTATGAAAATATGTATATGTTAGATGATTCATAATGTTCTATATTATGTATTTGTAAAACTGTGATCCTATATGTAACACATGTTGTTAGAGTGAACACAATTAAATGATGTTCTGTATGGTTAATGTTTTATAATAAAATAATTATGTATTCATGAAACGTGATCTGTGATGTAACAACAACATATGGTGTGAGTGAATGCAGCTATGATTATTTCTATATTAAAGCATTTTATTGTCAATACACTGGCTGTTGTAATTTGTATCAGTAGGCCATTTTAGTGAATATTTCTATAGTATATTCTATGGTATTAATTACAAGTTTTTGTATTGTGTTTTGCTTCTGAGTGTAAACATGTGTATATTTTTGATTTGTCTACCAAAACAAATTGTCTTAACAATAAAAAAAGTTGTAGCCACTAACATTTGTGAAAAATGGCTCAAATCTGTCATCCTGTAATTTGAGACGTCTGTAGATCAAGAGTAATGCGATATGTAAACCACTTTACTTTTGTGTACTATAAAAGTTTTTTAATGCATATTTTAGTACAGTGCATCTATATATAATTCCAAAACCATCTGCAAAATCAATTCGAGATAACAACTAGATAATGTCGACACCATAAGAAATTAGAATTTTACTCTAGACCAAGACTTAAACCAGCGTAATTACATCAATTCCTGACATCGTATTGTTAAAGTTAAACTGTCATCGCATGTGACATCTGAAAAACAGGGTGGAGATGGGACATTTGTATGAACACTTCTACATATCCCACTAAAGCTAACGAAGAGAACATGGTTAGATCACACAATTGTCAAGTATTTTTGCTAGTACTACACCATAACAGACGCTATTTTATGTTCTTAGTATACCTAGTATCCAATTAAGTTTTTTTGTCTGAATAACTCCCATGTGAATAAGACCTTTCCTTGTCATATCCAAACAGAACTTCCTCCTTGAATACAACTTGTATTCAGGGTGTCCATACTCCTTCAAACTGTATTCTGAGCAATGGTCATTATAAAAAAGAACCAGATTCAAAATTAACTAAGTAGCTGTAAATATTGTTTCAGCTGGATACAGAATGTAACTGCACAACCTATGAATGAATTTTTGACTGACAAACCCTTTATGATCAATCAACTATTAACTTGTACAACATAACTGGTAGTTATCAATGCGACTACTCTAATAAAGGTGATGATGCAAATCCAAAACAGTATCACTGGAATATTGGCGTAGCCTGTGGTATATATAAGTGAAGTTATTCACGACAACAAACCGATTGTTACACACAGTGCTTTATTTGTGTAGTCTGGTGTACAAGCTGTTCAAACAAATCAAGCCACGGTTCTACTGACGAAGCATCCATGCCTTCAGAGGTCCATGGGCAGGCTTGTACTGCACGTTGACGCCATCAGGGATAAGGAGGCCATCAGTACGCATGATTCCAAACTCTTCCTTCTCCCACTTGGTGAATCCCCACTTGCTCGACACATGGATCTACAATGAAGGCACACATTAAATTCCAACATCTTGGTTCAATACCCATTATTTGTTATCATTTTGTTTTCACCCTCGCTTCTTCATTTTCACACTGGTGCTTATCTGATGTTATGATAACCCCCAGTGTTATGATAATTGAAAACATCACTGGGAAATAGATCCAAACATCCATCATATAAAATGTTTCTGAACAGACTAAAGGTAGCCTATCTTCAAGCCGATTTTGAGTCACTGCCAGTTGTCTAGTATAAAATTGTTTTGGTAAAACAAGTGTAATCACAGCTAGTTGAACCACACAAACCATCACAATTTTTTCTTAACTTACAATTAATAAAACTACGATAATTTAATAAATAATTTCAAGCAGGCAACTTAAAACGCAACTATTTTAGCATTGCCTGAATT
Organism: Oasisia sp. SBJ-2009; assembly: GCA_964017155.1. NCBI lineage: Eukaryota > Metazoa > Annelida > Polychaeta > Sabellida > Siboglinidae > Oasisia > Oasisia sp. SBJ-2009. The sequence goes on from OZ024858.1 coordinate 12,573,002, forward strand.
ACCAACTTTGAATTAACTGCCAAATGCATCATGAAAAATATGTTTACAAACAATGCCCTGTATCAGCGATAATGAAAATAAGTGGCAATGTAATATGACATTGTCCCATAAATTTCTTCCAAATAAAAACACGAGCATAAATTTAAGCATCCTATAGGTGTTACCTTCTGCCGTCCAGGGAACTTGAACTTAGCTCTCCTGAGGGCCTCAATGACGCTGTCTTTGCTGTTTTCTCGGGCACGCACCGAGATGATTGGCTGGCCGATGTGCACACGAGCTACGGTGCCCTGTGGCTTGCCAAACGCACCACGCATCCCTGTCTGAAGCCTGCATCAACAAGAACCACACATTACCTACATGTTCCACAACCGGCTGTAAAGGTTTGCCTTCAGACATATGAAGCATCTCACTTCAAAGATACCCGTGATTAGGGACACCACAGTTGCCCAAGTACGTGGTTGGTTTTGGTGTGGGGCATCACATCTAAAGAAATAATTTTATCTTGGCAAGCGGGTCGATTTTGATATGCAAACAGCCCTCATGTAAGAAAAATATACCCACCTATCAGCTCCAGCACACGACAACATCTTGTTGATTCTGCATATGTGGAACGGATGCGGTCTAATGCGCATGTGGAACGCGTCTTTTCCACAGTGTTTCACCAGATACTTGTTGGCGCAGATACGCCCGGCCTCCAACGCCTCCGATGACAGCTGCTCATACTCGTCAGACACCAGGTGGACGCACAGGGCGAACTCGTCTACTCCGGCCTTCTTGCGACCCAAATCAAAGATGCGGATCTTTGAATCTATTCAGACAAAAACATTAGAAAATTATTTACAAGTGTATATCATAGCATAAGGCCCAAAAGACACAAATATTCAGTTCATACTTATAATTTCATAGAACAACTTGGCCACATATTGTATATACTGTCTGGTTAACTTTAAAGTGCTTGATATCATGACATTGCCATCAGCCACAAAAAATATATTTGCCAATGTAAAACCTAGTTTTAGGAACAAAAGATGTACCATTATAATAGCAATTGAATATGATTCAATGCATCTGACATGCCAAAGTAAAAAGATGACTTTTTATGCATGCATACCTTTGATAATGGTGCACACAGGGTTCAATGTATATGACTATATATCTTCCTCCATTTCCACATGTGTAAACGTTTATGAGCACTATTATAAAAAATTCTTTGTATTTTCCACTTGTAAGAAACGGTCATTATTATTATGATGAATTCTTGTCATTGTGCTACATTTTCTCCTGATCCACTACAGAAACATGAACTGTTAATAGTTCTGCTATGGCTTACCTGGTACACCCCTGCAGAAACGTGACTTGGGGTATGGTTTATTTTTGCAGTACCGATAACTGAAAAACATAAAACAGCATTTATTAATAGGACCGTCATGGTCGGAACATGCATGTTTCTTTACTAGTAAACAAAATTGATGCGGTCAGCATATTCACATGTTATTGACATTATCGGTTTATGCCACAAAAGCACTCATGTAGCAGATAAAACCCAAGTTATGCACAGACAAAACTAGCAGAGAAAAACAAATATATATATTTATTGTTTTACTACATTCATCGTTTACCATGAGTAAAATGATGGGTGAGGTAGTAGGATGGGCTAAGCGAGCATCAAATGTGTGCGCACTATGTGGATCCGGGGGCATAGCCACCTGGAACTATTTTAACCCTGCAGGTGACCAGGGCCGAAAATCGGCCCAAATGCAACTGCCTCTGTTGTAACAATTTTCATTTCCATCACGCTAAACTGACATGCGAAAATTTGGTATCATTGGATAGCTGACAGATTTTTCTAGATCGTGTATATTTTTCCTTGCGTAGATTCAGTGACAGATTCTTCGCAGTCGAGTTTAAAAAGCACGTGATACAGTTGCTGCCCATATTTGGGCGATTTTACTATGTCCAGATGAATGAATTTACGCATCCATTCATAAAGTCGACACCCCCACACATTCGGTATCAAAAGAAAGCTCTGTGAGTGGCCAATCTGCCAAAAATAAACCACGTGGGTTCAGTCCATTCAGCCAATCAGAACCGTGATTTCAAATGTAGCGTCATCCTCCCCGCGAAGCCAAAGTTGAAGACAAAATGGCGGCGCGGTAAACAACTGTTTATCCGCTTCGCAACTTTCGTTTGGATTATCTCAAGTTTCTGCATTGATATTTTGACAAAATGCTTCATAAACAAGGTTATTATATTAGTTTGTGTAGTTTGATTGAATTTGGAGGCGTTTTTGGGGTGAAAATTCACCAAATTAGCAGCACGTCATTTCTCCGGCCGGGCGCCCGGCCACCTTGAATCAACGTATTTTTATGTCGGACAAAATCATAAATATCATAGTTCTCAATGGATTTGTTTCATTTTTTTTTAGTTTGCAGTTAATATATGAATCTACATTTGTCTAAATGATGAAGTATATTCGTCCACACGATCATTTTCTCGCAGCAGGATGAAATGGGTGTTTATTTTTTGAGTTCAATTTCAAATACAAATATCCGCATGATTTTCATTTGTTCTACATATATTATAAATTTTATTATAATAAAGCAACCTTTTAGCGTTAAAACGATGCATCATTCATATTTTTATGACCAATATTAGTGAAGTTATGATTTTTATTGGAACAGTATGCCACAGAGGATTTTTCTTGGTCACCTGCAGGGTTAAAAACTACCTTAACCCTGGGACCGGCCAGGGCCGATTAATCGGCCCTAGACACCTTCCCGCATAAACACATTTTTCGTTTGCGTAATCAGTAACCGACCCGCGCACATTTGGCATCATCGGATAGCTGACAGATTTGTCAAAATGGTGTATATTTATTCATGAGCAGTTTGAATGACAGCGAGTTACACGCGGCCGGACAAAACACGTGATACATTTTATGCCCAAATTTGGGTAGTTTACTACGCCTGCCGTGACAAATTTACGCACCCATTCATACAGGCCCGACCCCCACATACGTGGTACCAATAGAAAGCTCTGTTCTTGCCCAATCAGGGAAAAATAAACATGAAACCGGTCCAGCGAATCAGTAGCAAGCTTTCAAACACTGCGTCATCTTCCAGCCGGCCCAGACGTAAACAACAAGATGGCGGCCAGTCGTGTCGAAGGAGTTTCCAGATCCAAACGTTTACTTCGGAATATCTCAAGTTACCGCGTCTATGTTTCGACAAGACAACTGACAGTATTCAAGAATGTGTCTATTATACTAGTTCAAATAGTTAGAACAACTTTGGATGCTTTTTGGTGTGAAAATTCGACCATTTGTCAGCGCAACATCTCACCGGCCACGCCGCGGGTTTGCGCCGGCAGCGAATGTAGCAGCAATCGGCCAGCCTAAAATGGCCTACCGCGATGTAGAAAAAAATTCGTAAAAATAAAAGTTCTCAATGGATTTTATTCATTTTTGTTTTATTTCGGAGCTAATATGTATGGCTACGTTTGTCTCACTGGAAGTAGGAAATGTGTCCGTTCAGTAATTATTTAGGAACGGGATAGTGCGTTACTTTTTCCATATTTTTTTGGATGATGTTCAGCTAATAATATCACCGTGATTGTCTGACATAATAGAGATAATATAATTTTATTATAATAAAGAATTCATTTGGCAGTAAAATGATATATAATTCACATTTTTACGATAAGTATTTGCAGAGTTATGATTTTTATTGTAACAGCATGCAAAACTGAATTTTTGCTGGCCGGTCACAGGGTTAAAATTGTGTATTCTGAAGGGTGTCTTAACATATTCCTGGGGAAATAGATAGGAAACAAATGCATAACTACAAGATAGTAACATGAAAACATACTTATGGCAATAGCTATGAGGTGACAATACTGGCATATTTTGGCGAGGCGCTCATCATATAGCTAATTGTAATAGAAACAATCTTACATTTTGTGTGACATGTGCTAGCATGATATATGTATATTGTACATAAAGAGTTATAGGCATTATGAGCACTTCTACAGAATTTCGGACACACCTCAATTTTGCCATTATAACTATCTTTGCCAACATTCGATAACTGATTTTGTTAATTCAATCATTTAACATCATCTTGCACATATTTATGTTTTATAAACTGCACGTCTTAGCATACTTTTGAGGTCGAAAAGACAGCGCGGTCGGCATCAAGAAACTGTTTATCGCTCATTCCATGTGCACGACGCAGTGATACATGCACTGCTGTGCTTATGCACAGATCTGTTAACCTTGCGACGAGTTATAGACGTTATGTCCCAAGTCGCTTATGTCCCAAATATTGTGGACGATATGTCCCAAAAACAAGATGCTAAGTGACAGTTAAACATGAAATAGACTTTAAATGTTCTACAAAAAGTGCCAGCATTAGTGTTAATACATCAACATATTTATGTTAAGACTAAAGTCCAAAAATAACATAAAAACGTAATAATAAATTTAGGACATATCGTCTAGGACATATGTGACTTGGGACATAATGTCCATATCCCCTTGCGACCATGGCCAACTAACTGCCTGCAACACCTTCTTGCATAACATTGTAGTTTGCGTACCATGACCTCATTTTTAAATGCTCATTCCAATCTCCTCGTATATACCACGATTATCAGTCCACAATCCAGTTACGTAAATTAAGCAGTGGTAAAGTGGAGGAGTCGTATACCTTCGATCAAAAGTTGGTACCAAAACCCTACTAACTAACTGGTGTTGCAGCGTTTTTTCGTGGCATTTTTTTGAAGGCCCATTCCAGTGATCTCGGCATTAGGCACTTATGTACAAGTCGGACCCACCTCAATTTTGCCATTATAACTGTATTTTTGCCAACATTTGATATTTTATTTTGTTAATTCAATCAATTATAATCATCTTGCGCATATTTATGTTTTATAAACAGCGCGTCTTGGCATACTTTTGAGGTCGAAAAGACAGCGCGATTTGTGCCAGTCGCAAGCGCAGCGGTGCATGTTACTGCGCTGTGCACATGGAATGAGCGATAAACAGTTTGTTTATGCCGACCGCGCTGTCTTTTCGACCTCAAAAGTCTGCTAAGACACGCTGTTTATAAAACATAAATATGCGCAAGATGATTATAATTGACTGAATTAACAAAATCAAGTATCAAATGTTGGCAAAAATACTGTTATAATGACAAAATTTAGGTGGGTCCGACTTGTACATAAGTGCCCGGCATTATAGCAACATCGTTTGATATTCAACCAATAATGTAGGGTGACCAATATGTGTGAGTGACTAAACGGTGCAAGGTAAGGCTTGCGTTTTCAAGCCGACTTGACGATCGCAAGAATCAACGTGTCATTCACGAATCACTATCACAGTCGAAGTACACGCATAGCCAAGCTATCTCCTAGCAGTCATTAGGATATGTCTGGGGAGCCTTTCCAAATAAAATGCTACAACAACTCAAAATGTGTTATCTCAGTCGATAGGTTATGCATGAATATAGTATAAATCACAGGTTTGCGCTACAAAACTGCATGTACATACCACCGTGCTGGACGACGGCCCATCTTGAAACTGAAAATACAATAACAGTACACTTATTATTAAATTTTCGTTAGCTGACATATATAGACAATACAATACATGACACCACTGGGGACTAAAAACGTAGAAAACGGTTAGCATTTGTGAGATGAAGATTGATTTAACTCGCACTACTATAGTACCATCTACTCACCAATGGCCGCTCACTGCGCGAAAGGCTATGAACCGGAAGCGTTTGCCTGACCCAGTCATGTGATCAGCGATGGCAAGTGTTTTGTGTATTTTGTGGCCGTCTCGATGAGAATAAAGACCTTCTAGCTGCCCAAACGAATATGTTTCGTTTGGTGCCACATCATTGTGTTAAAAACTAAGCGAGGATCAACAGGCATCTAACGCGGGATGTCTGTGGATGGTAGGTAGACTGAAAACGCTACCCCCAAGTGGTAAACCCCAAGTTACACCACCATCCCGCATCCGTCAATGTGACAATGACAATGTCCATCACTCCATGCCTCACCCACATCATCATCATGATCATGCCGTTTCTGGCAAGATTGGCAATGCTGCATACAGGCTGCACTGCAACTAAAATTAATGGCACGGCCTGAGGCGTGACACTATTTTAAAGATAGTTAGCCCTACCACAACGTCAGCCTGTGTTTAGACTTAGCCAAAACATACTTACATAGTCATAGAGTGATAGACATAGTCGACATAGTATCACATAGTCATAGTCACTCATACTCATAGACTAGTGACATAGATAGTGGCAGAATGTTGACATAGTGACGTTGACAGTCATGCATATATACAGGCTTTTACAGCGTTCATCAAAGTTAAAAGACTTAGCATAATATACAAGATGGAACATAACCTTATAGATATCCCGCTAGATCACTACATCCAACACAACACTAGATCCTCACGTAAGCATGACAGTCAGTTCTTTCAAATTAGTCACTCTGCAAACATATTTGGAAACAGCTTCTTCCCAACAAAAATTAAAGAATGGAATTCTCTGCCCCCAAACACTGTCCCAAGTAAATCACTGAACTCATTAAAAAAAATGTATCCAACATTTTAATAATTAAGCCAAAAGACCCACCATGCGCACTGGCGTAATGTGTCCCCAGGACATTTTGCCAGTAACAGACAGATCCAGATAGTAACTGAGTGACTGACAGTGTGTTGTCTCTTGTCACCTAATGTCAACGCAAATTAAAAATTGATGATATTTTGTTTTGTATTTTTGTTCTTTTTTATGACCTATGGCTAAAACCATGAAACATAAAAAAATTGTAAAGTACTTTGCGATTTATATCATTTCTGAGATGCTCAGCAGTGAAACATGTATACCATTGGCATGTTTGTCACTGTGATACGAAATCAATTAATTTGATAAACATGTGAATATTGATCAAACTATTAATCAATATAAAATATGATATTTGTCTAGTTATTATGTCTAGTTATATGGCGCAGCTGTCCAATTTATACTGGGTAACTCAGCATTCAAAATATTGTAAACAATTTGTGCAAACATTTACGTTGATTATTTAAAATAAAAAAATCACATGGTGTAAAAAGTAAATCAATTCATTTAAAATAAAATTACACCCCAAAAATTTTGACTTCATAAGTTTCTCTGTTTTACACCAACATACAGCAATGATGCACAAAGCGAGAGAGCGACAGCAGCTGACCAACAGACTGTTGGACTCTGTGAAGCAGGTGAGTGGTCAAGTTCTTGCATAATTTTATGGGCAGCTAGAACCTTTTCATCTCAAGACTTAATTATTAACTGGATTTGTATGCATGGTACATATATATCTGTCAGCTAGGATAATTAATCTTTGTGCCTCCATCCATCTAATTGTAACCTTTCTCTCTGTATGTCGTTTATTTGTTTTCATTTAATAAAACATTTTATAAATTTATAAACAGATCTGTATGTGAAGCGATTACCAACATTATATCTTTATATGGTAGCCCAAACTGCTTCATTTGTGACTCACTTTTTAAAATCTAGTAATATTTTGCACCTTGTTTTTACTTTCTGAATAAATTGTTGTATTCTATTTCAGTGTCAAATTCAGTTTGGTGGGAAGACAGAGTTGGCGACTGAAGCAGACAGCAGGTTAGAATCTGTTTGTTTCTAGAAGCTTAATTTAGAATAAACAAATTGGATAATTTTTGTTTAAATAGTACAAAGAACTACACACCAGATGACGTTAAGTATAAATTCAAGACCTTTGCCGGTAGCGCATGGGATGGACTACAGTTGATGTTGTGTAAACTTCTGTTCATTTGCGTCTGTAATACTTATTATATCAGATAGTCTAGTACAATTACTGCGTCAGCCAAAGAGGTTGATTGTGTGTGGGTAACATGGGATGCATTTAAGAACAATATATTGAAATCGCATTGAAGTATGCGCATAACAAAATCAAGTATTTGTTCAGTAAGCGTATTTAAGCGTACAGTAATCTTAAGAAAAATTATGATGTTGTCACTGGTTCAGTGGTTGACAGGGTCTGATGTTGTCACTGGTTCAGTGGTTGACAGGATCTGATGTTGTCATTGGTTCAGTGGTTGACAGGGTCTGATGTTGTCACTGGTTCAGTGGTTGACAGGATCTGATGTTGTCATTGGTTCAGTGGTTGACAGGATCTGATGTTGTCACTGGTTCAGTGGTTGACAGGGTCTGATGTTGTCACTGGTTCAGTGGTTGACATGGTCTGATGTTGTCACTGGTTCAGTGGTTGACATGGTCTGATGTTGTCACTGGTTCAGTGGTTGGCAGGGTCTGATGGTGTCACTGGTTCAGTGGTTGACATGGTCTGATGTTGTCACTGGTTCTGTGGTTGACAGGGTCTGATATTGTCACTGGTTCAGTGGTTGACAGGGTCTGATGTTGTCACTGGTTCAGTGGGTGACAGGGTCTGATGTTGTCACTGGTTCAGTGGTTGACATGGTCTGATGTTGTCACTAGTTCAGTGGTTGACAGGGTCTGATGTTGTCACTGGTTCAGTGGTTGATAGGGTCTGATGTTGTCACTGGTTCAGTGGTTGACAGGGTCTGATGTTGTCACTGGTTCAGTGGTTGACAGGGTCTGGTGTTGTCACTGGTTCAATGGTTGACAGGGTCTGATGTTGTCACTGGTTCAGTGGTTGACAGGGTCTGATGTTGTCACTAGTTCAGTGGTTGACAGGGTCTGATGTTGTCACTAGTTCAGTGGTTGACAGGGTCTGATGTTGTCACTAGTTCAGTGGTTGACAGGGTCTGATGTTGTCACTAGTTCAGTGGTTGACAGGGTCTGATGTTGTCACTAGTTCAGTGGTTGACAGGGTCTGATGTTGTCACTAGTTCAGTGGTTGACAGGGTCTGATGTTGTCACTAGTTCAGTGGTTGACAGGGTCTGATGTTGTCACTAGTTCAGTGGTTGACAGGGTCTGATGTTGTCACTAGTTCAGTGGTTGACAGGGTCTGATGATGTTGTCACTAGTTCAGTGGTTGACAGGATCTGATGTTGTCACTGGTTCAGTGGTTGACAGGGTCTGATGTTGTCACTAGTTCAGTGGTTGACATGGTCTGATGTTGTCACTAGTTCAGTGGTTGACAGTGTCTGATGTTGTCACTGGTTCAGTGGTTGACAGGGTCTGATGTCACTAGTTCAGTGGTTGACAGGGTCTGATGTTGTCACTAGTTCAGTGGTTGACAGGGTCTGATGTTGTCACTAGTTCAGTGGTTGACAAGGTCTGATGTTGTCACTCGTTCAGTGGTTGACATGGTCTGATGTTGTCACTAGTTCAGTGGTTGACAGGGTCTGATGTTGTCACTAGTTCAGTGGTTGACAGGGTCTGAGGTTGTCACTGGTTCAGTGGTTGACAGGGTCTGAGGTTGTCACTGGTTCAGTGGTTGACAGGGTCTGATGTTGTCACTAGTTCAATGGTTGACAGGGTCTAATGTTGTCACTTGTTCAGTGGTTGACAGGGTCTGATGTTGTCGTTGACAGGGTCTGATGTTGTCACTAGTCCATTGGTTGATAGGGTCTGATGTTGTCACTGGTCCATTGGTTGACAGGGTCTGATGTTGTCACTGGTTCAGTGGTTAACAGGATCTGATGTTGTCACTATTTCAGTGGTTGACAGGGTCTGATGTTGTCACTGGTTCAGTGGTTGACAGGGTCTGATGTTGTCACTAGTTCAGTGGTTGACAGGGTCTGATGTTGTCACTGGTTCAGTGGTTGACAGGGTCTGATGTTGTCACTAGTTCAATGGTTGACAGGGTCTGATGTTGTCACTAGTTCAATGGTTGACAGGGTCTGATGTTGTCACTGGTTCAGTGGTTGACAGGGTCTGATATTGTCACTGGTTCAGTGGTTGACAGGGTCTGATGTTGTCACTAGTTCAGTGATTGACAGGGTCTGATGTTGTCATTGGTTCAGTGGTTGACAGGGTCTGATGTTGTCACTAGTTCAATGGTTGACAGGGTCTGATGTTGTCACTATTTCAGTGGTTGACAGGGTCTGATGTTGTCACTGGTTCAGTGGTTGACAGGGTCTGATGTTGTCACTAGTTCAGTGGTTGACAGGGTCTGATGTTGTCACTGGTTCAGTGGTTGACAGGGTCTGATGTTGTCACTAGTTCAATGGTTGACAGGGTCTGATGTTGTCACTAGTTCAATGGTTGACAGGGTCTGATGTTGTCACTGGTTCAGTGGTTGACAGGGTCTGATATTGTCACTGGTTCAGTGGTTGACAGGGTCTGATGTTGTCACTAGTTCAGTGATTGACAGGGTCTGATGTTGTCATTGGTTCAGTGGTTAACAGGATCTGATGTTGTCACTAGTTCAGTGGTTGACAGGGTCTGATGTTGTCACTAGTTCAATGGTTGACAGGGTCTGATGTTGTCACTAGTTCAGTGATTGACAGGGTCTGATATTGTCACTAGTTCAGTGGTTGACAGGGTCTGATGTTGTCACTAGTTCAGTGATTGAGAGGGAAGTAATTGCAATAAATGATGGATTGGATATGATACGTTTTTGTCATGGATCATTGTCAGACACTGCTGAAAAGGAGGGGGGTGTAAACTAATTAGGGCATGTATGTTTAGTAGTATGAATACAATATGTCAACTGTAGCCACATAGTAATAGCATGTGTTTAGATACAGTATCATGATTGTCATGCAGTCATACAAGCATCAGAAGTTAATTATGTTAAAATAGTTTTAAAACTATGTTAAAAAGGTATGACAATATTACAAAGAATGTGATAATATTGATAAATGATGATATGTTTTATTGTTGGTTCAGGGACTTGATGCGTGAGTGAATGATAGTTTCTGTAATGTCTGAATACACCGACTACTGTAATATGGTCTGGAGAAGCTGACAGCAATGTTTGTTTGCCAGGGTGTGTTGTCTGTGCTCCGCCTGGGAAGTCATACTGCAGCACGGGCTGAAGCACAACAGCAAGGCATTGTCAACTTTAAAGTAAGTTTGTCATTCTAACAAGAGCTGCAAAACTCACCGATCTCACTTTTGGGAAACTTAAAGATAAGACTAGATAACAAAGACTTTTGTTACTTTTTTATACAGCATGGCCTGGTTTGGCTGCCAAATTCTTGGTTTCTATTACAATATCATTTGTTGTCTGGCATAGTTAAAACTTATTATTACAAGAAAAATTAACATAAAAACTAAAATGTTGTCCACATTTGTGATGACAAAATTATGTTTTTGAATTTTGGTAAGACGGCAAAGAACATTTTAATGATCATACAAAGAAATCAGATTGGCTGACAATGTATGTTATGATGTCGTAGATGATGTTAGTAATTACTGATCATGATGAGACATGTAAGAGTGTAGCAGTTCTAGTTGTTTGCAGCACTCGGCAGGGTACTGTTAACTCACTAGTCTGTATATATTGTAATTATGATCTCATGAGGTCTCACCTCATTGACCTACATGTACTCAGTTTTCTTAAAGATCGTTTATGTCAGTTGTACGTGAAGTGATTGCAGTATAATAATAAGCACCTGGTAAATTACTTCTATTGTCAGAGAATCTGAGCACAGTAGTGGAACAAAACAGTGGATTTAGCATTCTTGGAGTTGGATAATGCAAAAGTTATCACAATGATTAGATTAAGATAAATATGGCATATTTTGGCCATTCTCCTAAACAAAAGATAAAAATCTAGACTAAAATTTCATCTTCTTGAAGACCGTTTTATAACATATTCTTGGTTGTAGTTTCACCTGTATGGTTTGACACAAGGTTATTATTCATTAAGAAACGTTGCCTCTATTTTTTCTGACTTGTCCATCGTTCTTTGCTTAGAAAGTGCGATATAAATAAACTATGTTATGTTTTGTATACTCACAACTTCACAAGCTGTCAAGTGACCAGCATATCATTACTGAAACCAATCTTGTGATAAATGTTTAATTATGGTTAGTGGGTTTATAATAACTTTAGATCACCTTAAATTCTAGCAATTATGGGTTTAGATCACCTTAAATAATAGCAATTACATAATAGTTAACAGCATAATTTAGATTAATAAATGGTAAGCCTTTTGTTAATCCAAATCAAACATAATCTTAACTATGTCATTCATTTTGTTGTGTCTTTGAAAGGGATTTTATTGATACTTAATCTTTACTACCAGTAGATTTTTGTTGGTTGTAAATTTACGAGTGTTTATGTTGCAGACATGTGACTGAATTGACGGGTCTAAGTAAGATTGGAGTCGGTATTCCTCTTCTAAACGACATCAAGCACATGGAGACTGAACCATGTAAGTTTTAACTTTTTGCTCATTGTTCAATCATTCATTTATAATCCGGGTTGATGGAGCTGTAGATAAAGTTACCAGTACAACATTCATTTGTTACCTAAAGAGACAAGATTCTTGGAAAATACTACCTGATATATCATGTGCAGGGTTGGAAAAAAATCTAGATTTTTTCGAATAAATAAGATTTTTTCGATTAAATCAGATTTTTTTCAATTAACTCGATTTATTTGATTTTTCAACATTCTCAACAATCATAAGAAATAATATGTAATTCGGAAAATAAATAAATATTTGGAATATCATAATATACCCAATAGGCTGAATATTTCATTCAAGCAAATATTTAATTGAGCACAGCTGTAAAACCACATGGGCCTACCCCCCAGTAATAATAACAACCTGTCAGCTCTCTTACTCTTGAGTGTTGTTGAGGATTATTATTATAAATTTGCACAAATAAAGTGAGTAATCAGGTAAGTATAAATTTAAGATAATCTGAAAAAAAATCGAAAAAAATCATGTTGATTAAATCAATGATTTAATTGATGATTTAATCAATTTGATTAAATCAACGCCACCCCTGGTCATGTGACAGGTTTCTGGAACGTGATCATGAGACATCTGAGCAAGCACGAGCTGCACCGCTACATGCTGCTGAAGCACGTGCACACAGACTCGGGCCGAGGGCGGGCGTGGCTACGGTCAACACTCAATGAACACTCCCTTGAGAAGTACATGCTCATGATTGTAGGCAATGAGACCATGCTGAGGTAAGGACGACTAACAGTGCTGCATAGTGCTCATTTGGCCATGCCATGCCATGCCATGCCATGCCATGCCATGCCATGCCATGCCATGCCATGCCATGCCATGCCATGCCATGCCATGCCATGCCATGCCATGCCATGCCATGCCATGCCATTTATGTTATAAATATGTTTACAACAAAAATATCTAGGGTAAGTGATAGCAAATGCCATCATGCAAATGCTGAGTGGAAGTTGGAAATATACCTGCTTTTATACAATGGATGTATTGGGGCTGAAAACTCTTGGATGACCAAGACTTTTGTACATACATTTCTGGGCCTGTATGGGTTTCCCTGTGCTGCAGTGAGTTCTATGAAGACTGGGCGTTCATGCGTGACCAGGAGTGTGGAAACGTTCTACCAGCAACAGCGGCAGGTAAGTGAACTATCTGCTCCCCCTTTCTCATCAGTCTAATTTCTCAATGTGGGTCTCCCGTAAGGCCAATACCAATGTTGCGTGCAGCTACCAGCTTTGTTACCTGTGCCCAGCCCTACCTGAAAGCCCTCGTCACCTGTTTAAAATTGGTCTCAAACATTTTGACCAGAGCATCCTGGTCAAATGTAAGAGATGACTTGTATATCTCAAGAACATGGACCAATGTCTTCAAGAATTGTATTGCTGTTAATGGCGCACAAACAAGTAATAGCTTAAATTCAGAAATAAGAAATTCCAACTCTCTGTGTTTAAAAAGAAGGCATATCTGCAGAATGTGTTAAACTTGACAACAGTGACACACAATGCAATGAACATTTTTACTAAATGTTTTTATTATATTTATTTTAATGCTGTTTATCCTATTTTTGTTATGTGTACAATTCTGATTTTAATATTTATTCACTGTGTAAATTTTAAATGAATTATGCAATTTATTAGGTAATCTAGACACTTGTTTCGCATATATACATTAAGTTCTATGTACAGTTGCGTTAGCAATCACGGCCATTGGGAAGATAAGATGTATATATTTGTTTATAAGGTTATCGTGAATAAATAATGTTTATTATTGATTCCACTGCTGTCAGACAGTTAACTTCTGACTAGGTTTGGCTGTTATCCTTCTTGATTCCAATTCCTTGGATGTCTTCACTACTCACCCTATTGACGTACCGCCCCCGTTGTTTGGTTTTGACGTTTTTTTTTATCAATGATGGGGGTGATTACCTCATCCACCTCCCCATTCACTTTGAGGCTTGAGACAAGGCACTGTGTTAGTGATGGGGTCATATGTGTATATTAGTTCACTTCAACAGACAGTAATACCTCAACAAAACTAGTTATATCAGGTAAGAAAAAGACCATCTAGACAAGCAAAAAATTCAAGAAAATACATAAGTACATAGGTCTAAGTAATACACTGTAGTGCTTGTGTTTTCTGACACGTATTATCAACTGGCTTAGAAAGGGCAAAGGAACATCGAAAGAGGCTCTGGAGATGAAGTGGTTTAATATTTTAAAATTTGCGTATTAATATACTGTATACACACTGTATATAACCAGTACAGGGCTGTAGTCATTTGTCAGTTTTCACACCAATGCCAGTCAAATGTTAAACACTTATGAATTATGTAATCGTGTTTCACGCTTTTCTAAGGTTTGGGGAGCATCCTTTTTGCAATCAGCATCGACAATGAAGGCTTGAACAGAATTCTGCCAGCCACTGGCCTCGACAACAAAATAATTAGTAGCAGTAACCTGCCGCTAGATGGCGCCTTTGTGCCTCGGGAGGAAGAGGACCAGATGCCAGTGATCGCTAGCGAGAGCGTCTCACCCCAAGGTATCACTTCTGTGTGTGGTTCAGTTATAAAGGTATAAGTGTAGTGAAATACAAAATTACTTGAGTTTGTGTCATGGCTGGGCTGAGAGCTGGTGAAAATGTGTTGGTTATTTTACCGTCAGTGCTTCAAAATCGCATAGAAATACAATTTTAAAATGTAGACATGAAAATGTTTGAGAAATGTGTGCTTTGAATATATTTAAAATGTAGTTATGACTGTGACGTAAACATGTAAAATGCGTGCTAATGTTTGCACATACACCCATATGTATGAAGTACACATGCATGTACATTTGTGTGTACACATGTATGTATTCACACATGTGCATATGCATACACCATGCACTTGAGCATACACTTGCACACATACACTTGCCTGTCTCCTTCACCATGTATCAATTATATTATATACAAATAGATATCTTCATGCGAATGAACAATGTCTGGAGGAATTAATCTGCTTTAAGACGATAAAACAGAAACTATGTACAGATGTTATTTACAGTGCAGTACGTGAGATAAGAAACTGTTTCTGATTTCTATTCAAAGTGACAAGGAAGAAAGAGAAGAAGAAGAAGAGGAAGAAGATGGCGAACATTGTGTGTTTTGACGACGATGACAAGACAGGATCCTACGCCACGTCCCCAGCTTCCTCCGTCTCTAGTCCCTGGTCAAAGACCAACAAGAGCAAGCTGGATGCCTCTCTGGTAGTCAATGCCAGTGCAACTACCCTGAAGACAACTTCCGGATTCAAGTTGCCACCAGAAAGCGTTCCAGTGACATCCACTGATAACATTCTGAACAGTAGCGAGATTGAATCTGGTGTCACATGTCTGGATGGTGAAAGTGCCACTGTAGTGGAAAATACAGAGACTTTGTGCAGTTTTACCGAAGGCAGTATTGATGTAGAGAAATCTAAGTCAGAGCAGGCAGAAGGATTGGTTGAGACAACCCCTGAAAACAGCATTGGGCCAAACGAACAACTGGATGAAGTGATGAAGAGTTTCTCCAACATATTAGACACTTATCCTCTTCATAGCCCTACGGACAGCCCCGTTTCCACTGAGGCGCCACCTGGTGATCAAGGCAGCGATCTAGTGCGATCTGTTGAACAAACAGTGCTGTCATCACATGAGAATGGTCATAATGCTGACAAGAAGCAAAATGGAGCGACAGATGGTAGTAGCAGTGAGCGGATGAGATCGGACAGTGTGAGGATCATGCAGAGTGAAAGTGCCACAAGTCTGCCCTCGGTAGGAACCAGTGTCACATCCACAGCGTCTGAATCGAGGTAACTACGTTGTCATTTGCCAGTAACAATAGAAAACTAACCAATCTATGATCTGATGGCATCATTCTAGCTGTACGCAAGACCTATCACAAGCTTTTCAGAATATGTTTATAAATGTGCATTAGACTGTAACATTTCATGACTGCCAGATCAGCGTTTTCGTCAGACCAGTGCAGCTGGAAGTACAATTTTTTCTTAATTTTTATAGCAATAGAAAATCATTTGTTTACCGGA
Source organism: Oasisia sp. SBJ-2009 (assembly GCA_964017155.1). Lineage (NCBI taxonomy): Eukaryota > Metazoa > Annelida > Polychaeta > Sabellida > Siboglinidae > Oasisia > Oasisia sp. SBJ-2009. The sequence goes on from OZ024858.1 coordinate 12,589,465, forward strand.
AATTTCAACAAAATATAAGCCAAATTTTTCAGCAGCTTCACGTTTTGCAATGTACATTTTAGTTAGCATTTTGGACTTTGTCACTTGCTCGAAAGTTATGCCATTGACCCATCAATTGGCTATGATGTGTTACATACTTAACTTTTAAAGGAGCATGCTATGCTATGCACGGTCATTGTTATTAACCAGTAAAAATATTTTTGTGCACACTTTACTCTGTTGGATACTGAGTCATGCCCACACAAAACCAACTGATTTAACCATTCAAACGTGCTGCAGTTAATTCACATGAACTATTTACAGCTATACCTGTAATTTACTCTTTACAGAAATGTGTCTTATAGTGTGTTTGTGGAGACTTTGACAGTTTATGTAATTTTTATGTGGAAAATCATCTGTTCCAGTAGACAGTCTTAACAGTTGGTCACTCAGCAGTTCAGACATAAAAGTAAAAGTTAAGTTCTTATATAGCCCAGTATCCAGTCCTCAGGACTGCTCAATGTGCTTTACACTTTACTTCCCTGGCAGACCTGTTCAGTCAAACACAATCTCAATTTCTCTGGGAAGCATCCAGCCATGCTGTAATTAATGCATGACAGCTGTTTGAACATTAAGATAGCCACCACTGTCAGTAACTCATTCCTAGAGCTGAGTGAACTGGAGCAATGTAGAGTGAAAAAACTTGCCCATGGTTTAATACTAGAGCACAGGATTCGAACTCGGGTTTTCTAAGTCGAGAGTCTGAAGCTCTACCCCTAAGCGGCTGAGCCACAGCATTCTACCTGTAGATGACTTCACTAAGTTCACTTGGGTGTTATGTTGGTAACGTGTGTATTTTGTGTGCAGCAGCAGTTATCACATTGGGAGCGGCAATGAATCACTGGATGTGACAATGACCCCAATCAACCGTGGGAAAGCGAGTATCGGGGACACGGTGTGCACCTGTGGCATTGGGGAAGATTTGGTGTCAGGTGAGACAGCAAAGGGGTGTTTATTCTGCTAGATTTTTTTATTTTTAATCAGTGTGTATCTTGACGGTATTCAATATTGTTTGCGTGATCATGTTCGTGAGCCTACTTTAAAATAAAATGACACTTCATTGTTTTGATAGAAAATAACTAGTAATTTGACAAGCATGACACATAATTTCATTGTATAGCTTGTTAAAAGTAAACAAAGCAAAACTGCGCGTCCTGGTGAATTAAAAATGGACAGGGAATAAATTCTACAAAGTTGATGTGACAGATAAGAATACTCACATTCCCGCATTCGTCATAACTATGGGAATGAAAAGTAAAATCATCCAACTGAGGCTGTCTGTGTTAGTTGTTGGAGTGGACACTAAGTGAACATAGGCAGCCAAGGCTTCTGTGTTGGTTTTTGTAATGGACACTGAGTGAATGTAGGCAGGTGTTTGGATGACAGGGTGTGATGGGTAGTTAAGATGACCTGTGATCTGTCCAGGGGACTCGAGCGAGGTGCCAAGTTGCAGTGAAGAGACGGAGACTAATGGGTTTGCTGCCTCACTCACACAGAAGGGCTTTGTAGACAGGTGAGATTTGACTGAGTACAAATCAGCCACTCACATTGCATACCATGTCATTTATCTGTTTGTGGCTGCACGTGAGTGTCATCATTATTCAAATAACTTCTTTGCTCTGTAATATTTGATCCTAATCTTGGATGAGTAGTTTCGCTCCTTGTTATTTATTATCCTTCGCATGTGCAGTGTCGTTAATTTATCATTTACGTACCCACTAGTTTACATATCTCACTAATATGTCATTTACATACATATCATCATGAGTGTGCAGCCATAATGTCATGTGTCCAAAGACTGTGTTCTGTACAAATAGATAACATTTATTGCGAATCGCTTCTAATGGACCAACAATGTTATAGTTTAGTCTCGGGTGCGTTGTCTGAATTAAAACATTTCAGATGAACGAATCATGCAAATAACAGGGTATATCAATATTTGGACATGTGTTGTTGAGATAATGTCTGGACACCTGTGTCCCCAGATTAGTAAAGTTACCTGGTGTAATATTTTTCTTATACAGTTTACGTACTCAAGGAGATGGAAGCCATGCGCCTGAACCAGTGTTTCTGTCACACAATTCAATGACCACAAGTGAGTGACTGGTGTTGACTTACTCACTTGGGGGAACTGTTGTGTTGAATTTCAAATCTCCAATGTCGTGTATTTTGTTGCTGTTGTATGTGGTATAATAAAGGAAGGTAATTGTATTATTGATCAAAAACATAACAAAAACGTGATAATTGACCAATAGTCATATTAAATGTGGAGATAAAATACTGTAGATATTGAACTAGTGGCATGACTATTGACTGTGTCACACCACTCTATGTACTGACAGTTGACACAGTAGAATAGTAGAATAATGATACTGCTAATGGTATTTTCATTAACAAGCAGAACACAACGCAATTAATTTGTGTAAAACTTTGGAAGAGTAAACCACCTCCATTGCTTCAGCACATGACTAAAATAAGACGATGTATATTAATATGACAGAAAGTTTGCTCTGTCTCTTTAGCTACTACTGGGTGGTCTTTTTATGAAGTCACATGATATTGTGTTTCACATTGATTCAGTCAGTCCAGTCACCCCTCACTAACCCGTCCACCCCACTAATAGCTGATATAGGACTTGGGATTTTTAGCAATCCAATGTTGCTACCAAAATCACAGTCGTTAGTTAGTCTCTACATTAAACAAGCAGGACTATTCACTATCAGGTATATTACCTGCCATGCTGCTTTGTTCTTATATAATTGGCACCACTGTAGTGGTATATTTCCCCCGGTGGTTGGCTGGTGGTAACCCACCAGCCAACCACCCATACATAATGATACAGATATTAGGGCCAGTGGCTGGTATTATTAAACAGGATTGTTTGTTGCAGCGGAGTTGAAGGAGGCCATGATAGCCATGATGACAAGAAAAGATGAAGTGGAGGAACAGAATAGGTGATTATTTACCTGTGTGTCAAACTAATTTATTATTATATACAGTGCAAAGGAAGAAAGTAGTTTCGGGTCAGTGACATTTATGATTGCTTGTATTTTATTAAATAATTGGAAATTAGTGAAAATGACTACCCCAGGTGAGTGTGTAGATGTTTTTGTGTAGTTCTCTATGAATAAGTGTGGAGATATGTTTGTTTAGTTCTCTAGGACTACACAAACATATCTCCACACTTATTCATAGAATACTACACAACACATCTCTAGGAGTAATTGTGGATATATGTTTGTGTAGTTCTCTAGGAGTAATTGTGGATATATGTTTGTGTAGTTCTCTAGGAGTAATTGTGGATATATGTTTGTGTAGTTCGCTGCGAGCATTACTTGATGGTGAGACTCAGACATCGGCGACTTTGAGACTGGAACTGGAGGAACTGAAGAAATTGAGTGAATCGAGACAGGACCAAGACTCACAGACCATCAAGACTATCAGCAGGTGAACTTTCGCACGCGCGCACGCATGCACACACACACAGAAGAAAGAATTTTTGAAGACAATTTCTGTCTCAGTATTGCTCCATTTGTAATATCCCAAATTATTATGTGTGTGTGTGTATATATATATATATATATATATACAAACTTTAAGATTATTTTAAGATATTATTATAATGTTGATTTTAATTTTATATGATGTTGATTATATTATTCTCATTAAGGTATAAAATACAGTAGAATGAATGTATTTATGAATGCAGTTCTACATTTATTACAGATTCAAATAGAAGTAATTACATTGAATACATTCACAGTATATCCGTTTTATTTTTTTCTGTTGAAGAAACCATTCCTGTCAGATCCATTCAAGCAGATATGTAAATGTATTAATGCTTTGTACTTTTTGTGTCATGATGACCTGAATTTTAACTATGCCTTGAACAATGATTGTTACAAGGTGAATTTTGTGTGGCTCAAAAGATATTGAACTTTACAATGAAGTGTGGTTCCTTTTCAGAGAAAATGAATTATTGAAACATCAGCTGAAGAAATACGTGAATGCAGTGCAGATGTTGCGACGGCAGGGAGCCAGTGATGAAGGTGAGTGCATCTTCTCTTGGCGTATTGCACCTCTTGTCACTGCCCCTGTAATGGCAAAGTAATGAGAGAATGTAAATGCTGTAATACAGCAATGAAATAGATATGTTAATAAGGTGGATCTTGTACAAACAGCCTACTTGGCTGTGTGCAGCACTTGAATGAATCAGTAATAAAAACTTTAATAGGACCTTGAATTGATCGATGATATGGTTTCTTGGATATTATTCTTAAACAGTTACCTCACAAGAAATTCATTTTCCAAACTAAAGTAAAACACAGCTGTGTGGTTACATCATGGAATTGTGATTTGTTTTATTCTTGGGAATTGTGTTAATTTCTGGGGTACACTAAGGTACTTTTTTGCATGCTACAGTATGATGTACAACTGTATGGTGCTGCTATCATAACTTTTATTTTCATTTATGGGAACAGTGCAGTGATAACCCACATTAAGCAATTCCTTTAAGACTTCCTTATGGTGTAGTATGCAGTAGAGACTTCCTTATGGTGTAGTATGCAGTAGAGACTTCCTTATGGTGTAGTATGCAGTAGAGACTTTGTTTTATGCAGTAGAGACTTCTTTATGGTGTAATATGCAGTAGAGATTTCCTTATGTTGTAGTATGCAATACAAATATTAGGTTTGGTTACATTTTAGTACTATTTTATTCAAGATATCTTTGTGATAATTTGTAGTAACCAGTGCTGTTGAAGGTCAGTATTAATTCAGGTATATTTATTGTTTTAGAATTGAATGGGATTCATCTGGACGACATCCAGCCGGCTGTCCCACCGGCCCCTTCTGTCATTGACTATTCACACGAGGCCAGCGAATATGAGAAGAAGCTTATTCAGGTCAGTAATCAAATGGCACAACTGACAATGCATTACATCACGTATAATTTGCATCTGTTTCAATGTGTATGCACAATTTATTTGTTTCCAGTGCTTGTGTGTGTGTGTGCGTGCGTGCGTGCGTGCGTGCGTGCGTGAGTGCGTGCATGCGTGCGTGCATGCGTGTGAGATGTGTCAGACATACACTGTATATTTTTGTTACTATGTGTGAGATGTGTCAGACAGGCATTGTATTTTGTTTCTATTGTAGGTAGCTGAGATGCACTATATGTTTGTTTCTATGTGTAGGTGGCTGAGATGCACTGTATGTTTATTTCTATGTGTAGGTGGCTGAGATGCACTGTATGTTTGTTTCTATGTGTATGTGGCTGAGATGCACTGTATGTTTATTTCTATGTGTAGGTGGCTGAGATGCACTGTATGTTTATTTCAATGTGTAGGTGGCTGAGATGCACTGTATGTTTATTTCTATGTGTAGGTGGCTGAGATGCACTGTATGTTTATTTCTATGTGTAGGTGGCTGAGATGCACTGTATGTTTGTTTCTATGTGTAGGTGGCTGAGATGCACTGTATGTTTGTTTCTACGTGTAGGTGGCTGAGATGCACGGTGAACTGATGGAGTTCAATGAGACTCTACAGAAGCAGCTGATGTCTCGAGAGTCCCACCTCAAGCGACTGACGGAGGAACTCATTGGCCTTCGTGGACCGGTTGGTGTTTGTATGTCAGTGCACACACACTGTATTTCCTGGTACCTTTTCATTACCTTCCTGCTGTTAAATGTTATTGTTGCATTGCCATAACATCGACGATGGCAGGAAGAGATAGCAGAATGACAAATTCAATGAATTCTGCGAAGATTTCGAAACTCAGATCTTAAACTGGAAATTAGGCACACGATGTGTTCACATATTTTCAGCTACCCATCTAATTTCAAATTATTAGTGCTGAGGGTCACTAATATTTTTTAATTCATTAGATGTTGAGAATAATTTGTTTTATGTAATAAAATCTGCATGGTGTCAGACTAACAATACAACAGGTGTATATGTTGTCCTTTTATGTATGTTTATTGTGATGTTGCCAGATGTCAGTACTGATACTGTTATTGTAGCTTCCCGGTGACTACCATTCCTCGGAGGACAGCATAAGTCTGTCTTCAGAAACGTAAGTAACTTTTGCACACTTTGCGATCACCTGTTTAAAAAATAGTATAACCCTAATTGCCTCAAAGCAATGGTATTTACACTTTTCTCTCAATAGAGTTATTTTGCCTGTCTTAATTTGGAATCATTTAAAGAAAACCTGAGCCTCTCTAGTATTTAGTGTCCATTATGGCATTGCTTCTGCAGATTAGAAACTATATTATGTTGGTAAAAATGTGGCTACAAATCTAACTAGTCCAGTTCACTATATGGTCTTATCATATAGCGTAAGTTACCTGATATGATCAAAGTCATTTTCTGTATGTTTTAACAAATTACTCTAAACTGACTGCTCATATTATGTCAACCATTCACATACAACAGATTTGAACATCGACAACCCAGATCTGCTGTCGTACCTGAGGTTGAAATGCCATGTGCATTATTCCCTGTAACACATCAATTATGTCTACGGTACTGCAGAGTATGTTTTATTTTTGTTTGTTCCTCTAGGGGTGCCACTGCCGGCCCTCTCATCAACATCTGGATTCCATCTGCATTCCAGAGAGGGACATCTTCTGACACATACCATGTTTATCAGGTAGACTATTGTGTGACACACCCTATGATTATCACGAATACTGATGGTTAAATTTGTATTTCTGACATTCTGTATGGTAACAAATCCTGTAATATGTTCAGTTGTTTCTTTTCTAAGACCTGTCATAGCAATTATTATTATATTTTACACGCAACTCTCATTCTTTTCACTTAATACTGTGTTTTAATAATGTTTATCTTTCTACGTTAATCATTTATACCATGTACATGCAACACTTGTATACATCGGTTATGACATCTGTCAAAATGACAACCTGGTGGAAATAACAAAATACAACATATAATTATAACAATTTAAATTGCATTTAAAAAAATAGTCATCATCATATTTAGCAACTATTTGTTGTTCCAATGTAGGTATACGTTCGAATTAGAGATGAGGAGTGGAACGTCTATCGGCGATACTCGGAATTTCATAAACTGCATACATATCTCAAGAAACAGTACCCGGTCACAGCCACGTTCAAGTTCCCTTCTAAAAAGGCTGTTGGAAACAAGGTAAAGACTGTTAAAACTACTGTATCTTTTATTCATGTGGCATTTCTGAAAATGTGCATTACATTTCTATTAACGTATCAGTTGGTCGTTTTTGGGATTTTAGCATAACTTTAGCACATCGAACTCTTGCTGAATTTTTTATTCTGGGTTCAAATCCCCATGCTGCTGTTTCAAATCAAAGGCAAGTTCATTCACTCAATTCATTGTATGAAATTATGAATGTGTACCTGGTTATGGACAGTGGTGAATAACTATTTACAAAATAGGCATCATGCAGCATGACTGAATGCATCACAGAAAAGTTGAAATGGTGTTCGGTTACAATATAATAATTTACTTTACAGAAAAACATGATGCAGATATTTCATATATAATATATACAAAATTACTTTCATCATTTTCACTCTAAAATAGGTTCATGCAGTTAAGAACTCAAACTGTATATATTCATGTCATAGTTATAAATATCCATGTCGTTGAGAGTTAAACATTTTGACAGCTTCAAGATGATAGCGTTTGACAGCCTTAAGATGGTAGCGTTTGACAGCTTTAAGATGATAATATTAACCTGAGCAATATCAAATAAATAACACAAAAATCATAGCCTCTAACGTCTTATATTTCATGACAAACAGGCAGTTGTTCAGCATGTTATTACTGGTTGAACTGTGTTGCAGCAACTGCGGTGTGTGGAGTCTCGCCGGGTCAAGTTACAGATGTATCTGCGTCTGGCAGTCAACGCTGTCCAGGCGGACGACACTGAACTCAGCAGTCACGGATCTAGACAGAGGCTCGTGGACCTGGTGCCGTTTTTCGGGTAGGTAGTATCGGAATCGGAAGTGTTTATTGACCCAATAAAAATATACATAAAGCAATGTTCATACAAATTACCTACAGCTCAAATTATAAAATAATATTACCTTAGTACCACTGTGCAGCAAACTGCCAAGTAATTGCATAAGAAATAACAGAAATGTAATTTTCAGTGATGAATTGTTACTGTAGGTAAAATAACTAGGGGTTAGATTGATACATGGCACATGCAAATGGGTAACCCAGTTGAGATTTGTTAGTAAAGTGGTACAGGTTTAAAGGTGCTTGTACATTCATTTGTATCATAAAATCATGTGATGTGGTGTTCAATAGAATCATCTGTTTTAATACACTGGCCCAAATGTTTTAGTGAAATTTTTGTTGTTGTTGTTATAATTTCAGTGTATTTGTAGGAAATAGGTTTTGTACATAGCAAAATGGTTAGATTGTGTACACTGAAAGAATATTATAAATTATATACAGCTGTATAAGAACATTAACTAAACATGTGATTTAGCAGATATGTAAATCCTATCACCCTGAAACAAAATTAATTTAAAACATCTGAAGACTGGGCTCACACAAATAACATTGTTTGATTCTTCACAAGCTAAAGGATTCCCTGTTGGCCACGTGGTATTCATCAGGAGAATTACGTCCATTTGTGAAGTGGGCGATCATCACAACATTTGTGTGTGCGTATAATCCCGTATATGTTGCTGTGTCTGTTGTAGAGAGACTCCAGCCTCGGGAGCAAAGTCAAAGACAAACAAGTCAACAGCTGCTCGAGACACAAGTGCACCTCGTAGTGGGCCGGAAACTGCAGAAAGCCACCAGTACATGGGGCTATGATGTGCCATGTTCTGACATTGACACTCAGTATAGGCATCAGTTCGGTGAAGAGTCGAAGAGAAACAGGTTCTTTCCAGAAACAAAGTTTTTCCAGTCGATTGAAAATTGTGTTTTATTCAGCAGTTTTTGACAGCAAGTTCTCCAACATGGCCTGAAAACGGTGTTGAAAATTGCTTTGAAATTTGAAACATATTTAAACTATTAAATTTTAATACTCATACATCAGTCTGATGATGAATGTCATACATCAGTCTGATGATGAATGTCATACATCAGTCTGTTGATGAAGGTCATATCTCAGTCTGTTAATGAAGGTCATATCTCAGTCTGTTGATGAAGGTCATACATCAGTCTGTTGATGAAGGTCATACATCAATCTGTTGATGAAGGTCATACATCAATCTGTTGATGAAGGTCATACATTAGTCTGTTGATGAAGGTCATACATCATTCTGTTGATGAAGGTCATACATCAGTCTGTTGATGAAGGTCATACATCAGTCTGTTGATGAAGGTCATACATCAGTCTGTTGGTGAAGGTCGCAAGAAGCAGCTGAAATAATCAGGCCACTCGCCTAGATTTTCTTTAGAGGTAAGAGAATTATAACAACCAAGAAAACGCATCTTCTGTCCATACGGCATTAAACTTTACACTTCCAGGTTTATGTCGTTACGACTATTCAGTTTCAAAAGTTATGCGATCACATTATCACAATGATTTATCTAGATATTATCAAATTTCTTTTTAAAAAAATCTATAAATATTGAATACCAGATAGGTTAATTGCTACTATTAAAATGTTCTGCTATAAATTATGTAGTTTAATCTTTTTAATTTTTTTATTATTTGAAAAGTTATCTCATGTATTAGATCATTGTCGTTTTTAAGGCAGTGTAAAAGACAACCATGCAGTTTGGTGATATTTTTTTTTTAAAGTTCCAATTATTTCAGACAAACGTCATTTCAAAGCAGCCAGGGCTGTTAATTTTATATTTAAAATTGACATATATATATTACATATCTGGTTGTAAATGGTGGACTTTGAACAACGTTGTAATTTGGGTGGGAAATATTCACACATCTGCCAAGTAACATCAATTCTAATGATGAATGTTCGTTTGTAGACAAATTGCAAAGAATGCAATATCATGCTTTGAGGTACTTGGCATTTGATGCTGTACATCTAAAATTGTATGTAATGGTTATAAATGTATAATTACATAAATGTGCAATTATTGTTAAAACGTTTGATGTTCTGCTCTGTTGGACTTGGCATTTAACACTGTTTTACATCTCAAGAAACAGAGAAATCTGTTTCCTGGGAGGAAAGACATTGTTAATATTGCATTTGTTTATCTTCAACATTGTTCTCAATATACCATGTCTAATCGTTATGTGGAAAAGTTTGTTAAACATGCTTCATCGTGTATTTTGCAGTTACATTTATTCACAACGTGTTTGCATCTATGTCTGTCAATGATCTAAGTTATGGGAAGACGATGTTTGAGAAACATCCTGTATTTCATTTAGCTTTTAATTTCAGATGTGAAACTCAGAGACGGGGGTATGTCAAATGAAGTGTTACTCATTACCAGTATATTTACAGCTGACGTGTAATTTGTGAACTTGAGGTTTTCATTGAAATATGTCTGTTCTGTTTAATTATTTTTGCTTGCAATCTTGTAAAAATCTTTTTTTAAATACGCACATTTGTACATTGTTGAATTTTATTAAATCTTTTATTAAATTACTTGTTATGCCAAAGCTTATTCATAACATCTCAAAGTAAAGCTAATATAACAGAGATTGAATTACATGCATGACATTTTTTGTTGTGTTTGTAATTTTGCATCAACTATCTGTGGTGTTATCAGTTAGGTGGCAAATGCAACTTGGAGCATTGTTGCAATTTTTATCATTGTACGTGATTACAAGTACAACAGTAAATACCTTGGACAGTAAGGTAATTTCTTGCTGAAAATAAAGAGTTTATATCTTGCTGTTTATGTAGCTTTGTGTTGGCTGATGTTCCTCTAACATTTGCATATCAAATTGAGTGTCATAACCTTTCATATTTGTGCATGAAAGTGCCACTCCAGCAGCTGCACGACAACTCCTGGCAGTGGCTATGATATGTCAAAAGCAGCCAAAACAACTAACAGCAGTGCAGTTCTATTCTTTGGAATAATATTCACAAATTATACAAGTCCACAAAACAGTTGTTAATGGGTGGTGATGTGTGCTATACGTTGCCGTGGAAATACATTATTATAGAGGTGCCATCTGTTATGTAGTAGCGCAGTGGCTCAGGGGTAGAGCATCAGACTCTCGACTAAAAGGACCCGGGTTCCAATCCTGTCGTATAAAATCTTGAGGAAGTTTTTTCACTCTACATTGCTCCAGTTCACTCAGCTGTATAAATGAGTACCTGGCTATAGACAGTTTTCGCGAAATTGCCGCATAGCTGAATGCTTCCCAGAGAAGCTGAGATGGTCTTCGATTGAACAGGTATGCCAGGGAGTAGTGTAAAAGTGCTTTGAGCAATCCTAAGGATTGGATACTGCGCTACATAAGAACTTACTTTTTTTACTTTTATGTGGAACAAGTGTTAATGCATGTTCTTTCTAATGTGGATATTACAGCCAGACAGTGAATTATGTCTTGTCGAACATGTCACATCAGTTGAATCCAGTGGCCGTTATTTTGTAAGCAATTTTAGTATTGCGAAATCAAAATACTACATAATATATTTGTTGGGGTGAATAATTACTTGATCCAATATGAAACGTGCTTATATAATACCTTTTATGCCATATGTAATGAAGATTCAAAGTAACATTAAAGAACAACAAAATGTTCTTTGTAACAAGTAGAAAACACACAACTTCAGTGGTTTTAGAATGTAACTCTGATTTAATTGTTGACCCTGTGCTCCTGAGGTTATCAACATTCACCAAATCAACACTGGTAGAAAATAGCATAATAAATACTTAAGACATCACACTATGGCACCATTTATGCAACAATGTAAAAATGTCTGAAACAATATTGCAGCAAAATACTTGCTGCTTAACTTATAAATGTCACAACACAAAACAAAGTCTTAGCAAAAACCAACATGTTACATAGTAAAAGTAACAAACAAATTTGGTGTTGCAGATTGACTTGCAATACACTCTGTGAAATACACAATATGTACAGTGCAGTGCAATGCAGTACACCCATACTCTCATAGCAACTGTATGCAAGCATATGCACAGCTACACACAAGCACACACATGCACACAAAATGGTCTTAAAAATATAGTGATGCAGTGCAACAGTGATGAGTTAATGATCGTGTCTCAGACGTCCCTGTTGTTGTATAAATCACCCTGTAAAATTGTTCAACACTACACTGGTCACTCAGTCAAGACTACCATACAGCGTCTTGATAATAAATAATAATACATTTAACTGAAGTCTTTCGTGGTTCAGCGGTGACAACACGAACAATAAAAATAGCCATATACAACACAACACCACCTAGGTGACTACATTTACTGTACAGTACTCATTGAGCCATTGATATCTGTCTGCTCCACGCGTTCTTGTGTGACATTATCCTGATACCATGTGCCTGCTTCTGATGTCTCTGACGATACCACCAGCAACAGTTCCTTTTCTTTGCTCTCGATCTGTTCCTTCAAAAACGCCAGCACATCCTTGATTTTCACGGGTGCATTCAGCTTCGAGTCGAGGTTGTAATATGTGTCATTGATTTCCCGTATGGCGATCCAGTGTTTGCGATACACGGGCAGATGTACGACTCCCCAGCTGAAGTCTGTCGGTACGTTCAGGATGAAGCCGATGATGTTGTCCAATTGCAAACGATCGATGTGTCTGGTAAAACAACAAACAATGTAGTTAGGATGTAAGCAAACAGGCAGAGAGACAGTAAGGCATACATTGGTATACGTATTTCGTTGTATATGTATATAATTTTTCCAACAGGGCCTTGATATATCAAGGTAGCAATGCAGCACTCAAATAATTTCTATAAGAGGAGAATAAACACATCAGCACAGCCATGCATATGTCATCACTCTTGGATTGCCAGTGCATGTTCAGTAATTCACTAATGCAATTGTCTAAGTGCTGTGTCTTGCAGACATAGCTTTATGCAGAAACCCGTCCACCCATCATTTGGAGAGGCAAAAACCGTTGTGGACGGGTAAAAAATGAAGGAGCAAAAAAGTCTTCCAAAAGCATCGATATTATCAGTTATGCCTCAAAAATGAGTGTAATTGTTGTCCCGCGTGTGTTTGTAGTCAATTTTAGGTCATCAGACACATTTAAAGTTTGTAAACTGGCTTAACAGTTAATATCCACATGTCCACCAAAACATGTGTGACTGGCAATAATTTGGTTCTGCATAAAGCCCTTCTGCAGACGATCATGGTCCTTCAGAGAGCACATGGTCATTTGTAGCAGTTGTTTATGCTCTTATACCATGCTGCAATGCAGCTGCATTTGTTGAAAGACTATTATTGTTATTATGTTCAGTCTTCAATTTTGTTTCTATATATTCTAACATATATATATATACATTGTATATATATATATATATGACCAATAATAAATCTGGCTTGTAATGATGTAAATTTTTAACTGTCTTTTCTTTTGATCTGGATGTCACAAGGATGGCTTCATTGGTTTTCTTTCTTGTCACTAATCAATGCATATATATCGTCATGCATACCTCTAATATGCACTGCATAACATGTCTCGGCGGTGCATTTAAAATGAAGCCAATCCACTTACTTTCTCTTGTCAAACCAGATGATATCACAGTGTTTTGACTGTAGTGCTGCCATGATCACGTTGACATCGTAGTTTCCCAGTCCCAAAAGGCTGCGATGTGGGTTGATGTAAGCCTCGGGAGAGAGTCTGCAGTAAAACAGTTAATATATTACATACAGTGACACACCATGGCTTTGCTCGTGATCATTACATATTTTAATAATAACAAAATCCAAGTGCTTCCAAACAAGTCAACATTCTATACTGCTACCATCCATGTGTGTTGGAAGCTACTGAATATATCGGTACCACTGACGGATTAAATATGAAGACAAATTATGGTCAACAGCACTCTGGAATTTAAGGGAATTATTTTTGGCACCTATTTCCCACAATAAAAAATGACAAATGGGGTGAAGTACTAGTAAACTGGTTCATTTAAATAAAAAGGATACATATATTATAATATTTACTTTGTACTTAGAAGTCAACTTTTAAGAATTAGATTACTATCAACCAAGTTTCTTTTGAAATAGAAAAATACATACGTGAGACAAATATTATCCAGATCACGTTTAGTGAATGCATGTCGGTCTTGAAACAAATTGTTCAGTGCATGCAGTGCACATAGTTCTCGTGACTGTTTCTCATGATAGATTCCGCCCTCTTCTGCGTATACTTGGTTGTCTTTCTTCCTCATAGTTAGACACATAATACCGACAGTTTAAATCCAAGTCTTACACCAAATCCAAATCAGACTAGTCTCAGTAGTGTAACGAAACAAGAGTACTAGAACCAAATGCGGTTAGTAAGTATTGAGTCACGATCGAGTCATGTCGTGACATGTGACGATTCATTCAAATAAGCTAAATCGAAACTAGTCGATTTTTCGTTATAACGCTATACTGTACTCTTGTGATTAATTATAATCCAATGAAGTGGTTCATGCGAATGCTTACACAATATGCATAAGTCATAACACGGTCGACTTCTATTTTTTACAGCCCCGCCCACTTGCACTGACTGACGTAAGCTGTGTTTCACTCAACAACAGCGGAACCGCCAAGTTCAAGATGCAATCTGTTCTTTTTATTCATTCATTTTTTACTGTCAATTAGCTAATCACCGCGTGGTAATGTTTTAAACAATCTCCTGTTAATGTATGCATAATCGTGCACGAATGAGAATGAATACATCGAATCAGATCAAAATTGTATCCACTCCTTCCGATGTAAAGTGATGGACTCGTGCACTACGTCACCACATTTTGAGTTCTCGGCATATTCGCTAGGTGACGCACAAGGTGCGCTGCTGACTAGTGTCGCCTTCTACCGAATTAGTGTTCATTTATATACATTTATGTAGGAGTAACAACATAATTGTTTTATGCTGATCAGTTCGTATAAAACAAGATAAATATCAGAATTATATGGGCTGCATAGACAGACACGAAATAACCTGCTATATTTCAGACAATAAAAATAAAGCTACTTCCGGTCCGTTACTTCCGGTCAAGTTTCAAGCCAGCTGTTGCAATACGTTGAAATACGTCCTATTTTTTCTTGCTTTGTAAACAGGAGATAAGTTATTATTGCACCACACTGTAGTACATATGTCGATTTCTTGCACGAACGATGCATCATCATCAGTGTTAGTAATGAGATATATGGCAACATTTCGAGACGAAGAATCGACAACAGTGCACGTAACTTCGGAGTCGGCGTCGCCAGTGATGGTTTTTGCAAGCATAACAAAAGTTGGGACACCAGCTAGTGTATTTCGAACACTCTCATTCATATGTATATGAATTTTAATTAATATCGTATATTTCTAAAGAAAGTTCATAACTCGACGTGTCTCCAGTGAGTGTTAAAATTGTGCAACGTATACGCTAATACAGTAGTCGACTCGGTAATACACTGAATCAGTCACCAACAAGTCAAGTTTCTGTTCTTGTTCAGTGCCTGCAGTTTAACAACACCGACACTACAGACACATGAACAGAATTGAGTACTGACTTATAGAATCGGTAAAACGTGGAATAAACAATGAATGGCGAAATACAGGAAGTGAAGGCTGAGGCAGCATCGAAAGTGAACCCACTGCAGCGGCAGTCAGATGAATGCGGCGAAGAAGACAACTTGTTTGCACCAGACGATGAGTTTGGGGCATTCGAAGAAGATGCTGTCATGGGTGTCATGTACCGTAAAGTATGTATATTTCACAGCACTCCGTTTAACAATTTCTGTACTATTTATAGTATATAGATAATACAGTATTGATACACATAGTTGCAAAATCAAGTAGTCCTCAGTACACACTTTCTATAAATTGTAGATATGCAATGTGGTTAACAAAGTGTAGTTACACAGGACTTCTTTATATGTTTTTTTGTTCTCTCACCAGCTGGCCAGTTGTGGGCTTGGCACTACCTGTAAAAGGCTGTATTCCCTGTAGTGTTGGGGTCAGCTATGACAGCTAGTCTTACAGGGTGAAAAGCAATCATGGTAGCTTACTGGCAGCTCAATAACTGGCTAGTTACACAAGCAAATGGGCATATTTATTCAATAATAATGTTTCATTAATTTTATGACAACAAATTTCTGAACTAATTATAATAAATCAACTATCATTTTACTTATTGTATTACACTTATTTGTGGTCACTTAATCCCTCAAACATCCCCAGATCTCTACCACACAGACCGACTTCACTGCAGCACTGTCACACATGCCTAGATGTATCAGGTAGCCAGAACTAGTCAAGATCCCAAAATGCACATATCCTAAAAGGCTGATATTTATTTCACATAATTTTCAAAAAAATATCTTAGCAATATGTTCTTCTTTGGTAAATAAAATTGAATATTTCTTTAGGTCAATTGATATAATTGTATTCTGTTTAACCATCCGGTAGTGTATTTCTAAATTCTAACATTACAATTACATGTTATAACTTATACTTGACAGAATAATTTTATACAACATTATTAGTTTGTCTGTTTTAGTTAACCAAGTGTAAACACTTTTTCAAATTGCCTTGAATATCCTTCAGTTAATGCTTGTTATGGTCTAGATTTTGTGTTAAGTAATATTTTCTAAGTGACTTTACTGGCAGTAACACTACAGGTAGTACACAATTACAACTACGTATATAGTGAACAAGTGGTTTCATTCAGTCTCATTACAAAAGAAATGACATGGTTCAGTAGGCAATATATTGACTGAAAGAAGCCATTGAAAAGTATACTTGCCAAGGCATAATATTATACTCAGGTCTGGCACACTGTGGCAGTTTGACACCAATCAAACAATACAGTTGACCTTAGTTAAGCATCTTGTTACACTGTGTTACACATACTCCTGTATAATTATTTACATAGTATAATGTAATGAATGAAATATTATATGTATATTGATTATTGAATGAGCTCAATGATTACCGATGGGACTTCCTGCTGTTTTACTCTAGTGTTTACCTGAAAATGAGTTCAAAGTAAGCATTTCAGCAGCTTGCCAAGATTCTTAAATGCACTGTATTCATGTGTGGTGTGAAGTGCACTCAGCTTATCAATTGCAGGTGTGTTGCTGCAGTCTTAGTGACAGTAAAAGGATAAGTTAGTTAACCCAGTTGTTGAGATCCAGAATTGCTGAAAAAAAATTACTTTTTACATTTATTAGGATTTATACAATTTCCAATAACTGGTGCATTAACTGCCAAAATGTGTTAATAATTTTATATTTAAAGTGTTGTTTCCTGTACCTAATAAAATTAATAAAAAATCGATTACATGATTTTACGATTTGGTATCCCTTTCCCCAGACTAACTGGGGCTAGTGGCATTACTTATCCTTTTAGTTTTACCAACACTACAGGATCTGACTGGGCTGACTGTTTTATGTGGAAGTAACAATTTAACACAAGAAAAACAATTAATTAATTTTTAGCCCCAGAAATGTGATACGCACTTTTATGATGATGGCACAATTTTTTTATTTTACAAAGAATAAATATGTAGAAAATAAAAAAGTATGACTGTTAAACCTGATGTTGATTGGTGGTTACAGACGGCACTGGTGAGTCCCACAGAGGAGGAATACGACCAATTGCTGCAACGACTCCAGATTCGCATCGATGAGAACCAGGGCGAGACCATTTTCATTGTGGGTGTTGGAGGTAAGACCCTCAATGTTGACCTTGGGACACCTTACGCTGTTTCTTCTGAAATCATTCCATTATTTGTTCAACATTCCCGGCTGTGTTTAACAAGATTTAACATTTAAGTCATCAGTCTTTGTAAAGATTTTTTCAATTCCATTTATGTTGCGATGGCCAGCATTGGCTGGAAGCTTCATCACTGATAAAAAGTTGGTGAAATGAATAAATATTTTAATTCTATAAAGAATTTTCTGTAGTTTCGTTGCTATTATATAAGTGAACACAGACTGGAAGTTGTAACCAAAAAGCAGATTATGTTTTTGTGGCACAACTATATACAACAGTATCATGCCTAAGGGTTAACATTTTTGTGATGGAAAGTTCTGCCAACTGCAAACTATTTGGACTGGTAACATTTCAAGGCACTTGGAGATGTCATAACAGAAAATGTGTTATCCTACATTAGTGCATTTATGCATGATAAACACACAAAAATACAACATTGCTATAAAGTGAATGTCTGTATTGTACATAATACAGCTGTACTACTACATACTATACACATGCAGTACACCTAAATGTGACACTTGTAGAGAATGATGTGCCTGGACTGTGTGAGGAAGACATGGAGGCGTCAGTCGCCACACTGCGTAGTCTCGCCGAGACACTTGGCACAGAGTGTGTCCTGCTGAGACAGCATCCTGAGAAGGCTGGCCACATAGCCGAGTATCTCCTGCGAAGTCGTGCCCACGAGGACGACTTCATGGAAGTCAGGTACTGTCTAGTGCATAAGCAAGCTCAGGAGACTGTTTTGTAGGGATTATTTCAGTCGTAAGCCCAATTTTACATTTTATATCACAGTGGGCTTTTTATATCGAGAACTGTCAACACCAGGAGGTGTCAACAAGACACTTGCTGGTGTGCCGCAGAAATAGTGTTCTAATTGAGGACACTACTTCTAGTGTCCTGACTGAAGATACTATTTCTAATTTCTAGTGTCCTGACTGAGGACATTATTTCTTAGCCAT
Organism: Oasisia sp. SBJ-2009; assembly: GCA_964017155.1. NCBI lineage: Eukaryota > Metazoa > Annelida > Polychaeta > Sabellida > Siboglinidae > Oasisia > Oasisia sp. SBJ-2009. Next base: position 12,608,304 of record OZ024858.1, read on the forward strand.
ACAGTGTTTGTTTTGCATTTTGAATACGTTGCATAAAATTACAACTGATTCCTTTTTTACTAGTGGATTTCCTTTGAGGTTATCATCCTCATGAAAATTTGGCAGTTATTGCAAAAGCGATTAATTCCAGCCATTTCACACACTTGCATTAGGGACAGTAAAACTATTTCAGAATTGAAGATGAAGGGTGCATGAAATACATTTAAAACAAAGTAGTAACCTAGTAGGCATTATGCACTTTATCTCCATTCTTGAGATAATCCACGTTTTGATCTGCAATGATGCCTTTTGATTGATTGTTAATTCAGAAATTTAAACTACTGTAGAAAGAGGAATTTAAAGAGTGAGCAACATTAATCACCCATCAAAAATTCAATGTTTTATGATGTGAATGTATAAATAAATATTATTGTTTTGAACGTTACAAAAGTCCATATTTCTGATACAGATCTTGTGTGAAAACCTGACCTGACGTGTGTTTAAAAGGTAGACTCTATTCTTATATTATGTTGAATAGGGTGGCAGTGGTAGGAAATGTGGACGCTGGCAAGAGTACTCTGCTGGGGGTCCTCACACATGGTGACCTTGACAACGGTCGAGGATTGGCGCGACAGAAACTGTTCCGTCATAAGCACGAGAAGGAATCAGGCCGGACAAGCAGTGTTGGTAACGACATCCTTGGCTTTGACAGCTGTGGGAACGTAGTGAACAAACCAGAGCACGGACATCTGGACTGGATCAAGATCTGCCAACAGGCCAGCAAGGTACTTGTCTAGTAAATGGCATAACAAACTGTGTATGTATTGCACCATATTACTTACAAAATCCTCTTTATGCTGGTTATGCATGAAGGCGCCACATGTGCTCTCCAGTGAGTTGTTGCACGTTGTTCCAGGTATCCCGAGGTCTGTCTCCCTCATCCCTTTCTCCACTGTCATTCTCAAAGTCTCATCGGGTCTGCCTCTCTTTCTATGGTTATCAGGAGTCCATCTGATGGTAACTCCTGCTGGTATTGTAGGCGACATTCAAAGTATGTCTGCAGTTAATGTATAGCCAGTCCTTATTTCAACAGTAGCCATGAAGTAGTTTAAGCTGTAAGTGTGATGTAATGGGAATTTGCCTCATTAAACAAATACTTTATTTTCTGACCTACAACTGTTCATGGATCTATCTAGACTACACTGTCTGTGAAACCTTGAACATGCTTAAGGTTTCACAGACAGTGTGAAATTATAATAGTAAGTGTAACACTTCTATAGCACCTATACTAATAAACTTACTACTGTAGTGTATGCTGTGTATTGGATGCTATTTCATCCATGTACACCGATTGCGACCTGAGACTTACAAGTCACACACAATATGTGCCCTGCTGATATGGAACTAGTGATGTATTGAGCCAAAAAAACTTACAGCAACATATTTTATTCTGTTTGAAAAAAAAAATGGCAGACTTCCTGATATTGTTGATCGATTAATATTGACAGAAATACTTGCCAACCTCTTTCAATCATTTTGACAGTAAGTTTACATGGTAGATATCTATTTAGTTTGTTATATTGAAAGTTGTTTTGTTTTAGGTGATTACGTTTATTGATCTGGCTGGTCACGAGAAATACCTCAAGACGACTGTGTTTGGTATGACTGGACATGCCCCAGACTTCAGCATGCTCATGGTAGGTTTATCATTTATGTGCAAGATCATAACGGATAGATAGATAGATAGATAGATAGATATAACAATTATTTTATTAGTCTGATTTCTCACGTAGAAGTTTCATAGTTGGTTCTTAGTTCATCCTATAATTTGTACCAGAGTGAACAGACCTAAAAAATGTGCCAATGACAAATATTTGATAGATGCTTTTGTCATGGATGGGCAAGATTTAACTGATATGTATAACACATTAATGTGTATTATTACACATCCAAGCTTGTCAAGAGAGTCTACATCACCTCCTTTACAATAGGTCCACTCTAGTTACTGTCCATGTAGCCATTTGGCCAGTAGATTCAGTTTTAATGTAGCTATTTATTCACGATTTCACTCATTTCACTAGATCTGGCAAAAGTACATACATTGTTGTGTATACCATGACTGAAAAGAGTTTCAGGGCAAAATATGATAAATTTTCCAAACCAGGATGAAACGTTTGTTTAAATACATGTTGAAGTAGGGAACTGTCAAAATTAGAAAACATGAAAAATTCACATTAAAGCAGTTGTTTTAAAATTGCAATAACCCCAATCCATCTCTTTAACCGAAGTGTGATAACTTGTATATCGATTTTTAACCAATCAGCCTTGTCACAAGTTCAACAACACAGAGTTTAGACCGAACAGTTTAGCAGCACTTTGATAACGATATAATTTACAGCATAATTATAATATTCTGTATAGCAATTCAACAAAATATTTCAGACTTTGTTATCGTTCGCTATGATTTTGGATTCTTTATATGAGCCAACTTCATTCATTTAGTTTTCAAGCTTTGAAGATGAAACACAAACATGACTTTTTAGTCGGAATGAAGAAAATGGATATATATATCGTATTTTACCCAGAAAAAACATCATATGATAACACATAGTGTACACATGTTGTGACTATCATCATCTTTCCCTTCCCCAGGTGGGAGCGAATGCGGGTGTGGTTGGGATGGCCAAGGAGCATCTCGGACTGGCACTGGCGCTCAACGTGCCTGTGTTTGTAGTTGTCACCAAGATTGACATGTGTCCAGTGAACGTGCTCCAGGACACACTGAAGATGCTGCAGCGTATCCTCAAGTCTCCGGGCTGTCGCAAGATCCCCGTGCTCGTCCAGAGTATGGACGATGTTGTCGTGTCCGCCACAAACTTCACGTCGGAGAGGTCAGTTGGTCGCATCACGACATCCTAGCAGAAGAAATGTTTAAATTTTATTCAATAAAAATTTATTTTTATTCATTGAAAATAATACATACTTTCAGTTAACAATTAAAAAAATTAGTAATTTTCAGTGAAAATAAATCCAATTATATTCGAGCTGGGATACGTCTGGGTCTACATGGGGCATGTTAACTTTTCCTCCCAGACGGCAACTGTACCAATGTACAGGGATTAATCTACAACCTTTTGGAACAATAATTTGTATAAACCTTGCATAAATCAGTTATACCATTTTGCATACCAAAGTAATAGCGTGCCCTTAGTGGACACTGTCCTGAATATGTACATTCATGTTTTTGGTGGCATACTAGTTAAACTAACATAATTTTTCATCTACAGCAATGTCACAGCTTTGTGTAAATGAAAAAGTAGTTTTACATTTTAGTGCTACATCTAGTGTGTCTTTCTTTCATCAGAATGTGTCCTATCTTCCAAGTGTCAAACGTGACGGGAGAAAACCTTGATCTGATGAAGATGTTTCTCAATCTGCTGTCAACACGACTCATCAGTGACGTCTCCGCTCCAGCAGAGTTCCAGATTGACGACACTTTCTCTGTGCCTGTGAGTGTCTGGACGAGGAAATCACTCTCCATGTTCATTGTTGGACAACTATAAAAATTCCTAATATTATGTGAACTCCCATCCTTTCAAATTTCTCTCTGTAATTTTGTCTTGAGAATATAAATTTCTTTCAAGAGACCAATAATAATAATAAATTTAATAGTAACTTTATTTAGACACTATTATCTGAAGTACATTTCAGACCCACTGTGTTTATAGCAGTAACATGAAATGCTAAAAAATTATAATTATATAAACAAAAGAGGTGTGCCTAAAACTGTGTTATGAGTCACTGAAAAAGAGAACCTAAATATGATAGCAATCGCATCTCACAGAGTCAGTTTGGCCATGTAAACAGTAAGCACGTTCACTACAACAGGGTGTGGGAACGGTTGTGTCTGGCACCACTCTGAGGGGACTGATCCGACTCAATGACACCCTGCTACTGGGCCCGGACGCCCTTGGTCAGTTCCTGCCCATTGTCATCAAGAGTATCCACCGCAAGCGCATGCCAGTGCTGGAAGTACGCGGTGGACAGACCGCCTCCTTCTCACTCAAGAAGGTGAGCACACGCGGTGGTGTAATAATATACTTTTAAAGGGGGACTGCCAGTTCCAGAATTGGTCAAGCAGTAATTTGTAAGAAGTCAGCTGTCTAGAATGTGGGAAACGTGGTTAAGCATCAAAGGGTATTGCGGTTAACTCTCTCCCCTCAGCATTATTGCCGGTTAATTTTGTTTTGAAACTGGATATTTTGTTTACCATTTGAACATGTTGCTGACAGAATCTTTCAAATTGCAAACATTGTTTCAAGCTTTATAAAGTAATTAAACACAAATGGGCAGGCAGTAACCCTATCAACATGCATGCTGTAGTTATAACAATGTAATAAATGAGACAATTAAACCTATAATGTAGAGTAGGCTACAATAAAAAATACACAAATAAATGTGGAAAAATAGAAAAGACTACTGGTTTCCATTATTTCTAGTTAATATCATCATTTAATTAGTTGTATGAATACTCAAATGTCTGTGACTCTGTGCATCAGAAATACAACCCTAAATGCTAATGTAACTAGTAGTCACTGGGTGTACATGTTGTTAGTGCATAAGTATATTGTGCAGTGTATCATGCATAGAAGCACATGACAAAACCTTGTACCTAATAACATGACTACCAGAGCTTATTACCACAGGTAAAGCAACAGTATACCTCAAAATCACTTTTACGATGGTTCATGTGTGCTGTAAAATCCATTACTGGATTATTAAAACAATACTTTGAACCGTTACTGTACAGTTTCTTCTGCACAATATAGCAAGTGTTGTGTCTTCAGTGTCGAACATTTCTTTGGTGCTGCAGATCAAGCGGTCACAGATTCGCAAGGGCATGATGATGCTGTCACCACGTCTGGAACCCACTGCATGCTGGGAGTTTGAGGGTGAAATTCTTGTGCTGCACCATCCAACTACCATCAGTGTCAAGTACCAGGCCATGGGTACACATCATTTTATTGTCTTCTGGCTCTAAACGTTTCACTAGTCTCCACATATTTTTATTAAGATAATTTTACCCACAATCAATATGGCTTTTTGACATACAAAGAATTCTTCATTTTAATTATTCATCCTTTTATTCTATTCAAAACTGCCATATTTTGTCATGCTGTGTGTGTCATTTTGTTACACCAGTACATGTATTAAGTGTTTATATAAGTATGCACATTTGTATGTTGAATAATCTTCAACTGTCTAAATAAGTCATGCATTATTCCGACTTTATCATGTCAATGACATCATTCATCTACTGTTTTGTTATGTCAGTACGAGTCGTTACCTTGAAGCCACATTGAGGCGTGTTACACGGGTGTATGTTTGTGCACATAAGACATGTGCAGTGCTACATGTGACATAATAATAGTTTATTTCACTCTCGGCAATTATAGAGATTGAAATGGGTACATAAAACTTGCAAAGTGTATTTGTTAAAATAAATTCAAATAATATATAATTTAAGACATTAGTGTAAATATAAATTATAATGTAGAGAATATACGATATGTATCTATAAAACTAAGACAAATTATTTAACTCATTGAAACATATTTTATGTGATTATTTGACTAATCTTATTAAACAATAACAAATAGTTTAAAACATTAAAATAAATAGATCTAAAAAATTAATTAAGGCTTTACAATATTTTAAACATATCCATATCAGCGTGCACGAAAGTTTGTTAAGAGTCACGGTGAGTTCTTTTGATTGAACAGACGCCAGTTAATGAAACAGTTCTTGGTCCTGTTGCAGTTCACGTCGGCAGCGTTCGTCAGACCGCGACCATCATCTGCATGACGAAGGAACACCTGCGTACGGGCGACAAGGCGACCGTGCGCTTCCGGTTCATCAAGAACCCCGAGTACCTGAAGAAGGACATGCGGATGGTGTTCCGCGAGGGGCGTACGAAGGCGGTCGGGACCATCACCCACATCTTCCCCCACGTCAGCATGGCCGCGGCACAGAACACCCGGCAGAACCGCGCCGCCAAGAAGGCCGTCGAGTCGAACCACCAACTGCGCCCGCAGAACGAGCCACAGAAGCCGAGCAAGAGGAACCGACACCGCAACCGGCCGTACCACGTCGCAAACGGCGCCGGCACTGGCACCGGCACCGGTGGGGCAGCTGAAGAACAGAGTAAAGAAAACACAACCACAGCTACAGCCACAGCCACAGCTACAGCGGGAACAGCAGCAGCAGCAGCGACGGCAGCCACACAGACAGCTGCAGCGGGAACTGTGGCGGCTATGGGAGCTGCCAGTTGAGGTGGTCGATGATGTTTCCTTGCTTCCCCAGTGCACCAATTCCCTGTTCCAGTGCATGGCTCCCTTTACCCAGTTGAAGGCTGTTTTTTGTACAATGCAAAACTGGCATTATGTAGTTCATGACGCTGTCTAATGCAAGAGCAGCTTTTGTGACTCGGTACTGTATTGACTGATTTAACTGTTTAAAGTATGTGCTGTGCTTAATGCAAAGCTGAGGTTCATAATGCTGTTTTGTATCTGCTCACCATCAGGGCTCTTTGATAACTTTAAAGTGGAGGATTGTGATACAGTTCACTATTGAGTTATTCTCTTTGTTGATCGACCACGTTGTTTTTAGCTAGTTACATTGTTTTAGATGCTTTGTTTAACCCATTCACATTATACATACTGCTAAGCTGTTTATGTAGAAAACAGCCATTGCAGGACGTAATTATGGGTTTGATCTCTCTGTTTTACACATGCATGCATGTGTGTTGTCTAGTGTTTTACACGTGCATGCATGTGTGTTGTCTAGTGTTTTACACATGCATGCATGTGTTTTCTCTAGTGTTTGTTGGCTTCTTGAAATAGTTTTTTGCTTTGGCATTTGATAGTCACAGAAGAGGCATAGTGGAATTGAAATGTGTATTGTTATTGTAATTTTGCTCTCATGCATTCATGATGTAGCAGTTTTATTGGATTTAGCCACGTCAGAGCTGTCGAGTATTGTTTTGGATCATCATAATATGATTCTAATTTGCGTTTGAGATTTGATGGTGAACATGTGGGTAGAGTTTTGTAATGTAAATAGGTGCCAACGACAGTAGTTCCCATGCAGAGTGATGTCATGCAAGATTGTGTTGCAGGAAAGGGACAAAAAGAAATATAGCTTTGAGTGTTTGTCACCTACTATGGTTCAAAGATAACGTTTCTTACAATGGAACTAAGTGAACTAGAGACACATTATAAAGGTAAAATACCTTCATCAAACATACGAGATGGATATAAGTTTGTGCATTCAGTGAAGGCTGTGATGTCACTGATGTGTTACATACAGGCGGTGTACATCGCACACTGTCTGCGTTCGTCCTCTCCCCAGGATGGAGAGGAGTAAGAGACCGCCAGAAAAATATAAAGGTTCTCAGGAATCATCTTAACCGAGTCCTCAGGTTTAGTTAAATTCAACTTATTGACAGGGGAGAGATGAGTATACATCAAAGTGTAGACTATTCCAGTCCCTCCCTCCACAAATTTACTGTCAATATTAAATCTTTGAATCTACTGCATATTCCACGGCAGTGAGAGTCAATGCCTTGTGCAAGTAGGGGTTTTGCTAGATGTTATTTTTACAGCTTGTTTTACATGTGAAGAAATGTTTGCTAGTCCGCCGGTGTTCGGACGATGATTTACTTGAATTGACGCAGTAGAATTTTATTTGCATGCTTGATGTTTAGGGGTTTTGAACAAGTTGAAATAATGGTTGTGATTTAATCTAGCAAGTTTCAGTAGGCACTTCTCAAAGTGCGGTGAAACTATATGAGCACACAATGCCATTGGCTTTCCCATAACAATGAATGACATTGGCAAGGTTAAGTCAAAGAAGTGACTGATGCAAGACCTGGTCACAAATCAAATCAAATTGCATTTCAGATTAGTTAAAGTGCATGCCACATGAACTGGCTATAACTTGTGTTTTTTACAATGCCACACTTTGGATCCTCACAGAACATACCTGTGTTACAGCCAAAGCAACTGCACTTTGAGAAAGTGTCTTCAACTCTTGTTGCTGTAAATAGTTTTAACTGTAGTGAATATTTCCACTTATTTTTGGCATTACACGTGATTTTGCATCATGTGACCAGCAGCAGCCGATACTAGTAGATATTGTAGCTGACCGAATAGAATTTAGTACTTTTTGGAATGTCAATTTGAAACAACTAGTTTGTTTTTGATAAGTGTACATAAGCTATTCATAATTGTGGTTACTCATTCGTTACGTTGAGCGGCTCTAGTCGTGGAGTTAGGCACTGCCCACTCTCCGACTAAGACGACCCAGGTTGTTCTAGTGATGAAAATCGTTTCCTGCGACGTTGATATTGTTTTTAACATGTGAAACGAATAAAGCATCCATCATGTAATGCTGTTACCTTTATCCGCATGCTCATAACTAGATGTCACAAATAATTTGTTATTAACGTGCTATACTTTAATTATATAGCTACTAGCCGAGTTACCTCACACAATGTGTACACTAAATTGGTGACTCCCCAAAATCCCCACTGCCCGGACGAACTGAGAAGTATATCGACAGAACACCCCGATGAAACTGCCAGAGCACACGCCATATTTATGCCCATACATGTATTACAAATGTGATAATACAAACAGTAAATTTTATTATTTACTTTATTGCTGTTGCCATCCAATTGTCGCTCCCTCCTAATAGTGAGAGAATAGAATAAAATGTGCCAATGTGTTTTCATGAATCAGTCACTGCATAATCCTTTCACCATAATCACATAACTGGCATTTTCTCTGGTTATATATATATATGAGATGACCAGAAACCCAGACAAATTATGTGACTGCAGCAGACAAATGTGTATGAATTTTCACATTAGTTGTCCAGAATATTAAATTTGACAGCACCCTAAGAAAAGTCTGCAAAATGTGTGCGTTGGAAAATTGTTAGTCTTCAGCCAAATCAATGGACTAAAATGACTGATCAATTTATGGAACAAGACGAAGTTAATAACTTAAATCTGATGACTCCGAGAGGAATTTTGCATTAGCAAGGGTAAACCATGCGATACCCGATGGCGCATAGTTTAATAGCAATTATGACCGAGATATAACGGGGGGGGGGGGGGCAGTTGCTCCAGACCAAGGATAGGTCACGTGCACACGGTAGTCAAGTGAACAATCTGGCCTACCTCTGACCACCAGGTCCAAGACCAAGAGTCAAGACCCAGATCAATCATCAAGTGCGTTGGTGTATACGTGCCAGCTAGAGTGTCCAGCCCTAGAGGCTGGACATATCCTACTCCTACCTAGTCTAGAGTAATCTAGACCAATCTAATTCTATACTCAGACATACTGCAGACATTTGTTTTTGTAATGTTTTCCCTTTGCAGATAATAGCAAAGGTTATTAACGCTAAATAGTCAATTGTATATTCTACCAAATGAAATATTTTAATAAATGAGTTTCTAGTACAAAATCGCCTACTTTAGACTCGGTTCTAGCATGTTGAGGCTAGGCGGTATTTGGAAGAAGACGAAACGGCAGCTACTTCTAAGAATTCGCATATCAGCACGTTACATCGGAAATAAGTTGTTGCCACGGAAGTGACGTAATTGTCACGCAATGCCATTGCCGTTCGCGTTCACTTCGGATCAGTTCTAGAACTAGGGCAGTATGTCGTTTTGGATTAACCCGGAACATAACTAGACGTTGTCGTCGAGCAGCAATGGAGACGATCAAAATCTTAAGACAAAGCTCTTGGTCTTGGAACGGCCGACATTGTCATTGTAAGTTAAAGGACAAACAAAGTTAACTTTTACGTGGCATACACCTAATATAAAGTAACAATTTCCACATATACTCAATTTTTTTACGCCAGCGGTTTACCAGAATTTTTTTTTAACACCCAGCCATCCAAATTCTATGCGCTACCCCATCTTAGACGAAGAATGACGTCACGACGGTGATCGAGGCGCTCTCCGCGTAGATTCCCTGCATGGGGTTTGGCTGTTGTCATGAAATGGCTGCAATTCGGCAACGCGCGTAACATGCTGATGACGGTAAATATAAAGTTGTCTATTATTGTTATCGCTGAAATCATCCCATCAACGGATGATACATGTCTACATCAAAGCATTGCTCCTCAAAATGAACCGAGCAAAGTGCCAAACAGTACGCCCGCAAATCACCAACGTGAATCCATTGCTTCAATACTACCGGTTGTTTCAACTATTATTGCAACCGTATGCCGAACACGAAGGCATAATTACTAAAGTTTACCATAGATTTAACCACATATTTAGATATACGTCTATAAGCAGCTGCTAGATGTCACGCCAACTGAACGAACTGTCGAAGACTCGAAGTTGTTGACCCTTAACGACGTCGCCGGAAGCTGACCGAGATATAGAATGCCGCGCGCTGAATGGCCAAGCCAAGTTAACCTTTCACCTATGGCGGCGTGTAGACCATCGTGGATTTCGTTAGAATTTTAGACTTTAAAGTCACATTCTGAGTAAACCGCTGACGTTAAAAAATTGAGTATATGTGGAAATTGTTACTTTGTATAAACTCTATTAGGTGTATGACACGAAGCCGTAGCCTTTTTTGTCCTTTAAAGTTGATTCGCTAGTTAAGTTGTATTGTAAAGTCGGAATTTAGCTGAGACATAACTTATCATGTCATAACCACATTGAGTGATTGACTGTCGACAGCACGTGATCCACATGCCTTAGTACTCACTCGTCAAGCTAACCCTAAGGCTATGACGGATAAGAACCAATGATTCTGTGCGCCACATTACACATATGCTTTCGCTACGCCTACGGCCTACGCCTACAGGTTAGGTAGCAAACATGCAGTTACGTCAACCGTCACACGCCTCACAAACTGATTGGCGCACGAAATAATGTGGTTCTCCGCCACGTGATTGCTCACGTGACCGTAGGCGCGAAACGCGAAACCGAAGACGCTCTTCTTGCTAAGATCGGCTTACTTTGACGCAAACTGTTCAAACCGGCTGTAGTGGATCCAGAGAAGGTATTCAACTAGGATTATGTATAATATAAAAGTGAACCATCAGAGGATTCCAACGAAACGATACGAAAATGTTTTCACAGTTTTGTGATTTAGCTTTATGGAGTCATTCATAATTGTAAATATTTTCCGAAGGCGAAGGGCTGAAGTCAAGAGGTCAAGAAAAAAACGTAGACCTTCTCTTCGTATTCTTACGAAAATGTTTGCAATTATGAACGACCCCTTAGGTCATTAGGTTAAGGCTTAAGCCGAGTGTAGGCTTAGCGAAAACACAATTTGCTTGATGTCGATGAGGTATGGTCAGTAATAATGCATTCTAAAACGCACAGCACTGCGAAGAGAATACAAAATTACAAAACAAGTAGGACCCCATGAGGCATGACGTTGTAAGTAAATGGCCCAAGTTCCAGATCCTAATTCATTATAAATGTTTAATTATAACGATGAAACGAGTCGTCACATTAAGCAATGCCTGTTGCTGTTGCGATATGCATAGGCATAGCTACAGAGAACAACGAATTCAAAACGAACATTGAAACACGCAAGCAATAAATAGACATCACAGAGTAAGAAAATAGAGTAACAAGTTTCAACTCGCAAACAGTAACACCCTGTGCCAAACAAACTTGATGTAGGGCCTTAATTTGTGGCCCTAAAAGAACACTAACACTTCGTCTCGGACAGCACGCGCAACGTTTGACCTGAATACCCTTGACTTTATATCGTCCATGACGCCATTCCGTGATAGTTAGTTTTGGTTAGCAGCCGCCTGCTAGGTGTTGTATTTGGGGTCAGCCATTGATGTCAGTAGAACATTTCACGACGTTACTGGATAATGAAACGAACTGTGCCATGTTGCATGAAGGAAATAGTTCGTGCCAATTGGCCACAGTATATCTGCATCGTTTGTGTTTTTGCGATTCATCAATCAATTGTTAAAACAAATAGCGTACACAGTCCTATCCTGTGTCTTTACGTCGACGCGTTGTCGCTAGACGCACGTCTCGCTCACGTCTTCGCCTGTTCGGCAGGCCCTGCGTCTCCGTTGGGCGGCGCCACTTGCCCGGCAGGTGGCGCCACTTGCCCGGTAGGTGGCGCCCGCGTTCCGTTGCCGGCGGAGCTAGCGGTGGACGGCACGGAGTGCGAGAGCGCGTCCACGTCCGGGCGCGTCGTCTTGAACTCGGCCTCGGCCTCGTCGCCGTTCCGGGTGATGGTCAGGATGTCCGAGTGTCCGGCGCTGACCTGTTCCTGCCCCGCCGCTCCGGCTCCGACCGGCGGCGGCGGCGGCGGCGCAGCCGTGTCCGAGCGCGTGGTGTCGGCTACGACCGGAGCCATGGCGGCCGCCCGAGCTGCACCCGCCGAGTCTGTCGACTCCTGGATGTTCTCCCAGAACCTCCCCATCTCGTGCTGCATGAACTGCTTCGCCGGGCCGGTCGTCAGAAGCTTGCGGGCGTCCGCTTCGGCACGACGCTCGCTCAACATGTCCGGAATCGGGTTCTGCGCATGCGCATTCGCGTTTGCGTCAACGACCGGAAGTTTCCTGGGGGCGATGTAGAAGGAGGGCCGATTGTAACTGGGCACGCCACCTGTCGGCTTCGTCTGCATGACGGTCTTACCGTACTCGGAGTTGGTCGTGTACCAGTGCGTCTCGCCCCCGTTGGTAGGCGTTGGGCCGCCGAAGATGTGTCCAGACATGTCTGTCTCTGTGTGCTTACTCTCTTATTGCGTCTGTGTAGTCAGTGAGTTCATGCTCAACTCGCATTCAAATCGGCCTGCGCCTGTTCATTCGTACAAGCAGTTTGCTTCGAGTTCACTGTCAATCGGATCGATCAAATCGGGTTTGAATTCAATAACACACTCCACGCTGCACCAACCGAAATGGCCTTTACGTCAACAAAGCAGGGATCGCGCGATGCGTGTTGGTAACGCTCGTAAAATGACGCGAGGATTGCCAACGCGCCCACGTACCGGGCGAGATTCCGCGCTCTCTTTCCGTCGAGCTCGTCGAACGTTGTGTTGCAGTCCGCTCCAAGCAAGCGTTTGTGTCGCCAGTCGCTTGACCGGCCGACTAACTCTCCCGTCCACCTGTCAGTCACGCTACTGGCGTTGTTATTATCCTTTCCACTTACCGAAACCTGAAAGAGATCGCGGTTGCAACGTGGCGGTGTTTGAGTACGCACGCTCGCTTAGCGGCCCGATAATTATGCAAATAAACACGCACCGGACGTTCCTAAGCAACACCAACCCTGGTGTATGGCGACACATTACCGACCCAACGGTGACAATGCGCCGCGTAAGCAATTACGATAATGCCACGGTTATGCGCGTCGCAACTTGTCATTTAAACCACTTAGCACGAGCGCGCTAGCGTACAACCAAGTGCTTAAGAATGTAGCTTATTATGCGCGAGTGGGAATTATTATGTTGCCTGAAGCGTGTTCACGGCAAAAGTTGTTGAAGTAGTCAGGGCCACTAGTCAGTTGTATATGATTACTTTATACGCAAGTCTGTTGGTTTTAATTTAATCGACCGTAGAAGACGAGCAAAATTTGCAAGCTGACGTGTGCGCACGCTACAGTGTATACATGCTATATTAAGGTACTCGGTGCATTGCATTATTTATAACCGGCGACGCGTCTCAAAAGAACAAACCATGCGAATCATGTTGCTAATCATTTCCCCGCTGTTATTTGCCACTCCTACTACCTGTATTTAAATCCCACGACATTTGCTCTTGGTGACCGCGGTTCATTGGTAGTCTTGAAAACTGTCAGTGGTGTGGCCTAGATGGAAATACAGTTACTTTTACACACGATTGTTCGTGTCTCAGGACCTGTCCCCCTGGAACATTGATACAGTGCACACTGATGATTGTGCATGGGAGATATGCATGGAAAGAAACATTCGCGAATAACCCATATACAAATATAGTAATTCTTCTTTGCAGTTCACACACAATAAAGTGGCTCCTCCAATCCGCATTTGCATGAATCGTGGACTTCGTGGAAATATGATCTAGCCAACTCAGATACCGCTTAATAATTAATGCATTGCGGTGTGTTCGATGTAGGTCGCTAATACAGCTCTTGCTGTCTTGTCCGCCTGTTCAACGGTGTCTGTCACGCCGTATTAATTATTGTTATGATTAGCCGATATTACTGTCAGAAATAGTACCCTGCATTGTGTACTTGGACCGGGAAGTTCCACGAGTTGTGGATATCTCAGACGTTACTCTTGCTTCACCGGCGTGACACCAAGGAACGAGACCCCGCATCTAGTAAGCTCCGACCTCGAGGTACCATGTGAACCTGGCAGACGGAGGTTGATGTCTTGGGTCTTGTGGCCATCAGTCATGCGACTAGTGAAGATGTCAGCATGTGAGAAAGGCCGACTTGGAAACAGAACCTTATATGCAGGATACTGTTTTGCCACTCACATCATTTTTGGTGGACACATGGATGTTAACTCATTTACCAGCCAGTAAAGATGTGTTTTATGACCTAAACTACAAGCACACCCATTTTGAAGGCACAACTGAAAATATCTATGATTTTTTTAGACCTTTTTTGCTCCTTCATTGTCTAAAAACACAGACGTTGTTGTTTAGAATTATTAAAAAAGAGTTATTTGCTTACATGTACCTCCGCATAGTTGTTTTCGGAGAAGACTGAAATTGAGCGAACAGACCAGATTGAAAACGAGTCTCTGACCTGGGTAAAGGATAATGGTGACAACGTGAGACGCCGGTGAGGGGACAACTAAAGGAAGCTGGTGTGGTGGGAGCGACTGGGTGGGAACAAAACGGGTTGGCAACGAAAGCGGGCACCCGCTGAATCGAGGGTAAAGGAGACGAGACACTGACAGGGTTGGGAGGATTATGTGGGACATACATGTGTCCACCAAAACATGTGTGACTGGCAATAATTTGGCCCTGATGTGGGGAGATTTTTTGGGGGGTTAGGTTAATATTTGAGAATGGGGGAGAGAAAGTGACGTGAGGAAAGAAAAGAAAACAAAAATTAATTACCAGTATCGAGATCAGGCTCAACGCGAACATTGAGGGAAAACAGAGAAGAAGAAGAACAACAACAACATATGATACCCTTGGTTAATTGCTTCATGGCGCGGTTGTGGCTAGTTTGTTACAACCATTAAGTATGTAGCAGTTATACAAATGCAGTATAGCAACTGCTAAAGGTTCAGAGTGTTGATCGACGAAACTCGAGTTCGACTGTCGTTCTACTGTGTCGAACCTCGGGCAAGTTCGTCCAATCCGCATTGCTTCAGTTCACCCCGCTGTGTGAATGAGTACCTGGCTATTGTGGATATCTGTGTACGAAAAGTCTTCGCGCATTAATTGTAGCATTGCTGAAACTTCACAGAGAGGTCGAGATGCTGTTTGATTTAAACATGTTTGCAAGTGAGCTAACTGTTGAGAGGTTTAATGTACTTTGAACTGTCCTGAGGATTGAATAAGTACAACGCTGTATACAAATAACTTACACGTACTTTACTTTACTTTACTTTACTTTATCACTGCAGCAGAAGTGGCAATGTGCAATTACCAATGGCAATTGTGTCTACTGATAGCGAGCATCAGTAGAACACTGGTCTACCAATAGTAATGCTATGTAGCGTGGCTACATGTGTCACTATTATAACGCTCATGTAATACTGGTACAGCGTTAGTAGCGCCCTCTGACGCAATTCACACATTTCATGCAGATGGAGCTGTATGTCAGCGTCGAAATTATAATAATTATAATTGTAACGTTTATATAGCGCTGTTCCAACACTCGTTGTTCACAGCACTGTACAAAATGTTACTGAAAATAGGTTAATCTTTATTTTTACTTTAAATGCAGCAGTGGTCATATGTGTTAATGTCAGATGCTGCGGTAGCGCGTTCCATAGACTTCAAAATAGTGTGTTATATTGTCCCTCCTTGCGGCCCTGCGTCCCTGCGTCCCTGCGTCCCTGCGTCCCTGCGTCCCTCCCTCCCTGCCTCCCTGCTTCCCTGCGTCCCTCCCTCCCTGCCTCCCTGCTTCCCTCCCTCGCTCCCTCGCTCCCTCGCTCCCTCGCTCCCTCGCTCCCTCGCTCCCTCGCTCCCTCCCTCCCTCCCTCCCTCCCTCCCTCCCTCCCTCCCTCGCTCTCTCGCTCGCTCCCTCCCTCCCTCCCTCCCTCCCTCCCTCCCTCCCTCCCTCCCTCCCTCCCTCACTCCCTCCCTCCCTCCCTCCCTCCCCTCCCTCCCTCCCTCCCTCCCTCCCTCCCTCCCTCCCTGCCTCCCTGCCTCCCTGCCTCCCTGCCTCCCTGCCTCCCTCCCTCCCTCCCTCCCTCCCTCCCTGCCTCCATGCCTCCATGCCTCCCTCCCTCCCATATTTGTAAGTGCACAGATGCTTATTTTGTGCCGATTAAATGTATGTCCAGATGTTTTGAAGTATGACAACATTTCACGCGTGGTGCGGTTAATTCTTTAGTTGATAACAAGTCAATCGTGGCAGTATCTAGTGTACGGTCCCGCAGTAGATCACTGCGGCCCTCGATCGGTATGTTTAGTTAGATATGCGCCTAATCTATCGAACACCATAGGCCTAGTTTATTTTTATGGTATTGGCTTACTTCCAAATCGATGTAACTCACCGCGAGTGGTTCCATGCCCGAAATAGACGTTGCTTCAATAATGATTTATGTTAGTAGCCTACTACATCTAAGTTGAATATCTTAAGTGTAGTTTGAAATACAGTATACTGTGCACTAATAACGATAATAAAATAAGAAGAACACAATGAATTAAATGTAATTTTTTTTGTTCGGCACACACCTTTGTGGTCACAAAGTCAGGCGATGAAATTGTTCACTGCACTTGCGCGCGTTCTGACACTGGACTACTCCATCCTCGCGCGCCAGGGGTCGCTGCGGCTTAGTATCGGCTCTTTCTGCCCCTGGCACACCCCTTTGGCAAAATCTCTTATTTTTAACGTCACCTATGAAAGAGGAGAGAGGAGTGCGGCCGGCTTCAAGTCATGAGATATCATTTTGGGTGATTTAAGCGACACGATGCTCGTGCAACGTTTAGGGTGCGAATGTGTCATTATATTGGGATTCACACCAGTCTTGTGTCCGTCTTCAAATCGGGGCGGGTATTTGCGCTGTTCTAAGAATCCCACGGCTGACGCAGTAGCGACTGGCGAAGTCAATTGCTATAATTGTATAGTTGGATATCGCTCACTTCCACGGTTTGCAGTAGCTCAGCGCAACAAGCCCTGGCATGCGAGGATGAACTACCCTGCTACCCACATTTCGTCAACATTAGACGCTGGCTGTTAAGCAACAGCCATTTTATTTAGCATTTCCCCACTTATTGGATCGGAAACATGAGAGAGGTACTATAGGTCTACGTTCAGATTGTTTCTGGTGTTTTCAAAACCATCCACCAGATGGCACCGCCACACAATACTACAGTACGAGATAAATGTTGGGCTGGATTTGACCGACTTAAAGTGTCAGTCTACAAGCAGGTTTAGCCAACTTAATGTCACACTGCCATTATACATACACAATACACACGTTGCTGACTTGATCTTTGAACTAGTGCGTTCTTCCGATAATTAACCCGTGACATACTCATACTTAACCTTATATATATATATATATATATATATATATATATATATATATATATATATATATATATATATATATATATATATATATATGTATGTATATATATATATATATATATATATCCCACCATATCACTATATCCAACATAACACTAGATCCTCACGTAAACATGACAGTCAAGTTCTTACAAATTACACACTCTGCAAACATATTTGGAAACGGCTTCTTCCCGACCACAAAAAAACCATCCAAAAGAATGGAATCTCTACCCAAGCACTGTCTCAAGCAAATCACTAAACTCATTTCAAAATAATGTAATCCAACATATTATCAATTAAGTCATGCGCACTGGCGTGACGTGTCCCCATGACATTTTGCGCAAGTTAACAAAACATATAAAGATACATACGCACACCTAAACAAACAATCAACATGTTCAAACATGACACCTTTATTGCTCCGGGTAACATATTACACGATGTTCATACTTGTGCTACAGGATTACACATAACTGTCTGGCTGTTTTCACAGAAAACTACCCATGTCCCAATAAAAGTATCCAACAAGTCGCACAGGTTAACCTCGTCAATACAGCTACATAATATATTATTTCTTATAAACATCAGACAGCAGGTCCGATCCAAAGGCACGGTAGTGTTACGCGATATTATTCTGATAAATGTATCAAACACTTCGCAAAACATGAGAAAACGTGCATAGCAACGGAGCCGACAACTATAAATGTTTGGCAGAACTTAAAAATAGTTTTAAATGTTCGGCACACACTATTGACCTGTTCAGCCATCGGTTCAGTTGGGCTCTGCGCAATGTATCCTGGGTATATATGTGTTCATCTACAAAGCGCGAAATTCAACTTAACCAAACATTATCAAGATAGCTGTGACGACTGCGGTCAAATTGAGTTTGATGTGGCACAGGCACACTTATATTATATAAATAGGCTGTCCGGCCAGAATGCGAATAAACATGTTTTGAAATACATTCCCCTGGTTACGTTTGCATTTCCACATTTGGACATGCTTAGCCGCGAAAATTGGGATTTGCGAACTACTTCACTTCACGTCATCTCTGGCAATGATAAGTTAGCCGTATAGTCTCAACGGCGCGATACGTTATTACATTTCCAAAATCAAATGGAGGGTTTGACCAAATACCACCTTAAACAGCCCACTAATTAGTGGTGTATGTGTACTAATGTTTTCAACTGCAGCTGTACCTGAAACAACGACTTCATCAATGTCCAATAAAACTGTTCACTCTTTGAATGTGTTACTTGTGGCAGCTTCGTATCACACGTTTAATATAAAATGAAACTTTGCCAGGATCCCAGCGTCTTTTTACTTTTGAAAATATGTGTTAAATGCTGCCAACTGTTGGCTATAGTTGCACGGGCCTACCTCATAGCCATAATAAATCACCTAAGGTATTCCGATTCTGCGCGGTCACGCATGCCTAAACATGGTGATTGCACTGTGCAAATCCCTTGATATTATACGAGACTTTGCGAGTCGTTACTCAGCACTTCAGCAACGTTCTTGCCAAACCACGGACAACTACATCAACGCAGCTATGGCACCGAACAATTAGAAATGCCTTATCCGTGTCATGAAAATAGAAGTCATGATTCACCTTTTACTCTCAATGAATGGTGTATATCGGATCCGTTCATCGATTCGGAAACACTGCCAATTTCTTCAGTCACGAAGGACGCTACAAAATAAAGTCACTTAATAATTCACACGCCTCTGTCTAATCCATAATCCAGTCACTGACCGATGCACTCGTCCCACGGACGTCCGGCTACTGCTGACCAATGGGCGGCAAGAGTTTGTGTCCGGCGATCATCCGTAGCTCCGGCTGGTGACGCTCGTGTGTGGTCTCGCTCCCCAAAGGCGCGAGTTGCGCCTGTCTCGTGGCGTCATTCGTTCCCTCTTCGGGAGAGACGGCGTTCCTCCCACCTGTCGGGATCACGTCCTTCCCGTACTCGGCGTAGCTCGTGCCCCACTCCCGCGCCTCCCAGAGTCCGTTCAGCTTCCCGTTCGGCGGAAGACGTCTCGTCGGGGCGTGCTGGAAGCTGCCGTAGGCCCCGCTGGCGGTGGACCAGAGCCGCTCCCACACCAGGGGCCCCTTCCAGTCGCCGTGCTCGTACAGGTGTGGGTGGGCCTGACGCAGTTCGGACATCGTCCGGACCCTCGGGTCAAACTTGGTCGGCGGCAGCGGCATGGTGCAAGCGAGTCCGAATCACTGTCTAGTGCGCGTTCGTTCGATGTCCGGTGGCTGTTATGATCGCCACGGCTGTAGCGAGTCGCAGTCGGAATCCCGTATGGAACCTGAACACAAAGCTCCACTTTACACGCAAATCCACTCTCCAAAAAGTTCCAGTCTCCAGAAAGTTCGACGGTCGAAATTAAGAATGTACCTTTCGTAAAGTCACACAAGGTATCGATCCTTCTTGATGGCGCGCCTCAAACCACACTTGTTGTCGCTGACCAGACACGACCCGCCCACGTTCCGTTTTGACCACGTATCTCGACGGTCTCGGTCGAAGCAACTGGAAATAAACCTTTCGAATTACGAAGGATCGAGCTATTATCAATCGCCAATGTTTATACGCGTCGTCGGCTGCGATAATGGCGTCGCCATGGCTGCCGCGGCCAAACACTGTTTATTTGAGGTTGGTGACGACGCCACAGCCGCGGGGGGGGGGGACTTTGATCTTCCTGTGGCTTTGTGTGTCTGTTGATCTACCGCGATTCATCGAAGTCGACGGCTTCGTAGAGCCAACTGTCTATGGCACGCGGCGCCGCATTAGCCTAAAATAACCGGACTGTGTTTCGGTTAACTTTAGGTGATTACATCTTGTCGATATGCGTATATTATTAATGATCAGCAAGAGTCTGTAATTAGGGACTGCGTTATAATTAATGTTTTGTTTAGCGCGAAGAGTAGGTCTATAATTATGTATGTACTATGCTGTGTATGGCAGTCGGATAAGGCAATCACTGTGTAGAGTAAGATAGCGTTCATAACGTTTGTTGGTTCAGCTGTGTGTGTGTGTGTGTGTGTGTGTGTGTGTGTGTGTGTGTGTGTGTGTATGCGTCCGTGCGTGCGTGCGTGCGTGCGTGCGTGCGTGCGTGCGTGCGTGCGTGCGAGTGTGACTGTGCGTGTGCGGGGTGAACGACTCGAGGTCTGTCCCCTCGATTTCCACCTCCAAAACGCTAAAATATAATACTTTTGCATTAGACCCAAAATAATATTCCACATTTTAAGACACCAAATTTATGTACATGTAAAGCTGAATGTATAAAACAATAGTGGTCATATTTATAAGTATTTCACACGCCCAACGAGCCGTACATTCTTGAAAAGTTATGGACTGTGTTGTCGGCCGTCGATGTCCGTTGTCGATCGCTTTTGGAATGTTGAAAAAGGCGATCAGAATGACATCCATTAGCAAATATAATCCACACACAAAACATCAAATAGGATTATTAAATTTATTGAAAGTCGATTATATTTTCACACAAAACTGTCTGATGTTTTAACACAAATTTGTTAATAGTAGAGCCTAGTGTTCCCGTTTATTTGAAATAATTATTTTCGCTAAAACCACACACCAAAGTCATCTCACTAGAACAATGTCATTGCATCACTATGCCTTATAGCCGCACCTCCCGAGTCTGAAGGTGTATAAGCTACTACCTGGTACTCAAATATTTGCCCGCCATTTTTAAAACGATGACGTCAACAATAGTTCTATAGTCATCGCACACGTTTTTTTAACGTGATGACCGGATATGACGTAAACAAATAGCGCCATCGTAACCGGACGTGTGTGGTTATTCTACTTCTACCAGGTACTGCATGGCCACATCCAACAGGTTGAACATTATTTTCACGGGATAGCCCAGAAGAAGAAAGAAATGAAATAAAGGTGAGACTATGTACAGTGAAGGGAGACTGCTTAAAAGGGTGTCAAATCTGGCGTCAACTGTGTCAGTTGTAGCGACTGTTCCAACCCTTGGTGGTTCTGGGGATTGGGAAAGAATTACAGTTGCCGGTAGCTGGTGGGGCAATGTGGTGTATGGAAGGGATGGAATGTGTGTGCTGTGAAATACGTTTGGTAGGAGGTGGTCGCATTTGTTGACAGCGACTTGATTTTGAAAGCCAACACACAAAACAAAAACCCTTTCCTATCACACTGAAAGGAGAGCTACTGGAAGAAACAGACTCATGCACATACATAGGCAGTACAATTGACACACATTTAGGCACAGAAGCAGATGTCAGAGCAAGCATACAGAAAGCAATAGTGGCATTCATCATGTTGAGAAAACAAATGGGCAGGTAAGACAAATAATACTTAGCCCCAAAGTGAGGATATTCAACTCAAATATCAATGCCTTTACTCTATGGATCGGAGACATGGCGAAGTAGTAATAATAATGATAACACCTCAATACTATCTATATTCTTGACATTTCAAAGACTATTACACTTAAGTGTTTAGACTAGGTACCCAACACTACACTTTTGGAATAGACCAAACAACTACCGATAGAAAACGAAATAAAGAAGAGAACATTGAGATGGATAGGACATAAGCTTGGGAAACCTCCAGAACCCATATATGCCACATGATACGGATTACCCGTATCCGATACGGATTTTGGCGGTTTTTAAAGTGATACGGCCGTACTCCATTTTGATACGGATTTTAACTAAATTTATGGAGACATTATTTTAAGGCACATTATGTCCTTGTAGGCTTGTATGCGTCACAAAACTACAGCACAATCGAATAATCGTTTACTGTTAGTGACTATAAGTAAATCGATTCGAAACGAACGAACTAAACCACCGATTAGTTTATTGTAGCGCGTAATAGATGGCGCCTTGGGACATATTTGTTGTTTTGAAAACTGCGGCAGGCGGCTCAACGGGTGTGAACAGGGCGCGTGGAAGGCGCGTGACGATTATGAAAAGCAATACAGAAAATGTATTCGACGCTGCGAAATCGCCTGTATCTCTGATTTCAAGATGTTGACGCTTACCAGTGAAACTTCGACATACGCGCGAATTGCTGAGAAAAATTGTTATTATTTGATGACACTGTCTGTTTTGCGGTACGCAGTTTAAACGTGCTGAAGTGAACTAAAATGTCGGTAATTTTCTAATTTTTTAGGGCCTTTTCAAAACGGTTTTATCACGTTTTTTCGATGTGTATGTGTTTGGAAAATGTCATTCTGTATCATACCCGCTAAACGGAAGTCGGATATCATTTTTTTTAAATAGTGTTTTATATCAATTTAATGTCGTCGAGTCGACGTAGATAAACCGATGTCACTGGGCGTGAGCAAAACATAGGCATAGTGCTCCCCAAACGTATCACGACCGCAAAAGCGATGTCTTGCGATTTGCGAACATGTCCCAAAAACTAAGGCTACATCATTAACTTTTTATTCTACGTAATGCAGATATATTTGTTTTAAACATAAATTTATAAAATATGGCTAATTTTTTTTGCGACTTCGCAATGCACACGCTAGACATCGGCTTTGACAAAGCCGGGGTTTGAGGCCCCGATGTGTCTGGGCTGCGCTAACTGCTCGCGCCTTGTGACATCGGCTTATTTACGTCGACTCGACGTCATTAAATTGATCTAAAACACAATTAAAAAATATATATCGGACTTCCTTTTAGCGGGAGTGGTGCAGAATGATATTCCAAACACATACACATACGTTTTGAAAAGGTCTTAATAACTTAGGCCAGTTAACTGGAAGATCTGATTAGTGATACGGAATGATACGGATTCTTACAGAATTTTAGGTCAAATATACGGATTGCCATCCCAAAAATGTGGCATGTCTGACTGAACCCGTCAAGCCATCACATGGAACCCCTCCCAGGGAAGTGGGGAAGAGGAAGACCACGGAACACTAGGCAAAGAGACACGGAAAGAGAAACAACAGAGATGGGATACACCAGGAGAGAGATGGAGTAGATGGCCACAAACTGACAACATTGGGGTTCCTTGGTCGATGCTCTATGCTCCCAATGAGTAAATAGGCATAATGAAGTTGACGATGTTGTTGACGTGTTCCCCCAATCTAGTGTGTTGTTGATGAGTGTTGTCGAAATGTATTGATTGTTTTATTTCTTTCGATAGATAGAGATAACCTGCCATTTGTATAGGTGGAATGCAACTTCCACTTGTTTTCCCACCGTGCAAACCTGTCCAGGTCTCTTTGCAGATGGGCATAATCGATGTTAGGGGCAACGGCAACGTCGGCGATTGTGTAATCGGAGAAAAGCTGAACCGCAGCATCGGTACGAATGCCAGGTTACTGGTATACTATATTTTTAATAAACAGACTGCGTCCAACGACTGAGCTTTGGGCAACGCCAGAATCTGCGTTGCTTGCTATGATTATGTTAACTGCAACGGCAACACGCACGGCATGAACACTGATTTCAACATAATGGATATGAAGTTGTGTTAATTGCATGAAGCCAATGTCTGACATTTAATTTGTCTAAACTGGCGATAATGAATGTAACTTATGGTTATCTTTTGTACATAATATACCCACCAGGATATTTACCCACCAGGGTATTTACGCGACATAGGAAGTGTGTGAATATGTATGTCACATTGCGCGGGGAGAGAATATCAGGAATTTGTTTAACTTTGGACACGAACATGCACGATTTTTTATTGATGCGTGATCAAACTAGGGCTTTTCTGCTGACGCCCTGTGTAACTAAGGTGGTGCAACATCGTGGCAAACCCTACCTACGTCATAATGGGGAATGTATGTGTAATAGGTAAGACCCGTGCTAGGGCCTGTATGTGGCGTTGCACTGTTGTTTATATTCCGTGACACATGATTGTAGAAAGGGCATTAAATTTGTTTAATTAGACGTATAGGCCTATAAGTTACAAATACACAAATGTTTGCCATGCTAGCTGGTTCGACAAACTTATTTAACATTGTCGGACATTCCATCGGATGTTTCGTTGTATTTTTTCTGCCCCAAACATTTAAAATCATTTTTCATCAGAACATCAGTCGTGTGTAGGACGGTAGGTGATGTGCTGCAGTAGTCTGGTCAGCCGGCACCAGGTGCTAGCACTCAGCTTGCCTTTGTTGTTGGCTGCATATTTTGCAATACATGATCTATATTGGGTTCTGTAACGATGACATTTCCGCAGTAACGGAATGTTGTCTCCGTTGCTGCTATCATTCTAAAATGACAAATTATGGTGAATTGTAATTCAAACTACTTTGTTAAATGAGTGTCAAACGAAAACCACATTTAACTCGGTTTCTTCGGTTTCCGACCTACTAAGGAATCTATATAATCAGAAATCAAAGACCATTCATTATGTTCGCTAGATGTCAGCACTGTTTGTCCACCTCTGGCTGTTGACCACGGTGGTGATTTTGTTGCTACCCTACACGTATACATGCCCCTTTTTGGTTGTTCTTGTGTGGTGGAAAAGGTGTGCGTTTAGGATCAGTGTTAGGCTTAGGGTTATATTGAAGGTACTGCTGACCAGTTTGTGTCAACATATGCTGTCAATACAAATGTAAAAGACGTAAAGACGTTACAGACGTCAACCATTAGTGAATGAATGTATGAATGAATGGCGTTCATGATACATAATATGGATCCTATGCTAGAAGTATTGTATTGTATTGTATTATATTATGTAGTTTAACGTGGGTCTCCTCGACCATATCTATTATTCAAGTTATTAATTGTATATGTGCTACATTTATTGGTAACATAAATTGTGTCTGAGTCCTGTGTAAGACAGCTCATTTAATTCTCACAGAATATAATAAATGAAAGGAGCACATCAACAGCGGACAGCGATAGTGTCTCACTAAGCACTTCAATGACAACTATACCCCAGCCAGCGCTAGGTTATAAATAAACATACACATTTTGACTTTCGACAAACCAAAAGTTCCCTTGACCACAAACTTTCGGTGTTTGTACTCGCCAGGGCTTTATGCAGGACCGAATTATTGCCTGTCACACATGGATTGGTGGACACGTGGGTGTGAACTGTTAAGCCAGTTTACGAACTTTAAAATGTGTCCGATGACCTGAAATGGACAACAAACACACGTGTAACACCATTTACACTCACTTCTAAGGCATAACTGACATATCTATGGTTTTGGAAGACCTTTTTTGCTCCTTCATTTGTCACCCGTCCACCCATATTTCTACCCGTCCACAACGGTTTTTACCCGTCCAACTGGTCTCTGCATATAGCTATGGCATCGCTGAATTCTGATTAAATCTTTGTCAAAGCTAATTTGTGCTCCTCCAGTCTGCCAGCAATCACCGTCGAGCTGTCGACCGAAGAGTTGTGGCCTTCGCGGGGAGAAAGGTATGATGACTGGGATGCGTGGAATGCCGCCACGTCGACCAGTAAACACGTTTATCAAGAGCGTAAGTTGACTGGCGTTCTAATCGCACGGCCGGCGGCCAGAGAAGGCACAGGCGTGTCTGTCGGGGCGGCCGCACGTGCACGCGTCGACCTGCCATGGCCTATATTTGAACTGACGCGAATCAACATAAATAATATAAATATCATATGGCACACATACACGCACTCGTGAACGCTCGCATAGATTTATGTTTGCGTATACATTGCATGCAGACGCGGAGTCACGCATGTGTACATGAACATGTGCATACTTATACGAGCATACGAAAGTATGTACGCACGTCCGTGCGTGTGTGTGTGTGTGTGTGTGTGTGTTTGTGTGTGTGTGTGTGTGTGTGTGTGTGTGTGTGTGTGTGTTTGTGTGTGTGTGTGTGTGTGTGTGTGTGTGTGTTTGTGTGTGTGTGTGTGTGTGTGTGTGTGTGTGTGTTTGTGTGTGTGTGTGTGTGTGTGTGTGTGTGTGTGTGTTTGTGTGTGTGTGTGTGTGTGTGTGTGTGTGTGTGTGTGTGTTTGTGTGTGTGTGTGTGTGTGTGTGTGTGTGTGTGTGTGTGTGTGTGTGTGTGTGTGTGTGTGTGTTTGTGACCTTTTATATGTATGTGTGTGTATGTATGTATGGAGACGCACGCACACCACATGTGGCTCATGCGCATAATTATGCACATACACGCACAGCTACAGCCGCGCGTCCATACTCATACGACACATTGATACTAATCTACACTGCTTCCACCAGACGGCGACACCTACCGACCTCTAATTATAGCTGTAGGCGCCCAAGATAGCGGCGCCAGCTGACTGGGCGGACAGCAGAGGCCCAAATAAAACCACGTCTCCTCCGTCCGTCTCCGTCTCTGCCGGCCGGTGCTGCCGCCAGTGTTTGCCTCTGTCTGCGCGAGCCGCCGGCTGATTAGCCGAGGCAGACGCTAGCCTGTGGCCACGCCGCGTGTCCATGCACACTCCCCGCTCAGCCCACACGCGGCGTCCCGGGACGGGAGATAGGCGGGAAGGGAAGACACGCCAGACCGGTCATGTGTTCGTGTCAGAAACGACACGAATGGCTGCGTGAAACCCAAACACCCTCATTAGGAGTTAGTGAGGCCAGTGAAAATATCGACTTGGTCGGTTGTCTTTTGGAGATAGTCACTTCGCGTAGTCAGTGGCAGACTATTATTTAATTTCATGTTGATGGTTGTTAATATCGAACATTTTGAAGATATTTTCTCACCGGACCATAACCCACGAATCATGCCGTTAAGGAGCACAATTTGCATTTTTTGAACTTCTGAGAACCAAACATCCCTCAATGACGACTCTCTTCCCCCAAGGAGAACTATTTTGCATCAGCGTGAAGGGGTCCCATCGCACCCGGGTGTAGGTATTTTGGCCAAAGATCGTTGGCCCAGTAAAAAGTGCGAAAAGAGTGTATTCCCCGATGTTAAAAGTAAACTAAATTAATTGTAACTAGCAAAGCAGTCTATGTTTACAGTTGACATATTTTAGTGTTCGCGTCACCTATAGGTTTGTGACTTCCCAGTGTATAAAAATAGGCCTAACACGGGAATAATAACAGAGAATAATGTAACATACTATAATATAGTTTAACGTGAGTCTTCTTGATCATATATATTATTCAAGTTATTCATTATTATGTATTACATACAGTAGGTACCGTATTACGGTGGCGGTATTGTTTTGTTTGTTAATTTGATACCAATATAACTTGTATATATATATATATATATAACCTTATATATATGTATATATATATATATATATATATATATATATATATATATATATATATATATATATATATATATATATATATATATATATATATATATATATATATACGTTTGCTGCTTTGTTCACAGTTGGGTAAAAGACGTTTTCCCACTTTCAAACTGGGCAATCGACCATACCCCTCTCACACACACCCTGTTGGAGACTGGTAATTAGGAAGGTACTAGACACATATTTATAATTGTTATATTTGGCCACATACATTGGACTGTCTGTTGGTCCTTGTCTCATATAACACATTTACAGGGCACAACATGAATTCACATTGAGCCAAAAGGATGACAGAGATTCCACTGGCACGTGAAAGTGACAATTTAGTAGTTAATGAGTTATCTAGGGCAGCCGAATGTGCAAGGTGTTTCAAAATTTGAAATCGTAAAGTCATACATTTCCAATCTAGTCTGGTTCCTAGGAACAATAATCCTAAAAGCAACTTTACGTAAGGATTGACTTTACGATTGTCCTCCTTCGAAGATGTATGTCAAGAGTTATGTTTCACCGTTATACTTTCACCCAGGGACTAAATAATAGTATGACGGCAAGTATATAATATAAAATATATCATATGTATAAATAGTAAATTAACAATACAATAAATACAAAATGAAAACACTCTAAGGATATCCGTGTATTCTTGAAAATTTACAGTTCAGACTTCTTTTAAAAGTGTCGTTTTGTGCGTGAGCGTTCTCGGAATAAACGATCGAGGCAGCAGTTTAAGTTATTATAGATTTTAGAAACAAGCTAATCCAAAAAAATATGTTGAACATAGTTAACGGATTAAGCGAAAAATCACATCGTTGCAAATAGATAAATACCGGCTAGCGTCATTTTTATTGGTTATGTACGGTTTTATTGGAAATTATTGGAAAATATCGGCTATTTATTACTTGGATTAAAATATCTACAGTTCATCTACAAATAACTATCCCAGTATTGACATTATTTACACATAATCTCCAGGTCAATCAGAAATATATTATATTCACTTAGTGGCGTCGTAGAAAAAATTAATTAGTTCTCTCAAATCTTAAATGCTGACACCTATGTCCATGTGCGCATGTCCACAAACGTTAAGCAGATATTACCGTATATAGGAACATTTACGGTTTCATGGTCGGATGCTGCTTTGGATTCAGGGACGGTGCCAAGATACGCTGGACGCGATCAGTAAAAGAACAAGTTAGCTTGTGTCTGCCACAAAGGGGACGCCAAATGTGCGTCTTAACTCGTTACGAGTAGGATGTTTGACGGAACCCCGCGAAGCAAATTTCCTGGTATGTCCTATTGCAGAAGTGGGCCATGCTTCACGGCACATGCGCACTAACGACGGCGCTACATTACCGTAGATAGCAATGCTTTGTGACAGCGTGTGTGTGTGCGTGCGCGCGCGCGTGTGTGTGCGTGCGTGCGTGTGTGATCGTCAGACGTCAACGAATATGAAAAGTCGGTGTATTTCTCAGCCAGTGTTGTCAGACCCGAGAAAGAAACACGGTCAACATAACACAGGCAGCGTGACATCGTGAGAAATACCAACACATGTACACGTCTGTCAGTATAAATAGACAACACTGGTATCGTCATACTACACTGGTATCATCATATTTGAACAGGAATGCGTGGACTATTGCACTTGGTTTATTTTATAAACGACCCTCCCTTGTGTGATGACGCTGGTCGTTGTCTGTGTAGTGTTCATGTAGCGCGTCCATTCACGGGTGGGCACGCGGACACGCGTGCACGCAGACAGGGATGTAGGCCTATATGGCTATGCATACACACAGCAGCGCGCGGCTAGATCTATGTGCACACGGAAGAAACGAGTGTGTGCATCCATACACATATGTGAGTGTCTATATGTGTGTTTCCGTCCGTCCGTCCGTCCGTCCGTCCGTCCGTCCGTCCGTCCGTCCGTCCGTCCGTCCGTCCGTCCGTCCGTCCGTCCGTCCGTCCGTCCGTCCGTCCGTCCGTCCGTCCGTCCGTCCGTCCGTCCGTCCGTCCGTCCGTCCGTCCGTCCGTCCGTCCGTCCGTCCGTCCGTCCGTCCGTCCGTCCGTCCGTCCGTCCGTCCGTCCGTCCGTCCGTCCGTCCGTCCGTCCGTCCGTCCGTCCGTCCGTCCGTCCGTCCGTCCGTCCGTCCGTCCGTCCGTCCGTCCGTCCGTCCGTCCGTCCGTCCGTCCGTCCGTCCGTCCGTCCGTCCGTCCGTCCGTCCGTCCGTCCGTCCGTCCGTCCGTCCGTCCGTCCGTCCGTCCGTCCGTCCGTCCGTCCGTCCGTCCGTCCGTCCGTCCGTCCGTCCGTCCGTCCGTCCGTCCGTCCGTCCGTCCGTCCGTCCGTCCGTCCGTCCGTCCGTCCGTCCGTCCGTCCGTCCGTCCGTCCGTCCGTCCGTCCGTCCGTCCGTCCGTCCGTCCGTCCGTCCGTCCGTCCGTCCGTCCGTCCGTCCGTCCGTCCGTCCGTCCGTCCGTCCGTCCGTCCGTCCGTCCGTCCGTCCGTCCGTCCGTCCGTCCGTCCGTCCGTCCGTCCGTCCGTCCGTCCGTCCGTCCGTCCGTCCGTCCGTCCGTCCGTCCGTCCGTCCGTCCGTCCGTCCGTCCGTCCGTCCGTCCGTCCGTCCGTCCGTCCGTCCGTCCGTCCGTCCGTCCGTCCGTCCGTCCGTCCGTCCGTCCGTCCGTCCGTCCGTCCGTCCGTGCACCTATGTATGTGTGTGAGCATGCATGCCTGCATTCATCATATCCAATTAAGCTAATCGATATAAGTATATCATAAAATATTCAATATTTTTCATCCAGATTGTCAGCCATATGACGTATCAGTATTTTTTTACCGATACGACAACAACCAACATTTTAAGGCCTCTGCTGTCTGTACCGCGGGGAATGCGCCAGAAATGTACGACTTTGCCGTAGAATGTAAACACGCCAACGAACTGTGCCAACTGATTTTTAAACTGTGGCACGCAGCTGTTAACAACTGGGTCTAGGTTCTCCTGATCGCGGCGCCGAGCGTACAGACATTCCTGCACGCAAAATGCCGTCGTAGTGCATGGGAACATAGCTAGCGGGATGTCGGGCTGGCGTTCTCGAGGGTCGTGGAAAGTCGACGGGATGTGGCCAGTGATGCGGCGCGTATTGTAGTTGTGAGGACTGCGACTGGAGGCCGGACGGTCCGTGCAGGGGTCAGAAGATTCTGAGTTGTAGTTGGCCTAAACCACTTTTCCGTAGCCGGCCATTACAACGTTTCCTTCATTTCCTATAAAATTTGAATAGATCTGGTATCGAAAAATTCACAGCATATTTAACCTACGTTGATAGATAGATGTTCCATGGAAAATGCGTGAAATTCTAATACGTAATTTTCCCATAAACCACTTTTAAACATGATACCCTTTAATTCCTGCTAGAATCAGATGTCGTGTTGACATCACCAATCTAGACGACACCTGTATCAATAAGCAGACACACACCGACTGTCATCTGTCGTAATTTTACAGCTCTGATAGCACACTGCACGAAAACATAATTTCTAGTCACTCCATGCAACGTATGTCCTCACAGAAATTCAGACAACCTACATAATGCCATTTTTATAGGGTAGTCTGGGTAATGGCGGAGGAAAACCTTATTTTGATCGTACGTTAGTTGGACCTGTCGTTGCTGACGATCTGTTACAAGTGGAAGCCAGAACAGACAGGCGTACATTTGAACAGTTGTATGATAGTAGTATATAAAATGTATGTATAAAATAGAGCAAACAGGCTTAAGACGCACGATCACAACACGAAATGTCGAAGATCATACAAATTTGTACCATACAATCATACGCTCGCAAGCGTGCACGTACATACACATACATAGGCACACAAACATGTATGTACATACACTCAGATTTTCGCGCACGCATGCACGTACAAGTTTACTTCGAAATCGGTACGTTCCCATGTTAAGACATTGTTTCTTTCCGAAACACATGCATTACGTCGCATACCACAGCGCATGTACAATTCAAAGAGGTCCAATTTATTGAAACTTACCATATCTAGTACTGAATCTTCTACCCAAGTTACAACAAGTTAACCAAGTGTAATAATGTTTTATAAGACCATAATGACAATTAATTGGTTGTAATTATTTTCATTAAATTATTTCATTTTATCCAAAATTGAGTACATTGTACACCTTGTTGCTGAAAGCATTGCAAATAATACACGTGCTGAATCACATACCACTATATCATATTCAACATTTACAGTTAATTAAAACGGCTGAAATCGCCAAAAAGACGAGTTTCCAAAATTGGAAGCCTGGGAAGGTGGCAGTTTTATCAGTATTTAAATTCAATCAATAATTTTAAGTTAAAATATAAGAACAACAGGGAAAATAACCATCTAAAGAATAAAATGAACTTTTACCGATCTGAACTGGTTATCCCCTGGAGGAAAGTGTTAAAACTATTGACCGGGTACCCCGCGATGCTGTTACCACCAGTAGCCAGATAAGATAGCAACTGATAACAGTTCCTTACATGTTATACAGAACTAGTGAACCGATAGAGGAAATGCTCTTTGAAGTGACCGACTTATTCTTAATTTGGTTCTGCAGACCACATGGTTCACCTTCATTGACATCGCCCCTAAAACAATGACGAGTTCTCAGAACAGACGAAAGTGAACCATAGTAAAAT
This sequence comes from Oasisia sp. SBJ-2009, assembly GCA_964017155.1. Lineage (NCBI taxonomy): Eukaryota > Metazoa > Annelida > Polychaeta > Sabellida > Siboglinidae > Oasisia > Oasisia sp. SBJ-2009. The sequence goes on from OZ024858.1 coordinate 12,640,962, forward strand.
TATTATATGTACGTTGCTCATCTCTGCCATTTAAGTATGGATATACCTATTCACATAGTCATCATATCGCAATTGCAATGCCTCACTTCTTTTGAGGCCAACCGTACTCTTCAATAACCTGTCCCCGTCTGCCACATGAGAACTTACGTCTACTTAAGCCGACCTCCCATCAGCTTCTTCCGGAAACCTTCTTCCGGAAACCTTCTTCCACCCCTTCTCATTCCCCAGCTTCACCGTTTCCTGTTTCATTCACGAAATGCTCAATTAGTTTCGAAAACGCGGACTTTCAATAGTTGTTATATCGTCATTTAAAGTGTCAGTTAATGTACAGGGGTATATATATACATATATATATATATATATATATATATATATATATATATATATATATATATATGTTCCTTTAACATCAGCAGCGACTCACCAATCATTGAATTGTATTGTATTGTATTGTATTGTATTGTATTGTATTGTATTGTATTGTATTGTATTGTATTGTATTGTATTGTATTGTATTGTATTGTATTGTATTGTATTGTATTGTATTATCTTTAGCATTATGTATTGTAATCTTTTCCATAATATGTTGTACAGTTGTTGTTGTTGTTAAATAAACTTCAGTTCATTCATTCACTCATTCATCCACTGCCATGGCGTTTGTCCTCTGTGGTTCTTTCACGACGGATACAACGTTGTGGATTGTATAATCCACAACGTTGAGAGCCAGATGTCTAGTTAGTAGTTACATCATATACCCCATGGCTGCCATGTCCGGGTAGGCCAATTGAAATCGGATGGATGGCGGAAGGGCTAACCACAAAGCGCAATTAAGGTTAAAAAAGTAAATTACTGCGAGGTATCCAGGCTTATAATGAGTGCTCGTCGCTTTTTAGCTATGCTGCCGCTTCTGCAGAAAGACTACATTCATATACACCATTTTTTGTACTCATTCGTGTAGCTGAATGAACCGATGCAGTGAACCAATCTGCTGACACGATTCGTAGTCAAACATTCCATTTACTACGCTACAATGCCTTACCATGTTTACTGTATTTAACGCGAAAATACTATAACTGCGGTCATGCTACTATAACGCGCTACACGCAGCAAAAACGCCAGGAAGTAGGTTAACAAATCTATTTCGCGTTAATCGCTGACCAATTCCGGAGATCCGCTGCGCAGGGCGTCGACGTAGAAGGTCACGTCCCCATGGCGACGAACTTACGCCACGCCCACCTTCCGACTGACACGCGTCAATCACGCTCGTCTCGCGCGCAAAAGGCGATCGTTATTGCGGCGCAGACAGCGATTGGAGGAGGCTGGCCCGAGTCCTTTCAGAGGGCGTTACATCCCATAGAGAAAGCGCTGCCATTTACCGACCGCCCAAACTCGTAGTAGTGAACGTATTGCGAAATTATTTCCCATTGACGCCCTATATAGTATCGTTTTATAATGTCGGTTTCGACTGGTTTCGTGCAATTCGTACTTTTGGTTTATAAGCCAAATTAATTTTCATGCCATTGGCAAATGTACCGGCAGATCCCTGTTCCGGGTAAGATCCGTATAATCCGTTTTATGAAGAATGTGATACGTATGGGTTCTGCAAACGTGGCCACAGCGAAACACATATGGTAAACAACTGTAGCTAACCGGTTATAGTAAGTAAAACCGATTTGCACAGTAGGGCCATTGTTCACTCAATACTGTACCTTAGATAGGCTTATAATAAATTTAATTTGCCTAAATGATAACTTATGTTCTTTGCTTACACTTAATGTTATGCTTAAAGAATTGACGACAACATTTGACAAAGTAGCATACGCAAAACAATACACAGACTCACTCACTCACTCACTCACTCACTCACTCACTCACTCACTCACTCACTCACTCACTCACTCACTCACTCACTCACTCACTCACTCACTCACTCGCTCGCTCGCTCGCTCGCTCGCTCGCTCGCTCGCTCACTCACCCAACTACTCATGCACTCACCCACTCACTCACATACATGCTCACGCACACACGCGCACGACCGCACACACACACGTGTGTTGCGCGCGCGCGCGCGCGTGTGTGTGTGTGTTGTGTTGTGTTGTGTGTGTACATATACACTGTATATACATTCATATACATACATATATTTGTACATGCACACACCACACGCACGCACACACACACAAATAAGAAAATAATCGATCTTACAGTCCTGGGTACGACTTTCGCATTATATAAAAACGATGTTGTGTCTCGAATCTAGTTGTCGAAAATATGGGTTCGTTCGTTCGCTCGCTTGCTCGTACACATGCTGTATATACAATATACTATACATGCATACTGCTTTCGTATGTAGGTCAGTCGCTGATCTGTCTACGGCCCATAAATAGTCCGCCAGTGCTCGCCTATGCGACCGACGCCTCGCCGCCCGGTCGACTGAACACAACACTCGACATTATATATATATATGTATATATATATATATCTATATATATATATACATATACATATATATATACACTCGTGTACACACACAACAATATAACACACACACACACACACACACACACACACACACACACACACACACACACACACACACACACACACACACACACACACACACACACACACACACACACACACACACACACACACACACACACACACACACACACACACACACACACACACACACACACACACACACACACACACACACACACACACACACACACACACACACACACACACACACACACACACACACACACACACACACACACACACACACACACACACACACACACACACACACACACACACACACACGTATATCATAACACCAGCGGTTTGACACAGCTGACCCTATCTGCCAAACGCTCACGAGATATGACACGAATCACAGCTATGACTTCCTCTTTCGATTTGTCGCTCGCCATTCAGGATATGACCTTAATTAGGAACCTCTAAACTGAAACTTCACTGGCCTGCCACCACGTAAAAAAAAAGCCCGCAGAATGGACTGTTAGACACTGAGTCACTGACTATACGTTCAATATCTGAATACAAAACAAGAACGAAGAGGAGCCGTAAATATCGCCCGCTCCATGCACGTTGGTGCAAGTGCGTGGGCGGTGGACCTGGGGTGGTTTATGGTCGACGAAGTCAACCCGAAACCTCGGCGCTATTACGCAATTACCGGATACGTTTCACAATGGCAATCTATCTTAACGGCAACAACATTTTTGACGTGTTTTGGCTTCGTAGAAATGGTAGCTACTCCTTGTCAGCCCGTTACCCGGAATCACCCTCTCCGCCCAAGGGAGGTAGCAGCAGTCAGACGTACTCCGTCCCACTTGCTGACTTGATTGTAAGAACCAGGCTGTTCTCATCCAACATCAAAGGGCAAGTCGAGGAAATTACGGTTAGCTCCCGTCTTCATCGACAGACTATTTTCTCCCCGAAAGTGTTCATACAATGTTTACGTGTTAAGGAGCAACATTGAAATCAACAATATTTCGGGCTTATTAAATGCAATTTGTGCGGGCAGTGTACACCATATTATATTATGTTCTAATGAGGAATGAGCAAACTCGTAGTTGACTGCGGATTAATCACATGTAGTTAAGACAAAACGATTGAGCAGGCTCCCAGCTAGCAAAATCAGCTTATCAGAACGTTAGCAGAACGTTATTTCTATGTTACGATAACGTTAGCCGGTAACGTTCTCCTAACGTTTTTTTTTGTGGGAAAGTTTTCTTTACGTTCCCTTAACGTTACATATGGGAATGTTATTGCATAACCTAATTATAACCTTCTGCGAACGTTACGGGAACGTTACGTGTTTGCTGTGCTACAACTACAGGACAGATGAGACGTCCACTCCTAGCGCTGACACACGACTTCTCACAGACGGTAACATTGTCGCTGTGTGCGAGCGCTGCAACATTATAGCATCGTGATAGCGTCTGACTCCGGCAGACTGCATCAACTTCGCCCGGGTAACCAGGGTCAGTGGAGTGCACCCCAGGGTACAGGACTAAGATAATCCGGGACGCTCTACGAGGACAACTGGTGGGGGCAGATAAACCATTAATTTTAGGTCCAGAGCATAGTCTGGGTATGTGGAGCATACTATGTCCCCTCAACACATTTGAAATTTGTATTTTCTCTATATCTTTTTTAATGTGCCCTGTTTAAGTGAATAGGCCTACTAACGTAAACATCGATATAGAACATTTAAGCGTCTAAGACTACCGTTACTGGATCCACCTTTGGTCACGGGTGGCTCGCCTGACAGCACTTGACTAGACTATGTTGCCGTGAGAATAAAATACCTGCGTATAATGGTAAACATGTTGGTAGTCTCTGACAGACAGAATTTCCCTTGTTGGTTTTTTTCAAAAACAAATCGGTAGAATATGACGAAAATTCGTCTTGTTGCAGACGAAATAAAGATTAAATGAAATAAATCCATGAAAAGAAACATACATTATTGCATAGAGCAGTAAGTATAATTACTTTGTACGTGTGTGCATGCTTGCACATGTGCTTACGTGCGTATTTGTGTTTGTGCATTCGTTTTTTATATATTCATATAATTAATTATATCTCATTATTTTAACCGATATGCAAATATCAGTACGCACTATTGTAGGCCTAGTTAAACTAATTAGCGATGACTCCGGGTAGACGCTAAGGTTGTAGCGTTAATTACGAAACAACAGGTTGATAAAAAGAAAAAAACATTGACGTGAGGTATAATTAGGTAGTTAGATTAATTAGTGCGGTATTAAGGTGGACTCTTGAGCCCCTGGGATTTTTTGGAGCCTGTTAATTGAGCCAGCAGCTGTCCCGACGCTCCAAGGTGTGTCGGTGTAGCGGCACCAGCTTGCTGCATGTGTCTTGTGTACACCCGCCGGGAACGACAGAGCAAACCGTGACTCAACCGAGCCGGTAATATCGTCGTCGGGAATCACTCGTTAATGAGTCAGGCGTGACTCAGGGGTTAGCCATTTATCTATCCGCTTGTGATTCGTCGTCACCGAAAGACAACAAGGCACAAGGTACAAGCGCCAGTCGTCCTTTGTACTCCCCGTAATGGCGGCGTCATCACCGAGGAATGGCGATGCACTGTAGTTGTCTGGGCTAATTGGCATTATACCAGGCCAAGTGATGCAATCGAACCAGGGACTGTCTGGACGGGACACGTCCCAGGTGCCGAAGGCAGACGGAGCACATTGCAATGTCTGCTCTTTGATAAAGACATCGAAAAAATCCCCGGCGTATATAGGGGATTGTTTATGAAATAACAATAGAAATTAACGATCCAAAAGGTGCATATGCTCATCTTTGGAAATGTCATCACCTTCAACTAAATAAATTAACTCGTTGAATAGGAGAAGAAGATTGACGCTTTCTTCCGAACATAAGTATATTAAAACACACGAACGAAAAGTTACAATGGTGTTAATTTAGGAAAATAATGTGTCATCTAATCCCAATGGCTGATGAAGAAAGCTTTGCGTAGCCTGGAACACGTTTACTTCACACTGTTGGAAGATAGAAGAGCCATTCACGAAGAGTGTTTACCCTTTCCACTTGTCTTTCAAATATATGATCTAGTTCGTATTATACAGAAAACGTTCCCCCAAAAAGGAAAAGAAAGATGAGACCTGTTCAAATTGCTTCTTGAGACTACTCCGATGGGCTCTTAACTAAAAACAATTTGGCAAGGAAAACAGAGCAGGCCAGAACGAAGATATCTTGTACACGCTGCGTATGCAAAGATGCTAAATATGACATATATAATACGTCAGTGTCACCAACGATTTGTTTATGGTCAATGGAACTTGAATTAGGGGAAGGTGTGGGTAAGACGGCCCTGAGTCTAAGACTTCCACGATAAGGTGGTGCCGAAAACAGCTGATTAGTTGCAACGCTTCCGACTTTGGTCTAAGTAATACGCTAAGTGACGCCACACAAGGCGATGTCTAGTTGTCGGATAAATCGAAATATTGCATCGATTTTCCTCCACGATAACCTAAGGTGAATATCGCCACTTAGAAGCCTTCATGAAATACGTCAACGAAACAGCACTTATATTTTGGAAAACAGTTCACTGTGCGGACAGCATAGGCTCAATAAAAATAAAATTATCTTGAATATGCCCAATTACAGAAATGGTTTCATTCGGTATGATGTTACATGAAGGTAAACGGCCCCCTCGGCGAGATAATGACACGGTAGACGGCGCCGTCTTACCCGATGTATACCTAGTCACACAATTAATAGTTTATAATATATAATTATTCACCTATAATATTGGAAGTACTTTTTCTAAATACACTACCTTTTCATTCAGGAATTGTTTTACTGGTTAACTTAGTTTTGGGTTATTGTTGTACCCCGCTACAGATGGTTTGTTTACACCTAGTGGCAAATACAACGACCCTGGTGACGGCAATTGTTTTATTACTACACAAAGAACCTTACATTAAAATTCTTCATCGTGTTCTTCACAAAGATCACGTCTAACGTGTAGCATTATTTGGGTCCCCATAACTGCGTTGTTTTATCCTACATGCTTCACTATATGAGCGCGTCTTGCCACATCTTCCCTTATTTAAAGAGGGTGGGGGCTAAAAAGCTAGAAGAATCATTGCCCAAACGTAACAACATACCATTTACAGTAAATGCTAGTTAAATAATTCATCATACTTTGATATTTTCGGCGCTGGTCTAATCAATGCAACTTCTCAACACCTCATTAATAGACATTTCTAGATGAAAAGAATAATATATGGTGACTATTATATCTGGTAGGCGTAATACTATATATATATATATATATATATATATATATATATATATATATATATATATATATATATATATATATCAACAAATCATTTGTATGCGTATTCGAAATAAAAACAGAAATTAAACTAAAACTATTTATAACCATCGAAACACACAGACATATACACACACATACACACACGCACGCACGCACGCACGCACGCACGCACGCACGCACGCACGCACGCACACACACACACACACACACACACACACACACACACACACACACACACACACACACATTAATACGTAAAGTACATGAATCTATACTCATGGGCGCCGATATTCATTCGCCTCTTAATACTTTCGCTCGCTTCCCTTTTAAGCAATTTCCCTGCCTGGGATGACTGGGTGGTAATGTAAGAGTGATAGTCGGTGCCCCTGGTCTGGTGCCTGGGTGTGGGCTTAAGCTGTGTACCAAGCGTCATCGTGGAGAGCCGCTTATTCTTGAAAAACTAACTATGGTAGTCGTCAATCCGCTCAATGTATGCACCATTTAATGCTCAAATTGATTCTCCCAACTAAGTACAGACGAGAACGCCATTATATTCAGGCTAAACTGTAAATTTATTAACATATTATTTATTAAATTGTTATTAATTAAAAACAATTATTAAAGCTAGTTCGTATCCTCATAGTTTGTCATCTTCATTAAATTAACAAAAAAATGTAATATTCGCACAGACACTCAATTGGTTAAATCCTTTAATAGTAATAATAATAGTTATGCAGCGCTTAAATTCACAGGAATGCAAGCAGGGGCGCGTAACAAGTAACAAGAAGCAAGAAGAGTTAGCAGGGACGTGGGATTTTTTATAACGACCCACATGCCAACCCATTCAAAGGATGATTATTTTGACTTGTACAAAACATTAGGCCAGGTCACCGTTGCCGCGGGGAGGGCGACATCCTGCGGCAAAGAGTGACAATAGGCCACATTTTGCCTCGTCACAATCCACGTGTCTAAATCTTGGTTGTATCCGCCCTTTCGAACCACGCCCCGCAAAATTCGAGTGTGTAAAACACGCCATAAGCGAGAGGGGCCAGACCGGTGTCTCACTGCTGCAGGTAGCGCCGTCGATGTCATCGCCACACCGTTCTTCGGCTTCCACATATAGCCAGCGCTGTCCAACGCCATGTTTCTGTGCGTTCAGCGTACTTCACTTGGCAGACGCCGATGTCTTCTACGCCCGGCGCTGCAACGGCGGCCCCGGGTAGCAGCCGACGCCAAATTTAGGGCGTCCAGGCGAAGCTACGTCACCGGCGACTCCGCGCCTGCGCAACAAGCGTCTGACGGTGGTCACGTGGTCGGACTGTACCGCCATATTTGGAGCACGACCTAGGTCACTATAACCTAGCAACGAAACGCTGTGGTTAAACGTAGAAGGGCACGTGATGCAGATGACGCTCACACATGGAATTACGGCGCTTGATAGTTCGCGCGGACCATAGCGAAACTGTAGACAAACGTCGAGCCAATTACGCTGGTCTCTTCGCCACATATTCGGGATTATTAGTGTTGTTTATAACGATCCATATCCTGTAAGTTTCTTATCCCCTATCTCTGACTAGCATATCCCCATCTTCCCGTCCACCCTCCCCTCTTCCACTCGCTTCCACTTCCTCTTTTCTCTTCCCTTCTTCAATCTCCCTCCCTCCTTTCCTCTCTGTCTGTTTGTCTGTCTGTCTGTCTGTCTGTCTGTCTGCCTGTCTGCCTGTCTGCCTGTCTCTCTCTGTCTCTTTCGCTCTCTCTCTCTCTCTCTCTCTCTTTCTCTCTCTCTCCCCCTCTCACTCTCCACTAGCTAAATAAATTCCTCCCTCTTTCCTTTCCTCACGCCTTCCATACCCATCCCTTCAATCTATCCCTTCAATCAATTAATCTTCCGTCCTTTCTCCTTGCTGCCTGCCTCGCTCAATCGCTCCATAACATGGATTCTACAACAACATTGAACGATTTGTATATATCACTTTTATTCGAAACTAACATTTGTAAATACGTTTTGGTGTCAACACCATTATTTAAATTACCTTCTATTTCTATATTTCAATTAATCTATGTTCTAATGAGAATAAAACGGAACCTCACAATGTTGTCTGCCTTGATGTAAATATTCACAATCACTAGAGTATATGACCACGTCCGTTGGAAGCGGGTCCTGATTATGCTATAAATATCATATCACAGACAACGGCTACATTAGGTGCACTGGGCCACGTCTATTTATAGGTACTGGGTCTTCTTCACATGCGCCGCGTTCCAATCTTATCAGATATTCAAGGTAGCATCAACATCGGTTTAAACAAGTATTTTTTAACGAGACGTACGTGTACCTTCCTTCGCTAACGGGCAACTCAACCGCCACTTAGCTGTCTGTTTACAGTATGTCCAAATATGGTTGCATACAAATCGATTTGTCAAAGGTAGCTGGCATACGCCGACCTAGTCTACAGTGTGGCTTCTAATTTGGTGTGACTAATGTTGATCTACATACAAATACGATGGCTTAGAACAGAACTAATAGTCGCTGTAGAAAGTCGTGTTCCTCGTGCCATCAGATCAGGAGGACACTCTAAGACGCATTCACCTCAAAATAATTAGGCCTACCATTTTGCCATCTGAAGACATGACCGGTCCATTTCCATTTCATTTGGTAATGCCTATATTGATGCGTTTTTATTTCGAATAGTGCATTTTATCTTACGTTGTCTTAAAAAATGTGTATCATTAATCAGTAGCAGGTAATGTACTCTGTCTTTAATAGTTTTTATTATCTTAAGGAACGTGAAAATTATGCAATTAATGAAATACACTCCGATTTGCGACACGTCATGTACGATGGCGCAATAAGTAGGGGGTGAGGTTTATGTTTGGTTCGTGTATAATTTAGCACTATTTTACTATTGCTTTGCATTATTTAGTAGGAAAGTGAATGGACACCACTTTGATATATTACATAAAATATTGATTACATATTACGGTAACCATGAATCCTTTTGTGTGATGTCAACTGCGAAACCGAATTGACTTTTCCAATTTTGTGTACCTGGCAAACGTATCAATACGATATTGCCAGTAGTATTAATCCTCGTCATTCCCGATATGTTGATATTACATTGAGGTGTGTTGCTCTATAGCTACTGTGAACATTTGGAAAGAGACATAAAAGTAACGCTGCCATTAAGAGACCACATAGGCCTGAATGTAAGTGCAATTGTCGGAGTGACGTACACTGATCTAAAATGGGTGCGGAATATTATCCAGGAAGGTTTGAAATTTATTAAAAACACAGGATAACCAAAAGTAGCACGAGGTGTCCACTAGCCCCAAAATTAGAAACCGTGCGCCCTGACTAATAACTGTGCACATCAATAAATGTGATATTGTTTACGTAATGGTAACCATGACAGTTGAAACAAACAAACAAACAAACAAACACACGTCATGTGTACACGTAACAATCACCATGAACGTGGAAATACCGCGGTTACATGTAATCAGTACAATGGCTGTGCAAGCGGAAACAATTACGCAAAATAATGGCTCGGTGAGTATATATACACACAACACTAGTGACTAAGTGAGCGGCAGTTGTACACTTGTAACAATGACAAATAGATTATAAATTACGCATTACTTGGATACCGTTGTTTTACGTAAAATAACGACCGAGGAGTGAACATTCCGGGATAACACAGGTCATGCATAACCCGCCCACCGACTATAGGTGTTTCGCCAACCACCGGGGACTACTTTACGCCGAAACACCGGGGTATGGGGCCAATCACACCAATTGGACGCGTGTGGTATGGTAAGACCTCCAGGGCCGTCTAGCTTGTAAACGTCGCTACAGTCTGTCTACAAAGTCTTTTTTACCCATGTTAGTTGCCAACTAGTCTTTTTTCCTACGTTGTATTAAAATGTCAATGACAAATGGTTAGTGTCGTGCATGTCTCCAGTGCTCACGGAGTTAGCCGGGCTGCCCACTGCAGCGCCGTCCAACTGGTGTCACCATGATGCAGTGATTGCAGCTTTGGAATTTCGTACCAGGGTAGTCGAATTGTGCTCTCACACACACCGGTGCTGCTAGAATTCACGTCGTGTAAACGAGCAACTGCCTTCGTCAATGGTGATATTATAATCATGTTTATAATAGTAGCTATGTTCATAATACTTTACCCTAAACAGTTTTTCTACCTACCTGCCGGTCTGTCTACCTACTTATTTCTCCATCTACGTACCTACTTACACATACATACGTATACGAGGGGAGCGGTGTTCGCGCGGTAGAACGCCGGACTGTCAATCGAGGGGACGGTGGTTCGATCCCACCTACTGCCGTTTCGAAACTTAGGCAATTTCGTTTACCCCACATTTGGCTGTGTCTTTCGGAAGAGACACTAAAAGCCGATGGTCCCTTCTATCTGGTGTCTATGCCAGGGGAAGTAAAAGATCCCACACAGGGGTAAATGTGTAACCTGTAGTGGACTCACTAATTCTAGAGAAGAACTCATGCGTTAGCCCAAGTTTGGGCTGTTTGGAGGAAACCACCTAAGAACTAAGAGCTAAGATACGTACACACACTCTTTATCTCACAAACACGCACACACACGCGCGCGCGTGCGTAAGCACACATGCACGCACACACGCACGCACGCACACACACTCACACACACATTCACATGCATATCAAAGAAAAGATGCAGCATGTCGTGGAACGGTGGCAAATCGACGTATTCTGTGCAATCAATCTTCCTCAACTACGGCGGCTGCTGTAAGCGTTCGCCGTCGGGGCGTCGGGTGGCCGAACTATTGACACTTATAAATCCATACATTTTAGTATAATCTAGGAGTTATGTGTAAAATACAACAAAATACAACCATGCACTGACTCGGGTGCAATGAAACCTGCCCTCTGTGGTTCTCGCGTGGTCATCCCGGATGTTATCAAAAGTGAACACATTTGCAGTGTACAACGTTTCCCTAGATATAACAAGACCTTTTCGAAATTAAGCTTAACAAATCCAAACTTAAGTATTTACCCTCTCAAACGTTAATTTATCAAACGAGGTATGCACCTGTTCGAGAAAATTACCCCCAAACTGAGGTGCCCCCCCAAAAAAAAAAACAGGTAAACTACATGTATATCAGCCAGCACTATACATGACGTACAAACACTGGACCCTGTAGTTGGAGTCATCTTAAACAGTATTGCCACCGCTGAAGAAACATGCCACATATTGTTTCACTAGAGATTTAAATGCCTAACAAATCTGCATAATGCAATTATACTGTTGATCCTACATTCAATAACCGAGTTAAAACACAGGGGTTTATTTAATTACCAAGCATAGACACGAGTGAGAAATCGTTGCTTTCAACGCATGCAATGAAGGGTAGCTGCAGCTCAGACGATTATAAGACTGCGGCGCGATCAGGGTATAAATCAGTGCTGAGCGAAGAGGGGCATTATAATATCATTATGGCCAGATACATCATGCCACACCCAAAATGAACTGTAGCGCGTTGTTTTTTATGGAACCCGTTACGTCGACACCACATCGCCCGGGGGAAGTAATGGTCTGCAATGTTGTAATCACAGACGTATATATATATATAGGGCCTACAAGTCCGTGGTGTAATATATTGCGCGCGTGCATTGCCGTGATTCGTTATAACATATCGGCCAATAAATAGATACGATTGCGCGCGCGTTCCAACCCACTTACTGCGTTGCCATGACTACGGGGGCTGCGAAGCCAAGGCGAGACACTTGCTGCAGAAGTGAAAAATAACTCGCTGCGGGATCCTCAGCGTCAGTGGCAGCTGGGACAGAACTAGTTCAAGGCCACGCAGGGCAGAACCTCGGATCACCCACAGAATGTTATCGGCGCGCTACGAAGAAAATCTGCATTGTTCGCTTCAAACGACTCCCTTTATTCTGTTACAAGTTTGTAGCAGATTTCCTGTCATACGTCTGCACATTCGTAAGTGCGTATACGCTCGTCCACTCACACGGTCGCACGTACACACGCAAACACGCACGACGATATATTGGCGACCCCCACAGCGCGCGCACGCACGCACGACTTTTTTCAGTGTACATCAATTTGATTTTACATGTTTGCAACACGTACATGTAGAATGAAGCTCAACATTCGTTGTAGTGAACCGCGACAGTTGGTCCTTGGGCTAATCTGAAATGTAACACCGACACAAATACGTATGACGATTGACGTAACACACGAGCTCTAGTGCGCAACAAAGCCTCTTCTGTCCAACTGTGTAGTCGGAAATATTACAACTCTTTTACACATATTTGCATACAAATTAATTATACGTCTGCAATCTTACCATAACCTTTGATTTTTTAACGTTTAAAACTACGAATCATCCACCTATTATAACTTTCAAAACCACACGGAACCAAGTGGTTGTCCTACTTTACTCACTGCAACGCCGTGTTATTAATGGCTGGGCGTGACCTTTCGAAGAAAACCTACTTCAAAATAACCTCAGCCCGTCGCCTCCCGTTACTATGTTGATTGGATCCGCATGTCACAGCGCGTACGTCTCTCAGTCAGTGGCCTTGCTGGCCTCAGACAACATTAACATTTAGGATTCATTATACACTTTGTGTCTTTTTAATAATATTACGCCATACGCTTGACGATGAACAACATGTCATATGTATCCCATATAAAAGTTTCTGGTGAATAGTCACTTTAAAAAATAATTAAAATCCACCTACTATGTACGTGTAAACATAACGCGCACAGTATTCGATGTACGTGTTCTCACGCGGAATGAAAATACATCGGCTCTAGTCTGCGGAAAGCTATGTGACATTTTGTGACCTCGATCAGCGTCAGTCGGTAGACTTTGAACTTCCGGGATCTGCCCTAGCTGCCGACGATATCAGCACCCGGGTCGACGGTCTCTCAGCTACCGGACGACAACGGTGGAGTTTGCGTTCCACTGGGTAGCATTACAAAGTGTTTGCGTAATGCTAAGTTCCCGTGATTGATCTAACGTTGAGCGGTGTGGCTCTGCACGTCGAAAACAATCCTTGTGGAGCGTTGCTTGGCGCATTGGCTTGAACATCGGACTTCCCGTGGAGAGAACACGGTTTGAATTGTGTACTTTCCTTTCGAACCCTGGACAAGTTCGTTCAAACTACATTCATTCACTCGATCACTCTACATGTTGACTACCTGGCTATATGTAGTGTTGGATATTACGACGAATTATATTATTGGACGAATAACCTTTGCACTTTAATTGTAGCGTGGCTGAATACTTCTCTGAGAAGGAGCAATGGTGTTCCGTTGAACAGGTCTGCGAAGGAATAGTGTTTAAATAATGTTGAGCAGTCCAAAGTATTATATACCAAGCTATATGACTTACCTATAAGTGCTCGTTAAAGCAACCTTAACTGTTCGGTACCCAGAATAAAATAATTAATGATTTTAATATTTTTTTATTAGACGAGTAACTTTAATTGCCAGTAAATGTGTTCTTTGAAAAACTTACGTAATATTGAATCCATTTGTATTGGTCGCATGGTAGTTTATCGGCTTCCAAAACACAGTGAAAAAAAATTAAATGTTAATAGTTTTAAAATTAGAAAGGTGATTTTATCGTTTAAAAAACAACAGACCATGCTTATTCAAAACATTGTTCGAAAACGTTATTGTATTTTCGAAGGTCGGCTTATGTATGCCTATACATTTATGTTCGTTGTGTTACTGTGTTTTGCAAGTCGATGAAATAACCATGCGACCAGTGCAAATGGATCAAATACTACTAAGTAACTTTTTTTGTAAGAAACACTTACAGGCAAAATTACTCGTCTGTAACGAAAGCGGAAATGCAATCTCGGTCCGTGCGCGTGATAGGGATCTGTGAGTGCAAACTCCCAGCACATAACGTCAACGTCATATGACAGGCTATTGCACTGCATCACATGATACCGATTCACATGACATCGTAACATATTACTTTGCATCACATGACATTATATCATGCAATAATTATAAGCTGTCAGATATTACCAAAGCGTTTAGTTGATGCACATGTCACAAACCTACATGTTCATCTTGTATAATACCAACACGCGGTATTTGTGTTCACAGCAAATGTTAAACATTTTGTTTACGTACATATCACAGACAACGGTCTGCCCACATACTGTTAGACGCTCACTATGTAGGAAATGAGCCTCTCATCAGCATAATTGTTTTATTCTGTATTCCCAGTACCTACTTAATTCAATCACGTTAATGTTCTAAAAAGGATATTCTTTCAATCCAGTGGCGTAGCCAGAATTTCGCATTGGAGGGGGCCACCCGAATCAGGCAGCCAATTATTGGTCCTCCGTTCAACACCATATTAATCTCTTTCCGGGATTGGGGGCGGCATAGCCCCCTGGCCCCCCTTTGGCTTCGCCACTGGTTTAAACCATTTCCGAGTCTCGACATCCTTGAAATGGCCTATAGTCTCAAAGACACTGGCTATGTATACATATACACTGAACATAGAAGAACACTTAAGGTATTTCCCCCACTCGCCAACACGTAGGCAGAAAGACCGACATTTTCACGACAAATACAATATGGCGGTCTCCCCCTACTTGGCATAGAAGGAGAGTTCGCAGCACTGTCGTTGTATGTCGCCAGAGGCATAGCGCGCGAGGCGGGGGATGATTGCGTAACAGCACAACACCGCAAGGCACGCGGAGAAACCGCAAAACACGCCGCGATGACTTTGGCCCGCAATGCACATAAATAAGAAGGAAATATTGTAAGTCGGCGCAGCGAGTGAACTTGGCGCGACACAATGGATGTCTTGGTATGACGCTTATTGGGTCACTGAACTAGCGGTCGTGTCTGTATATGGTGCCGCCTTCTTGCCCTTATATAGTCATGAAATGCCTGTCCACCTTCGGAGAGTTTTAACAGGGACAATGGGTATTTACCACATATGGACTAACTCCAATAACTATTCAAACACAATGTTTGTGCTTCTGCTATTAACTAGTCTATGCATTTAGGCGAACCATAATGATCGGATTGAAATGCGTACAGTCTTCAAATGGAAGTCTGTCTGTTGGTGCAGGCGTTAATCGAAGCTGTCTGGAATTTGGGTTTCGCCACTCCTGAGTTTGTTGTTCGTTTCTTGCGGCGCGGCGCGTCTACGCATCGTTGCGTTGTTTCAAGGTTGAAACAACGGACTAGCGGTGCGTGTGAATTCCCCTAATACAGGCATCTATGGGCGCTACATTCTTGCGACGACGTCGCTCACGTGGTGTGCTCGGTTATTCGCTACGTTGACGTTGTGAAGTATTTGTGCCGTTTCTGTAGCAATAACACACCGTCCTATTGCTTGTTACACATCCTCTCATACGGTACCTGTGACAACGCGATGCTGACCCACGCATTAACAAGTGCACATAACATAACAGTGCACATAACGTATTTGATATTATTATATTGAAACACGCTTTGCCGTTTACTGCTCTGGTGTTATTAGCACACCTGAACTTCTCTGGGGAGTACTCGGCCATGTTGCGATTAGTGCACGATGTATATTTATTCATACAATCGAACCAACTAATCGGTCGATCGATCGATCGATCGATCGATCGATCGATCGATCGATCGGTCGGTCGGTCGGTCGGTCGGTCGGTCGGTCGGTCGGTCGGTCGGTCGGTCGGTCGGTCGGTCGGTCGGTCGGTCGGTCGGTCGGTCGGTCGGTCGGTCGGTCGGTCGGTCGGTCGGTCGGTCGGTCGGTCGGTCGGTCGGTCGGTCGGTCGGTCGGTCGGAGCCGGTCGGTCGGTCGGTCGGTCGGTCGGTCGGTCGGTCGGTCGGAGCCGGTCGGTCGGTCGGTCGGTCGGTCGGTCGGTCGGTCGGTCGGTCGATCGGTCGGTCGGTCGGTCGGTGGGTCGGTCGGTCGGTCGGTCGGTCGGTCGGTCGGTCGGTCGGTCGGTCGGTCGGTCGGTCGGTCGGTCGGTCGGTCGGTCGGTCGGTCGGTCGGTCGGTCGGTCGGTCGGTCGGTCGGAGCCGGTCGGAGCCGGTCGGTCGGTCGGTCGGTCGGTCGGTCGGTCGGTCGGTCGGTCGGTCGGTCGGTCGGTCGGTCGGTCGGTCGGTCGGTCGGTCGGTCGGTCGGTCGGTCGGTCGGTCGGTCGGTCGGTCGGTCGGTCGGTCGGTCGGTCGGTCGGTCGGTCGGTCGGTCGGTCGGTCGGTCGGTCGGTCGGTCGGTCGGTCGGTCGGTCGGTCGGTCGGTCGGTCGGTCGGTCGGTCGGTCGGTCGGTCGGTCGGTCGGTCGGTCGGTCGGTCGGTCGGTCAATCTATCAATCAGTTAACCAATAAATCAATCAACTAATCAATCAACCAATGAACGGAATGGAATATTGCAGCACTTGATCAAGCTAAACATGACTGATGTTTTCCAAGTGACGAGGCCGAGTGCTGAGCTTCCTTTATCGTCCACCCTGTGCCGTGATTCATCCAAAGGTTTCATCGACTCAGTGTTCCTTGAGCTAATACGATGCCTCATTTATCTCGATGTTACTAGAGCATGTCCATATGGACACTGCACATTCAGTTTCCTTCAGTTTCCATTTAGGCTCCACTTTTACGGAGGCCATGTTCAAACGAAATTATAACCGATAAATCGTTGATGATTTGAGATAGCGTGCAGTTGGAACAGTACAATGTTAACCGTACCACATTAAGGGTAACCCTCCGTAATGATAATAATAATAATAATAACATTAAAATAATACTAATAATAGGGTAACTTCTATTGCGCCTAAATCTTTGGAAACCAAACGGTTAGTCATTCTCTTCGTCTACGAAGAGAAGAAGCTCGTTGACCATCATGCATATCAAAAACTGTTCAGTATTCATTGTATAAATACAGTAACATATTTTTTACACATATACAAACATTAAAAGCACGATGCAGCATTCGTATGTAACACAATAATATGCTTAACAAAATAGTTTATTATATTTGACACGTAATATATCCCAAACGGGGTCGGTGACTCCTTTAAGACAACATGTCATAGTATAAACAATATTCCGGCGGTCGGGAATTGTCTAGATACGTCAGGGATTATCTATGAAAGAGAGAGATATATATATATATATATATATATATATATATATATATATATATATATATATATATATATATGTATATGTATATGTATATGTATATGTATATGTATATGTATATGTATATGTATATGTATATGTATATGTATATGTATATATATATATATATATATGTATATGTATATATATATATATATATATATATATATATATATATATATATATATATATATATATATATATATATATATATATATATATATATAAACCAACACATCCTCGTCACCCGGACTGCCCTCCTACGCGGTGATGCATGCCCACGACTACAGCCCATTTCCAAATACTGGGCCCTGTGTATACATAATTAGTCAGCGCTACGCTACTCTCCGGGCAGTAGCGGTCTGTGGGCGGTCAGTTCGTGTGGCCAGTCATGGTCTGACAGTGCTCGAGGACTCAGAGCCGAGATTCGGGTCGACGACCGTGACGCTACAGGAAGCGCTGACGTCCAGTTCAGGGTCATCTACGTCGAACGCCGAGTGGTAACAGCGAAACGACGTCGACTTCGATTCACGCAGAGAACTGTTCACAGATGTCCGCGACAATAGAGCTCCTTATTAATTTTACATAAAACACAGACGCATAATAATCTTTCCCTATGTATGATATTACACACACCGATACAATAACATCAACATCATCATTACCATCATCATCAGTATAGCGATAATAATAATAATAATAATAAGGTAACGTATATTGCGCCGAAATCATTGGAAGCCAAGGTCAAAGGCGCACCAAAACAAAACGGTTCTTCAGTTTCGGAGTCAGTCAACAATATTCCAGTCGTCAACAGTTGTATTGATACGCCTGGGAGCTTTGGTGGATATGGACAATGTGGATATTATGGATAAACAAGGTTACAGATGTATGTTTTTAAGTGACGTAATAGTTTCAACTGGGGGAAGTATATTCCAAAGAGTCGGTGCAGATACCACAAAGGCCCTAGTTCCAACGTTAGTATTTATTCTAGGGACAAAAGTCAATCAGAACTTGACAGTTTTCTAACAGGATCGAGTAAGCAACGAATGAAATCAGATGGGTGCCTATATATGAAAGTGTCAAACAAAAATATATATTTTATTTCTGACCCAAAATTTGGATTCTTTTATCATACTATATTGCCATCACTTGTCAAACTTCTTGCAATGCTGGCGTGTGCATTCAACCACTTAAATTATGTGTTTTATATTTACCACCGAACTGCCGCTAAAATGCTCATCTCAACAATAATTATAATAATTTATATAGACCCTATATTCGTTGCGTGGCAGCATCGATTCAGTGGCTATACTGTCTATATTTTAACGAACTTTTACATGTTCTATCATTCAATGCTATGCTCACAACAGAGTATGTCATATGTTTATATATCTATATTAATACGCTGACTGTGGGTCACTGTAAGAGCATCTCCCCGGGGCGGCCTAATCCGATAACCTCTTTTTATGTGCATTTCCTTCGTTCACTGGCCTCGACTCTATCATCTATCAACTGGCGATGTATTAACATGTAAATGTGTGTAGGCATCTACATTTCTTTACTTTTTGAGTCGACGAATCGCGTTGTGACTTTCGATCAGCATGAGTACCGCTGTGACATTACGTACCTAAGACAGACTGCATGCAGTGTCGTAATCGGTGACTACATACATAAAGTTGTCACGTCAACGGGAAGGTTCTTTTTAATATCAGACTGTTGTAGTGGTTATAACAGATATCTAAACATCTGATATATGCACGAGTGCAGTTGTGTGCGCGTTCGTATGCGTGCGCGTGTCTGTGTATCTGTGTGAGCATGCGTGCGAGCGTATGTGTGTGCGTGTGTATCCGTGAGTGCGTGTGTATACTCACTTGACTGTATGAATATCCACAGGCCATTATGACAAGGCTGAACAGGCGCGGGGCTATAAATAAACCTGACCCACTCTTAACTATACAGCGTGTGTGTTGTACGTATTCAGTACAAACCGTGTGTGTTGTACGTATTCAGTACAAACCGTGTGTGTTGTACGTATTCAGTACAAACCGTGCGTGTTGTATGTATTCAGTACAAACCGTGTGTGTTGTACGTAATCAGTACAAACCGTGCGTGTTGTATGTATTCGGTACAAACCGTGCGTGTTGTATGTATTCAGTACAAACCGTGTGTGTTGTACGTAATCAGTACAAACCGTGCGTGTTGTACGTATTCAGTACAAACCGTGCGTGTTGTACGTATTCAGTACAAACCGTGTGTGTTGTACGTATTCAGTATAAACCGTGCGTGTTGTACGTAATCAGTACAAACCGTGCGTGTTGTATGTATTCAGTATAAACCCTAATGACGTACTTGGGGACATTGGGCCAGGGAAATATACTTTTTAACCACACACATGACAAAGGAATCGCCTTTTCACATGCTCGAATATGTTTGCTCTCCCATGTTTGACATATCCTAGATAAGTCACTGTCTCACTGATAAACCTTATATATATATATATATATATGTATATATATATATATATGTATATATATATATATATGTATATATATATATACATATATACACACATACACACACACACACATACACACACACACACACACACACACACACACACACACACACACACACACACACACACACACAAACACACACACACACACACACACAAACAAACACACACACACACACACACACACACACACACACAAACACACACACACACACACACACACACACACACACACACACACACACACACACACCACTGCTAACAGGATACAACCATATTTATTTTGGTGAAATGGCTTGAAACTATCCCACACCATTCTGCACTATTTACCATTAGAAGACGCCAGCAGGAGGGGAACTCCTGACTGTCCTTATCGCTCGTGTCCGTCCTGCGGCCACTTATCGGGGCACAGCTCCCGCTGCCAGACGCCGTAGTGGGGCGTGCCTCGCTCCTTATCAACGGGGACACTTGGCGACATGGGGTAATGGTCTATGTATGTGAAACCTGGTCGTGTCCGGTTGGATTGTCCGAAATTATCCCAACCCCATCAGCCTGATCGTGTGTATATCTATAACTTAAATGTATACGTATAACTGAAACCAGAAGCGGTCCCAGTGTCCTGTTCGTCCGTCTGAGTACCTCTACTTTACGGTGTCTCCTTATTGGATGACAGCGGTGGCGAAATTGTCAACAATTGGCGTGTCATTAACTGTGTTAACGGGCACCAGAGCGGAGATATATTTTACGAATAAAAGTCTTACTTACATTCGTGATGCAAACAGATGGTCACATTAACATATCATGACATAAAACACAACATAATTAAGTTGGTAGTTGTTACTTCAGGGTGAGTGACGGGCATAGATAACCATTGGCTCGTTTTATCATTACTATAGATACCACAAATAACAGAACGTATTGCATACACATGATGTCAATGTATATACCAGATTATCGCTCGCCGGTAAAAACATCGACAGGAATTATGTGAGAACAATTATACGCATAATACACATCTCTGTTCTCTAGTCAGCGTATTAAAATGCGTAAAATCAAACCTGAGCAGTACCGAATGGAGTTATCCCATATACTCTAATGCGATAATTGCTTCTAGCGAAGCATTCCAGACAGTAATTCGATTGCATTAAGCACAACCGGGCCATGATTACAATTAATACATAGGTAGACTATAGTGCTAGATAAACCCGTTTTCACTTTCATATGACTCACAAATACATGAGCTTAACACACGTCATTAAAACAAACCACATATATCCACGGCATTCAACTATCGAAGTATATCCCTGACTTATTTATACACAGCGCATCTGAATTTAACCGGCACGTCACACTAGCCACTCTCAATAAAACGCGACGAATTCGCGATTAATTTCTGCACAAAAAACGTGGATTAATTAAGACAAAATACACACAATTATTATACATTTATACTCGCTAAACGGCGGCGCATTGTTCAACGAACGGTCGCGACGTCTCGGGACAATACAGGCACTGATTCATAACGGCGAAGCTCGCTCACTCGCTCGCGCCGGAATCGTCGGCGCTAGAAATGGGGGTGACAGCTGCGTGCGTGGTCGCGCCGCCATATATGGACAGCGGCTTGCCATACATGGCCGCGGTGAGCGCTACGCTGCCGGATTCTGGCGCTCACGTGGTCGCCGCTCGATAAAAGTGAACCGATCCGGGTGCTAGGCCGTCAGTTTCTCGGTGAGAGCGCAGGGTACGGTACGGCAACCAGAGCCTACACACTTTTGTAAGCACTTTTCATCTCCGCTAACAACAGAAACTCAATCAAGATGTGTGACGACGACGTAGCCGCTCTGGTAGTCGACAATGGCTCAGGCATGTGCAAGGCCGGTTTCGCAGGAGACGACGCTCCGAGGGCCGTGTTCCCGTCCATCGTCGGCCGACCCAGGCATCAGGTAAGACGATTTTCTAACTGGAATTTTAGTCGGTAGTACAGACTGGCCCCACCCTCGGGATACAGCTACAGGATATCCCAGCTACATACTGTGTCACGCCCACCCCCTTCCTATGCATCGGTGGGTTAGCTTTAGCCGTTAGCTTTGCGGTTAAGGGTATATGAAATTAAATATTTTTTATTTATGAACAAGTATATTATGGGCGTAAACTGAGTCAGTGGGGTTTATTTAACGTAACACACCCCGGTATCTAGGGTGATAGATGAAATTAATCATGCTGTTGTAAGATTAATAAGAACAGTCGCGTTGTTAATGCTCATTAGAACTAAGCAAATCGTTTTAAAATTCAATCTTGCGAAATTTGTCCGGGGAACGGAACATTCAAACAACGGGACGCAGCGTCCATACTCTTCTTCTAGTTCTACTTCCGCTGTGGTTTCCGTCTGTTTTCTATGCATTTACATTCTGGATGCCTCACTTTCCACTGGGAACGATTTAAAAGTTTGTTCTATAGTTCATCTGGGTCCTATCTTGTTCTATCTCTCAGTCGCAGCTGTAACTGTTAGAACAAGTTGCATAACCGTTATTTTTTTATTAAATTCGAAAGGAAAACCGATCGTCGGGCGTGTCTGTCTAGCGTCAGCGTCAGGATGTTATCAACAGTAGCTGATCTGAACCAAGTCTGTGTCTCTTTACTACATTTTTTTGGCTCGCTAAAAGGGCAACGCAGCTAATAGAACGGTAAGATTGAGCTATACCGGTAGGATTGATGAATCCCATTATGGACGGGCGTACGAGAGAGGAGGGAGGGAGGGAGGCTGACCTGATGGCTTTAGCATCACACCCCACCACACCCCACCGGCCGGCCGCAGTCACTACTTATCTACATATATGGCATTTCGGGATGGGGCGGGAGGGAGGGATGGAGGGATGCGGTGGCGGGTGGGTCACGTGACGCGGGCCACGGCAAGGGAGAGACAGGAATGCCAGGGATTCCGTCCGCCCGCGCGTCCTACTGGGATCGCCCGCCCGATATCAGGGCAGTGGGCGGGATACGTCTGGCGTCTCCCCGGTCTCTCCCCGCCCTAGCCGCGCGCCGCGGTCTAATATTAGCCGTCACGGGACTTGGCACCGGGAACGACCGGCCGGTCTCGTCTGACACGAGGGAATGTATTCCCTATCCCTTCCCTTCCCTTCCCGGGCTGGACTTACATCGCGCGATTTAACGATCCATTCCCTCATTTTATCTTTGCTGTATATAATTATGTTTTATCGCCGATTACTGTTCCGTTTCCCGCTTTCTCTTTGCTGTTTTATGTTTCTTCATCGAATACTGTTTCGTTTCCCGACTACTGTTTCTCTTTTTGCCGTTTCTACTATTCGTCCATTTATTGTTTAATTATAATAATCCTTGGTTCAGTTGTGATCATTTAAACACTACTTGGCACTTGCACCTATTAATCATACTGGTTTGGCCGCCGCTGATTGGAGTAGGGTTTACTACATACTGACTATTATAAACTATATTCATTGTTCTGCAACTTCCGAAAAAATTCAACTTTTTTTGGCCAAACAATCCACAAACTTATACGATACATACCCAACTGCTAATTGTCCAATACAATATTACGACAACACCCAAATGTCGCAACACACATTTAACAGACTGAAAACGCTTATCTACAGATGTTACTCGCTAATTAAAGACACGTGTTGCCGGCCACGTCGGTGGCTATCACCAGCGGTCAATTAACCTAGTTGACACGTGAGGCTTCCCTGCCAGCTGTTGTCGCGTTAATTAGACACGTTTTGACGACCAAATTTTAGACCTCTGTAAATTTATCGGACATTTCCCCCTTCTGTTTTGTTGTTGTATATAACTGCACAATACTTGTCGTAACATGTAACGCTAACGTATCGTTACATCAGTTTTACAAACATGCAAACTCATCACCCGTGTGTGCGGTGTGTATTTTTGAAACTCTGTACATGATTTCTCACGTGTCGTGTCTTCTGTGTTTCAGGGTGTCATGGTCGGCATGGGACAGAAGGACAGCTATGTCGGTGACGAGGCTCAGAGCAAGAGGGGTATCCTCACTCTGAAGTACCCCATCGAGCACGGTATCGTCACAAACTGGGACGACATGGAGAAGATCTGGCATCACACCTTCTACAACGAGCTCCGAGTCGCCCCCGAGGAGCACCCAGTCCTGCTGACCGAGGCTCCCCTCAACCCCAAGGCCAACAGGGAAAAGATGACACAGATCATGTTCGAGACCTTCAACGCCCCGGCCATGTACGTCGCCATCCAGGCTGTCCTGTCCCTGTACGCTTCCGGTCGTACGACAGGTATCGTGCTCGACTCCGGAGATGGTGTCACCCACACCGTGCCCATCTACGAAGGTTACGCCCTGCCCCACGCCATCCTGCGTCTTGACCTGGCTGGCCGTGATCTCACCGACTACCTGATGAAGATCCTCACCGAGCGCGGCTACAGCTTCACGACGACGGCCGAGCGAGAAATCGTTCGCGACATCAAGGAGAAGCTGTGCTACGTCGCCCTCGACTTCGAGCAGGAGATGGCCACCGCCGCCTCTTCCTCGTCCCTCGAGAAGAGCTACGAGCTTCCCGACGGTCAGGTGATCACCATCGGCAACGAGCGCTTCCGTTGTCCCGAGGCCCTGTTCCAGCCCAGCTTCCTGGGTATGGAATCTGCCGGCATCCACGAGACGACGTACAACAGCATCATGAAGTGCGACGTCGACATCAGGAAGGACCTGTACGCCAACACCGTCCTGTCCGGCGGCACCACCATGTACCCGGGTATCGCCGACCGCATGCAGAAGGAGATCACAGCCCTCGCCCCGAGCACGATGAAGATCAAGATCATCGCACCACCAGAGCGCAAGTACTCCGTATGGATCGGCGGCTCCATCCTCGCCTCCCTGTCCACCTTCCAGCAGATGTGGATCAGCAAGCAGGAATACGACGAGTCCGGCCCGTCCATCGTCCACCGCAAGTGCTTCTAAGCGCACCGATCGTCGCCACCATCGTCGTCGTTGTCGTCGTCGCCACGCTCCCACGTGACGACGTCGGCGACAACTACATCCGTTCACACGCACTGGCCGACTCAAATTTCGCGCCCGTTCATCGCTCCCATCTTGCCACCGCGAAAGTCTCGCCCTCCGAGACGACGCATGCGCGCACGCTGGGCGGCAGCCGGGACCCGATCGCGACGTGGTCAGCGACTGTCCGTCCGGGGTGTGCCATCGTCCGGTGCTGCTAGCGGCTAGCTCGGCCACCAACCAACCAGCCGCGCCCGTCAACGATCAACTGACACTAGCAGCACAGTTTCAGAACGACGAGAGATGCGCACCATTCGAGTAATTCAACACTGATGAACTTTTACTAACGAACTCTCGCGAACTGTCGCTCACTCACACGAGAAACCGGCCGTTGACAACCAACGCCACTTTATAGGGAGTAGTTTCGTAGGCTTTTCATATTGCACACAATACTAATAAGCCGATTTTAATATTTTCCTACACGTTTTGTATCGAAAATGATAACGATAATATACCCTGTTGTTATACGTGAACTCGGAGGATTTTGTTATGTATAATTTGTACAACAGAGCTTTCAATTAAAAAGCACATGGAATCCAACGAATAAATCATTTCAGTTTAAACCTGACAATGAAGTCGTTGTATGTTGTATGATGCGAACGTATTAAAATGACCTGTTATGTATATATAATCGAGACATTCTTAGCTTCTTTCTCTTTTTAAGTAAGCAAACGTATTCCCATCCCTGGTCGTGGTCCATACATTCCGAACTGACCCAACTTATTTGCTTTTTTATGCTGTGTATCTTGGGACGCTCATACTACACTTTAGTAAGTATGGGAGGGGGTCACCTGGAGGATGTGACTAGTAAACCCAGCCAGGTCTCATTCTGTTCCCATAATAAGTATCTATCCTTAGCCCACATAAATATATGCGTCCCTAAGCTACAGGAACTATACCCGTCTATCCCAGCGATATTTAGTAACTCCCTGGCTTCCCTTATCCCTTGATCGTAGAAGTGGGTTGCCATGGCCACGAATAGCACGCCCCACCACGCATCCCAGGTCAGTCCAAACGTAGAACGCGCTGAACGTTTATGACGTCACCGTTAGTAACCATCCTGCAATATGATCGCTGTAACAAACTGTATACGAGAAACGGCAAAAGCAGTACGGCTTATTGGAGACAGAAGACATACTTCGACCAAAACAGCATACGCCTGTCTCGTATAACATTGATAGCTTCACGTAAATATATGGTACTGCGTTTATTTATAGTTATGGCATCGCTGTATAGAAGAACGTGATCTCAGAAAATGGGTAAGTCTAGAATACGATGAACTAAGTTGACGCCGACACACCGCTCGATCGACGTAATGCAAGTGATGTCACCTAGCAGCAATGTACCTCTATCTATAAGTGACGATAGAATAACAACTGTTAACAAACAGGCTTTATAATAATAATATAATTAACAACACAACATATACCAATCATTTTTTATCATTTATTAACCATGGTAAATATAATTGTAATAGACGTTGTCTTTACAAGTTCAATACAATAATATAATTATTTCAGCAATGTTACTGGCTAATGTAGCTGCGTGTATTAAGATTTTAGTTTCACAATGTCACATAAAAATTACATATTAATTCAAAGTTACACTCATTATCAATTATATAAGCTACTATGACTGCACGTATATAATATAATTATCATAAACATAATATCTTAGACTCACTGCATTGTACATATTTCCTTTAAAAGGGTCCTTAATGAACTACTGTGTATCATTTTCATGTAGATCTTTATAAAATTTACAGAAATCTGGAATGGCACACATACTTTTTATACAATCACGACGATACATTAGAACCTGGAGCAAACTTACAGAAAACACATTTCTATAATAAAAAACACTTCTCTGATAAGAACCTTGTAAACACACATGTTGATAAACAAACTGGAGTAATATATAATTTATATATTACCTCTTCATGTGTTTTTTTGTTTTCACATGCCAAATCAGACAAAAATAGCACCATCAAAAAACATTGTCCCAGGGTTGGCACGTTTTCCCCACCCTTGTAAATACCGGGTGATAAATACTGGTAAATCAAGTCCTGGTATAAAGCCCCAATAGTGGTAAATACCAGAATTAACTGGAAAAACTAGTGGACACAGCATGCATGTGCACTAGTTTGTCCCAGGAAAG
Organism: Oasisia sp. SBJ-2009; assembly: GCA_964017155.1. NCBI lineage: Eukaryota > Metazoa > Annelida > Polychaeta > Sabellida > Siboglinidae > Oasisia > Oasisia sp. SBJ-2009. The sequence continues at coordinate 12,668,726 of OZ024858.1, forward strand.
CACAGTATATAATATGTTACATATAATTATTTACGCCAGTAATAATTTTACAGAATCTGGAAGCACTTAATGTAGTACCGTAACATGGTCACTCAACAGATCCATCCTTATGGAATATATTGTTAATGATAAGTTAACCTCCTACAACATAGATCTAGCCTTGCCCTTCATCAGATCAGCAATCTCCTTCATCCCGTTAGGCATCGTCATCCACGCCCCGCCGTCAGCCACAATCGTCTCCCCAGAGATGAGAGAGCCAGCCTCACTTGCGACAAACAGAACGATGTTAGCAATCTCCTCCTTCGTGCCGACGCGACCCAGTGGGATGTGATGGTCTCTGAGACAGTCTCCACCTGTGTGGAAGCATGCTTGTCATGTAAAATACAACTATACAGTCATCATTACGTATACAGTATATCAATGCTAATTATCTCACCATGTGCCGAGGTTCTAACATCTCCGAGCTCATTTATTTCCTTATGTGCCTCGTGTGTGTGTGTGCGCGCGCGCGCGCGCGCGTGTGTGCGTGCATGCGTGTTTGTATGTGTGTGTGGTGCGTGCGTGCGTGCGTGCGTGCGTACGTGGTGTGCATGTGTGTGACACAACAAATATGACCACGTGTTATCCCTCTACTTACAAATGTATGTAACATTTTATGAAGTCTTGTCGAAAGATGAACCTTACCCTAACAGTAACGTTCAACCAAACTCTAGCATAATTTGTTTTATCTTTTGTAGGAAAACACGGAAAACTGGAAACTGTTACGAGAGTGACCAGCAGTCTATCTGCAGCAACCTGATAGTTCAAGACATGATATTCATCCACTGATTATTTCAATTTTTTTTATATATTTTAATAATACGTCTACGTCCTACCTGCTATTTCAACAAATATTATATCACGAATGAGCTATAGATAATTCTGTTCTTAAAATGTAACTGTTTTCTTTTATAAGTTGGCAAAATAAACACGTCCAATTAGGATGATGTCGTAATAAACAGATATGCCAAAGCTAAAAGGTAGTCAGAAGCATTTTGCAAGCTGCTGAGGACATGAACAACAACACCACATCTAGACAACTTTATGTATATTATGACTAAATCTGTTGCACTGCAAATACTAATATCTAACTAATATATCAACAGGATTCAGGCTGCATTCTGGAGTAAAGATTGACTTGAACTAACCAAGTTTCGTATTGCCCTCAGTTTCGGCTATAGGGCCCGGGGCCACACCGACGACTCTGACGCGGTCAGGGCCCCACTCAACTGCCATGTGCTTGGTGAGCGCGTCTATAACACAACAAACAGTGATAAATAAACGTGGATGAAAATGCAAGCACCATTAACACTTGCAGTGCAATTAGCTACATCAGAATAATTATCAGTTCTAACTAGAGACCATATCCTACTACTAATACTGTATAAAACAACATAACGTCACGGCGATTACGTCAAGTATGGAAACAGATGGTACGGTGGTGCCACCTGGTGAATCGATTGCTAACTACGGTTTTTGGTGAGGTCCCCGTTGACAAAGCCAGTTGTCGTATGTTTTCACTGTGTGGCATGTTTTCATGTCTCTAGCAGATGACGTTAATTATTACCATGCAACAGGTTGTAAAACAATTTAAAAAAAATCAAGATGGCTTGTGTGTGCATATGCGTTGTGTTTATGGTGTTTATGGCGTGTGTGTGTGTGTGTGTGTGTGTGTGTGTGTGTGTGTGTGTGTGTGTGTGTGTGTGTGTGTGTGTGTGTTTTGTGTTGTGTTGTGTTGTGTTGTGTTGTGTTATGTTGTGTGTGTATCTTTGTATCTTTGTATGTATGTATGTATGTATGTATGTATGTATGTATGTATGTATGTATGTATGTATGTATGTATGTATGCATGCATGCATGCATGCATGCATGCATGCATGCATGCATGCATGCATGCATGCATGCATGTATGATTGAGAGCCAAACTTTCAGATTTCAAACTACACATCAATGGAAAAATAGCACACTTTTTTCCTTCCTTCCTTCAAGCAACGATCACAAGGAACATTTTACAGAAACTACATCATAACAAATGTCAGTATGACTATTTCAGGAAACCAATGTCTGCATCTGCGTGTATCGAATGCTAACCAGAGATTTTCTGTGTACATACAGATGTATTAAAATTTTAATAATGCCATACAATGACAATCTTTTGTTATTAAAGACAATGACGGTCTTACACACTGTTTGAAAACACAAGGTGCTTTGTGTAGAAAGCTTCACAACACAAGCCAATATTGGACACTAAATGGAGTTGGTGGATGATTTACCATATTTATGCTGTTAAAAAGTAATTAACGGGTATTAGTTAACATGAAAGTTTGCAGTGATTTGATAAAAAACTCTTGATGACAAATTATTGCCATAATGCCTTTTAAAATTATTACAAACATTTTACTACATAGTCAATCAAAGCATTCCCATTAATAGACATATACTGTTGGCCAAGTTAACATTTTATCAGATTATCAGATTATCAAATATGTTGATAAAATTCACTAACCTTCACCTCTTTAAAAATGCATTTTACCAAAACAGTCACATAATGCTCTATCCACTTACAAAACCAAAACAGCCACAATACAATTCTGCAAGTTACACTTTCAAATAAATAAGCAATATCTCTACTGTTAAATCTGCAAATATGCCGATCAATTGTAATATTTTTTGTAATATCAAATACCATAATTTTCTGGGTCAAATGTTGTTCACCACAACAACATTTTGATCACTATATTGAAAGTTGACTGCATCGGCCTGGCATGAGTTACGGTACATACCGACAGCAGCCTTGGCAGTGCCGCTGTGAGCCTGCAGTACCTGACCCCTGTGGGCAAGGGTGGCACTGATGTTCACGATCACCCCTCCATTGTCCTAACACAAAACAACGTCAAGATTAATAACTGAACATACATTGTAATAAATAAGTTTATTCACTTCATTGGCAGCCAAAGCGGCTGAATAGTACAATAAGAACATTATGGTTGATAACAAGTTCATTAATGTATGTTAGTAAAACTATTTATGAAAGCATAGCAATATATGAAAGTGTTACTAATTAGAATGTTTAGTAAAATTAAAACTATAAAAATGTCGGATTTTAAAACTGTAAATGTCTCTAATATGAACATATACATTTAGGTAAATTAAAGCATAAAAATAAAAATATTTAGCAAATGTATTATTATAAATGGAACATACAACATGACTAAGTCAATAGAGCAAGTCATGAAAACTTCTGTGCCTACACAGAGAATCAGAGGTTTGCTGGATTAGTTTGACTTTGTCATATCTGCAGTATTAATTGTGGGAACACACCCGTATGTCAACTTGTGAGAGCAATAGCAGTAACTTGTATTTAGTGTTGTTTGTGCCCACATATAGCTGCTCTTACTACGTGCTAACTGTGGGGCAGTGCAACCCTGTGACTATTGCTTCCTTGACCTCAGATACGCCAAACTGAATCTGAATAGGGTACATCACAAGAAGCCAATATTGGCTATTGTATACAACAGCTTTTGGAGTTTTTTAGTTATTTACATTACACGAGTTATATTATTTATGTACCACTGGTGTGCTGTGGTAATTTATATATATAATTTGCTTCTTTGACTTTAGATGTACCAGTAGATGATGGATATTTTGAGTTGTTTACTAATATAATACTGATCTGCTGTAGTGAATAATTTACTATTTGCCTCTTTAAGCTCAGATATACCAATGGATGATGGATATGTTTAAGGTAATAACTTAATGTAACACTGACATGCTGTTGTGAGCCACACCTCTCCTATGAGTGTCATGGCGGGAACAAATTGAAATAAAATCTGAATACTGTAAGCATAATAGCTGTTATCATAGCTTTGTTACTCATGGTTTTTTTGTACCATTGGCCTTGCTGTTACAGTAGCAATGATAAAGACCACACCATGAAACATAATCAGTAGTTAAACTTAGGATCTTTAAAAAATGCAAAATTCACTGAGGCCACTATTTGTGTGACACTGCCTGACACACTTGTGCATCCTTGTGTTGCTAGTTAGAAGCAAAATCACTGGTAAGATGCAAAATCTTTTTAAAGACATTTTAAAATTTATGACCTCACAGGAATATTACCAAACTGGTCCTCTGGCACCAGAATATTGACAGAAGGATCTGTGATCATTCTTAACATCATGTCTATCTAAATGACACTGTCATAAGTAGAGTAACATCATCACAAAAAATCTTGCGAAGCTGCTAACACAGTGATCAACTCACCTTAAGAAACTGCTCATACACCACCGTGCTGGTGTTGAAGGTGCCAACTGTGTCTATATCGAGGATTGTCCGGTAGGCATTTGAGGACATCCCGGACAATGGCGCCAGGAAGTTACCAGCCGCATCTTTACAACAGAATTCCTTCTTCAGAATCAGAAATACACGTTTGAGTAGAAGACTCATATTGAAACTGTATGCTCACTTGCCAGGGCTGTTTATGATGCAAACTACCCTGGCAGGTCCTCTGTGAGAAGTGCTTCATTTAGCTGAGTTGAACTACTTCACTCATGTCAACAGTGCAAATAGCCCAATATGAACATACACAAACAATTTCTGGGGTTTCCAGTATAACGACCCGTCCGCCCAATCGCATGAGCAGCTGAACGATTTTGTGTATTTAAATAGTTGCTTCTATATACAAAAAAAAATGTGCATGTAACCCAAGCAGTGTGTGGCTTAAAACACCAACAATTATACCACATGACCGCACTCCTTGTGAGCAATTTCATTGGCTGAACTTAAAAGAGAAGTTTTGCAAAGGGGTGTGCCAGGGGTAGTGAAGGCAGCTACTGGTGTGATCAGCAGCAGCGATCCCCAGTAGGCAAGGATGTCGTTGTCGCACTTACATTTTTCCGGTCATTATAAACTTTCCAATTGACCTTCCTGCGCATGCGCGATGAATGTAAAATCATCAATGTGCAGCGAAACAACAAAGCATTTTTGGTATAAAAAGTCACTATAAATGCCACGGGTTGTTCATTATCTCTCCTGTGATGATTACTGTGAAGAGTTGCCTAAAATTTCGTTCAATACATTAAAATATTATATTTGTTTAAATCACTGTCACGGATTATGTTGCACTAGTCACGTGATTTGCGCTTGCTATCAAAACATGCCTCAAAACTTGTTTGCCTCATGTTAATTTGCGATAAATAACTTTTTCGCTGCACACTGATGATTTTATATTTATCGCGCATGCGCAGAAAGGTCAATCGGAACGTTTATAATGCCGGAAAAATGTAAGCACTACACCGTCGCTGGCAGACAAGTCACCATAGAGCAGTTACTGAATGCATTAAATTTGGGATATTGCAAGTGCATTTTTGCTAAGGCACCAAGTTCCGCTTGACTTAAAACACAGACCTTTAATCTACCAACTGGCTGTGTTTTTAAGAAAACACAACAAGTATTTAGAGTTATTTACATACATGCTTTGTACTGTTCAGAGGGTCTTTCTCCTACCTGATAGAACTGAGTACTGATCAGTCCACCAGTGGTGCCCAAGTAAGTGAGTGGTCTGTTGCTTTGCTACATCTGGGTTACATAGTTCTGCCATTTGTTTATGAAAAAGGTATTTGCATGTTCCACTAAATGCTGCCATGTTGGCCCTGAAGTTGGCTGTGTGAAGAGTCAAAGCATACCTACTGTTAATCAGGATGTTGATTTGCTTAAACTGGTCCATGGCCAAGTCGACAGCGTTACTGACATCTTCAGACTGAGAGAAACAGAGTGGAATAACAACAGATGTTGAATAACATATTTTATCTTCTACTCTAGACGTTTTGGAGCGAGGGTGCCAGCTCCTAGGTTTTGTTTTTTCATGTACTATCACATTCTCATGAAAACAATGGATGTTGAAGATTTACTGCCTGCCAATTTGTGTTTACCCTGGGCAGTTACTTTATTAAGCTCGGAACAATGTTTGCAATTTTAAAGATTCCGCTTACACATTTATTGAAATGGTAAACAAAACATCCAGTTTCAAAACAAAATTGATTAGCAATGGTGATGAAGCGAGCAGAGTTAACCGCAGTACCCTTTGATGTTTAACTTTCCCACGTGCTAGACAGTGGATTACCTGTGACAATTTATTTATCAATTCGGGCAGAGGAGCAGGCAGCTTCCCTTTAACATTGGTGACTTATAGCTGAGTACCAGTACTTATTTATTATACAGTACCTTATTTTAGGACACAGTTCACTACACATAGATTGCTGCAATGTCATCACTGCTGACCACTGCTTGATAATTCATGGAAAAACAAGTTGTCACTCTTTTTCACCACACATGCATATATGCATACACACTGTCACACACTGACTGTCACACACACACGCATACACACCTATGTATGCATGCATGCATGCACACACACACACACACACACACACACACACACACACACACACACACACACACACACATGCATATTATGCTCAAACATTTCATAGGATAACGTCACAGTTTTTGAAAGAATGTCTATAGGATTGGTTAAAGAAAATAGCAAGAGTGTAGGTCGTACGTTCCTAACGTCCATCTCAACTGGCAGACACTTCCTGCCCGTGGCACCCTCCAGTTGTTCTGAGGCAGCCTTCAACCGGGCAAAGTTGCGACTGGCAATCACAGTGTCACACTCATGTCTGAAACAAAAACATGCAGTTACATGACAACATTCAAACTGGCCGTACTGGATACTTTGTCAGGTCAGACTGATACATGTCAGGTCAAACTGATACATGTCAGGTTAGGGTGATACATGTCAGGTCAGGATGATTGACATGTCAGCCTTGTCAGGTCAGGGTGATACATGTCAGGTCAGGGTGATACATGTCAGGTCAGGGTGATACATGTCAGGTCAGGGTGATACATGTCAGGTCAGACTGATACACAAATAAAGTCAGTAAACATGCAACACACCTAATGAAGACTGCACAGGACAGTAAGAACATTGCTGGGACTGAATGTGACATTAAGATATCCCTCTGACAATGTACGTCACATATGTGAGTGAGTGAGTGAGTGAGTAACTGTAACACTTCCATATATCCTTGAAAATTCAAGCTTGAAGGCGCAACAAATAAAATCATTGGCATGATTCTAAATGGAAACAGACAAGAGTTGTCAGTGTTTATGGTGGAAAAACAATTGCCAACAAATATGTTTTTGAATTTTTAGAAGTTGCATTTGTTTTAAAAGAGTCGCTGTTGTTTCAGAAGATTGAACTGTAATGTAATAAAGAATATTTCTAGTATTACTAACAATTTACTGAATGACTTCAGAGGAATATGCAACTGTCACATCAGATTCTGGTAAATCGTGAGTATTACCACGGGGTATGCTGACAATATTGTGACTGGCGTTATGAATGGTTAGTTTGTGATTTCATTTTTAAGTGCAGCTGTTTTCATTTTAGATCTGTTTTGACATTATCTATGACTACGAGAATCTATAATATATGCCCATTTTCTACCTAGGTAGTTTGTTGCCAAGAGCCATGGACTGTATTTCAGCAGTACACAAGAGAATTACAGTAAAATACCTCATCAAAATCTCAGCAATACGGAATCCAATTCCAGATCCACCGCCTGTGATGAATGCAACGTTCCCTCTGAAAATAAACACAACTGGCATAAATTTACAGAAAATCAATCATTTTTAACTTTTAAGATACAATTTTACTAAAATCTCTAGGCAACTATCCATTGTAAAGGGGTTGACAGAATCAACTGCCACAGATGTAATAGGGTATTGTCATGGTTTAGAGGCAGGCCACCTGGCCTTCAGAGTATAGTATGTTGATGAGACTGTCTGCAAAACACACCAGTTGTCCACTGTCAATTAGCCATGGAGTGTGGGTGGCTACACATTCCACCTTCCCTTTGG
>OZ024858.1:12679190-12694190 GCA_964017155.1 Oasisia sp. SBJ-2009
AAGATATAGATATAAGATATACGTTGCACATGATTTTTTCTTTAAAATGAAAAAAAATATATATAATAAATAAATAAAGACAACATTAAAATAATAGATCATCTATTTAACAATAATTGTGGTGTAAACTAGTTAATAAATAAATAAATATATATATATATATATAATGTCATTTAAAATTGTTTAAAATGTATATATATATATATATATATATATATATATATATATATATATATATATATATGTACCTATTCTCAGTAGCGGATCGGTGGTACTGAACAACAATGTTCTCTTAACTTATATATATATATATATATATACATTTTCTTCTAAAATATAATTTAAATTAGAAGACATATATTATAAGAGGACTAAGATATCATTTAAAATTATATTTACAATTGAATGCGTCCAATTTTGTTTAAAATATATATTTATACCTTTATTAAGTTAAGCTAAAATTTAAGGAGAAGAGAACATTGTTGTTCAGTACCACCGATCCGCTACTGAGAATAGGTATACCCACACCCCACTCGCGTACGGTTCAGCCACACCAACCAAAGCCAGAAAAATAACAATTCCGCCAGAGTGGCGAAAACAGCCAAGTTTCCAGGGTCTTTACAGCTACGTTCTATATTTAATTCCTGATACGGCTGCTACGGCACTCGGGTAAACATTATTTCTAAAGCGATTTGCTTTCGTACGGATGCATCTATAGCGTTTGCCTGACGGTATTTGTATTATTTATCGTACGGTACGGGCCACGGACCCAGACATGGGCATTTACTTACTGGTAACACCGTGAGTGTCAATGTGTAGGCACATAGTTTTTATGATGACCATTATTGCGGGGTTATTGATTGGCTTGGCGGAAAAATGGAATCAGCTATTGGGAAGGAGGGAGGACGAATAATGCAAGCTCTTTCCGTTTTCTTCAGTGTTTACTGACGTTAGTACGAGCCACTTTCTGAGCTGTGCGTGTTGCCGGCGTCCCGGCACATGGATCTGCCGCCGCTGGAGTTGAATAAATACGCCGGTCATCACATTCTATTTTATTATTTGGACCGTAGCTGGAGCATTATTTATGGTTGTCGGGACATGACCACACATTGGCGGGCCATGCACTCCTCACATATCAGGCTCATGCGTGTTCCGCCAATTGGTTTTCGTGGCGGACCACTAGATCCCATGCAGATTTGGCTTGGAGCTGCAAGATGCTTAGTTACCGTATGGCGTCGCAAGGAGGCACTGCATGTGTCTTGATTGACGAGAAGCTACGTACCAGAAAGAATCTAACCAAACACATTAGGCTTGCTTTTCACCTCAGATGAGACTACCTGGCGGCTGAAGCTGAAATACACAGTTACTATCAAATGTGAAAATCTCTCCCGAAAACACCAGAAACCTGACGAACTATCGGTTTACACGACGGCGCTAAATACGGAAACATCGTCCTTATTCTGCTCTTGGAATCCTTGTCATCAGTGGTGAAGTTAACCATGGTTTCCGTTTGTCGTCTGTTTTCTTCTTCTTCTCCTTCCTCACTGTTCTTTTCCTGTATTCCCTAAAAATAAAACACTCTCAAATTCCCTCTATCTGTTGCTGTTGTTCTCAATTCCTCTACGACTCTTTCCAGGGCTCTCTTAATGCAGTCCACCCACCGCAGTCTCGATCTTCATCGCATACTGTGACGTAACGAAAAATCTGAAGTGCCATCTCAAATCGCATTTCGGCCGCTGTCTTGTTTTCAAAAACTATAAAAAGAAAGTTTTTTATTTTTGAATCTTGAAATCCTCCAAAGCAAGATCTGCCGTTGTAGCTCAGAGGCGTGTGTAGTGGAGCGAGACGGTTGTGCAGTCGACCGATACACAACGCGAGCTGTATGGACGGCACTGGTTTCAATTATAAATAACACATTGGTTCATTCAATTGTTACTATTCCCGTCAGTATTACGTTATTTTAAAAGCGGAGTCTAACAACCTGATATAGCGGGAGGTATTTAAATTGTTCAAAGTCCGATCTGCCTTTGTTCTTCACGGGCGTATGTGATGGAGCGAGACGGTTGTGCAGTGAACCGAGACACATCGCGAACTGTATGACCGGCACTTATTTCAATTATAGATAACATATCGTCCATTCCATCAGTACTAATCCCCCCGGTATTCCGTTATCATAAAAGCGGAGTTTAATAGCATAATATAGCGGGAGGTACTTAATCGTTAAAAATATTCAGATAGCTACGTTCGATGAGTTTTGCGAATAAAATAGTGAAAAAAGAACGTCACTAGAAGATAAAAGTTTTGCGACGGATAGTCTGATAACTGATGACGCTGCGGTTTGCTTAACGCACAATCAAAATTATGCGCGAGAGGTCTGAGTTAAGCATTGGTTTGCCTAGACATGTTCCTGCCGGTTTAACATATTATGAATAGTTTACATTACTACTGCGACATAGCATGTCATAGAACAAACAAACTACCACAGTTAACCCGCTAGATCACACGCACAATTTTAGCACGGCTGGCAAAGATATGGGTCGACATGTTAATTATTGCCTAGTTTAAGCGCGACCATTATTTATATAATAAAATATAAATTAAAAAAAATAATTATAATAAAAAAGTATGCCGAGATTTTCCGAAATCAAATGACATTGTTATAGATCGTATAGTTATCTTTACAATTACGTAGGAAAACAAGAAATTCCGCGGCTAGAATTCTACGTATAGCCTATTGTTTTTTAATGTTGAGCCCTCCGAATTCGGCAAAGCCCAAACGTATTTTGAAAGCCTCTATCTATCTACAGACCATCCGTGGAAACCGGCTACATCACATGCAAGAGTACAGGGTGACCTGTTGTTGCACTGGAGCCCAGATGGTCAGGATTAGCGTTAGAAAAATTTAGTAACGCGTGATGTTTACTTGACAACGCCACCACGCACTACACACAAGCGTGTTCCCAAGCAACAGTTCAAACGACCAACTGCATCTGTGAAGTGAGGTTGTGTAGTACAGAGAGTCGCAGAGACAGAGAACTGTTGGTAGTGCACATCTCCGCGATGCTCCATCGCAGAAGTCGTCGTCTTGGCGGTCGACTTGCAAGAAGGAGACGACCAGGAAAAATGTCGCGTATCCAGATTGACGGGATAACGCTCACAATCTTCTTAGGCAAGTAGACAAAACATATCTGTGCATATTTGTGTTGTTATCTCTTTATGTCAGTCAGTCACTTTATGTGCATGCGAGCGTCCGTGCGTGTGCGTGTGTGCGCGTGTGCTTGGTGCTTGGTGCGCGGTGCGCGTGTGCGCGTGTGCGCGTGTGCGCGTGTGCGCGTGTGCGCGTGTGCGCGTGTGCGCGTGTGCGCGTGTGCGCGTGTGCGCGTGTGCGCGTGTGCGCGTGTGCGCGTGTGCGCGTGTGCGCTTGTGCGCGTGTGCGCGTGTGCGCGTGTGCGCGTGTGCGCGTGTGCGCGTGTGCGCGTGTGCGCGTGTGCGCGTGTGCGCGTGTGCGCGTGTGCGCGTGTGCGCGTGTGCGCGTGTGCGCGTGTGCGCGTGTGCGCGTGTGCGCGTGTGCGCGTGTGCGCGTTTGCGCGGTGCGCGCGGTGCGCGCGGTGCGCGCGGTGCGCGCGGTGCGCGTGTGCGCGTGTGCGCGTGTGCGCGTGTGCGCGTGTGCGCGTGTGCGCGTGTGCGCGTGTGCGCGTGTGCGCGTGTGCGCGTGTGCGCGTGTGCGCGTGTGCGCGTGTGCGCGTGTGCGCGTGTGCGCATGTGCGCATGTGCGCGCGTGCGCGCGTGCGCGCGTGCGCGTGTTCGCGATGCGCGTGTGTGCGTGTGTGCGTGTGCGCGTGTGCGCGTGCGCGTGCGCGTGTGCGCGTGTGCGCGTGTGCGCGGTGTGCGCGTGTGCGCGTGTGTGCGTGTGCGCGTGCGCGTGCGCGTGTGCGTGTGCGCGTGTGCGCGTGTGCACGTGTGCGCGGTGTGCGCGGTGTGCGCGTGTGTGCGTGTGCGCGTGCGCGTGTGCGCGTGTGCGCGTGTGCGCGTGTGCGCGTGTGCGCGTGTGCGCGTGTGCGCGTGTGCGCGTGTGCGCGTGTGCGCGTTTGCGCGTGTGCGCGTGTGCGCGTGTGTGCGTTTGCGCGTGCGCGTGTGTGTATGTGTGTATGCAGCACCGTATGCAAGGGGTGCGATCCTTCCGTTTAAGACGATGCAAAAAGATCCGATTTCCATTTTGAGGAAACTGTTTGTATTTGATTTATAACTATGACATGAATTCCTAGAAGATCTTAGGCCATATACTGGTATAAAAATTATTCTGTCACTCAATAACAAATGGTTGATGCTCTTTCAAATGATGATACTGCCAAAATATCACACAGTACATGACGTAAAAAAGTCTTGAAATTGGCCATTTTACGGAAACTTCCGAGGATGCCTGGTTTGGATTTGTTGCCCTAGCGTGACGTTAGTCGTGGTTTTGGTTTTAGCGAAATCTCGAGCAGCGCAGTCGGGCGGAGTCGTGTAAATAACCCTGAGAACGCTGGCGATCCCGGTGTAGTTGTCCCAGATTCAGCCGGTCCCAGATTCGGCTAAACGCGTAGCTCGCATGCACGCGCAAGCGCACTGCCAATTTTATCTGCTCCGACATACGTCACACCCGAGCCGAGTTTTCCCAAAACGTTTACAACACATGCATTTTTATTTAAAACGTGCGAATAACAATAATTTTGGAATACTTGGTGTATTAATAACGGAAGTTATACTGGTGTTGTGTCTTGTTTGATTTCAGCCTTACTATCTCTGATTCAAGCCGATGAAGACGGTACGTTTACATATACAATCATGTTTACACATGTATTTATAGTAACCCTGTCCTACACAGCCATCGTTCACAATCAATGAGCAGCGAACCTAATGATTTCAACAAGTCTCCACGTCTCAGAGATTTTTTTTATCTATGCATCATGTGACCCGTTGCTTAGCAAATATTCCGTCAAGGGATAAAAATGGGTGCCGAACAAATGGCGCGTTTTCCCATGTCGTCCTACATTTTATCGAAATTCTGATTTCAGAAGTGTTTTGCAAAAAGGGGAAGTGGTTAGAGTGACTCATGCATGACATACTGTTTTATTTATATGTCATGTCGCAGTAGTAATATAATGCATACGCTCACACGCATCCACTCATATATCGTGTTAAAGACTTGCACAATCACCTACGAAGCCCTTTCATCCAAACAACATTCATATATACTTGCTCTCAGTGCTCACGCCGGCAAGACAGCTCAGCCAGTTCCAGTCGTAAAGCTTAAATTTACTTGCTGGTCCCAGAATCCAGAAAAAGGCCGGAACTCGTGCTTATTCAGCTGTCTGGGGAATTCACTTCCTCACAACGATAACAAATTATTATAAAATTTTCCGTAGCCTGAAAGCCTATTCGATTAATTTCGCCTACCCCTGGCTTCTTAGTGAACCCATCCAATAGTTGATGAATTTGCACTGCCTTTGACTAGGAGAATGCTAAATCCACTGGTTTGTTGCGCTACTGAGCCCGGATTAAGAGGATATTAGCACCACGGATGTAACCTATTTATGGTTATTATTATTACTATTATTTAATTTATTATAATTCATTACCTATTTTGTTTCAGCGCCAATAAACCTAGCTCTCGGCAGACCCACGTTCGTGTCGGAGGTGAGAGACGGACTGGGCGGCTCACTGGCGGTGGACGGCAACAGGAGCCCGGACGTCGACAACGTTGGGAGCTGCGCTATTACAGAAATAGCGCCGATAGCGTGGTGGGCCGTCGACATAGGGGCCAGCTTTTATGTGAAAGAAGTCGCCATTTCGCAACGTGATAGTTGGGGTAAGTTGAACATTGGAATTGTTAGGATTGAGGGAGGGAACCGACCGACCGACCGTCCGACCGTCCGACCGTCCGACCGTCCGACCGACCGACCGACCGACCGACCGACCGACCGTCCGACCGACCGACCGACCGACCGACCGACCGACCGACCGACCGTCCGACCGTCCGACCGTCCGACCGTCCGACCGTCCGACCGTCCGACCGTCCGACCGTCCGTCCGACCGACCGTCCGACCGTCCGACCGTCCGACCGTCCGACCGACCGACCGACCGACCGACCGTCTGACCGACCGACCGACCGACCGACCGACCGACCGACCGACCGACCGACCGACCGACCGACCGACCGACCGACCGACCGACCGACCGACCGACCGACCGACCGACCGACCGACCGACCGACCGACCGACCGACCGACCGACCGACCGACCGACCGACCGACCGACCGACCGACCGACCGACCGACCGACCGACCGACCGACCGACCGACCGACCGACCGACCGACCGACCGACCGACCGACCGACCGAACGGCCGATTTATAACATCACGTTATACAATACAAGCAGACAAAACTCTCTAAGTAAGCAACTAAGCATTCTCACGACACTGAGTAGTGGTGCGATTGTGTAGTGGAAAGAAAACATTGGAATTTGTCGCAGTAGGCAGTACTATTTGAAGCAATACTTTCTGGACTTTGTAGTAATATTTCTTCGTTAAAAATCATCGTAGATTCGTTTAGTTGGTATTATTTGCATAAATAAATACAAAATCATATCATAAGACATATATAGGCCAAAGTCGCACCTTTTTGTGGAAATGAACATTCAGTCAAATTAATATAATTTTATTAAACTACGTAATATTTATATTCGCAGTGGAACAATTAGCCAACTTCGTCGTGGCTGCCACCAACGTCACCCCCACTGTGACGGCCCCCAGTGAACTGTCTCCGTCAGACTACGTCGTATGCGCCACTCGGGTCGACCCGATACCAGCGTCGACGACGATGAAGTCCCGCTGTGAATCTACGAACGTCATCGGCCGCTTCGTGTTTGTTCGTAATGTGCAGACGAACACCAACTTACAGCTGTGTGAGGTGGAGGTGTTTGCATACCAAGGTAGTTTAACGTTTTTCTGGAATTTGTTTTACAAAAAAGGTGTTAAAAAGGTGTTAAAAAAGGTTACATATAAAAGTAAACATAATACTTGTCACTCGACCATTTGGGATTAAAATATGAGTTTTCGTTTTGCTAGATCTATTTAGAATAACAATTAGTCAACTGTCTGTTTTTTTAAATAAAGACATGTGAGAGGTTATATTTAGCGATGATGATGATGACGTTTTTGCCCTTTCTCTTTCAACAATAGTGAATATTTCAGATGTCTGCCTTTCCGGTTCAGCGCTGGTGAATGTTTCAGACGTTTTTACCTATTCCGTTTCAGCGCTAGTGAATGTTGCATACGTCATTGTACTTTCTCTTCAGCGCTGGTGAATGTTGCATACGTCTTTGTACTTTCTGTTTCAGCGCTGGTGAATGTTGCATAGGTCATTGTACTTTCTGTTCAGCGCTGGTGAATGTTGCATACATCATTGTACTTTCTGTTCAGCGCTGGTGAATGTTGCACACGTCTTTAAACTTTCCGTTTCGGCGCTGTTTAATATTGCAGACATCTGTTCATTTCCGTTTCAGTGCCAGTGAATGTTGTTGACGTCTTTGCCCTGTTCGTTCAGCGCTGGAGAATATTGTAGACGTCTTTGCCATTTCCATTTCAGCGCCACTCAAAATTACAGACGTCTTTGTCCATTCCGATTCAGCGCTGGTGAATGTTGCAGATGTATTTGTCCTTTCCGGCTCGGCGCTGGTGAATGTTGCAGATGTCTTTGTCCTTACGTTTCGCCGCTGGTGAATGTTGTAGATGTCTTTGTCCTCTCCGTTTCAGTGTTGGTGATTGTTGCAGACGTCTTTTTCCTTTCCGTTTCAGCGCTGTTGAATGTTGCAGATGTCTTTGTCCTTTCCGTTTCAGTGCTGGTGAATGTTGCAGATGTCTTTGTCCTTTCCATCTCGGCGCTGGTCAATGCAGCAGATGTATTTTTCCTTTCCGTTTCAGCGCTGTTGAATGTTGCAGATGTCTTTGTCCTTTCAGTTTCAGCGCTGGTGAATGTTGCAGACGTCTTTGTCCTTTCCGTGTCAGCGCTGGTGAATGTTGCAGATGTCTTTGTCCGTTCCGTTTCAGCGCTGAGGAATGTTGCAGATGTCTTTATCCGTTCCGTTTCAGCGCTGGTGAATGTTGCAGACGTCCTTGTCCTTTCCGTTTCAGTGTTGGTGATTGTTGAAGACGTCTTTGTCCTTTCCGTTTCAGCGCTGTTGAATGTTGCAGATGTCTTTGTCCTTTCCGTTTCAGCGCTGGTGAATGTAGCAGATGTCTTTGTCCTTTCCGTTTCGGCGCTGGTGAATGTTGCAGATGTCTTTGTCCTTTCTGTTTCAGCGCTGGTGAATGTTGCAGATATCTTTGTCCTTTCCGTTTCAGCGCTGGTGAATGTTGCAGATGTCTTTGTCCTTTCTGTTTCAGCGCTGGAGAATGTTGTAGATATCTTTGTCCTTTCCGTTTCAGCGCTGGTGAATGTTGCAGATGTCTTTGTCCTTTCAGTTTCAACGCTGGTGAATGTTGCAAATACCTTTGTCCTTTCCGTTTCAGCGCTGGTGAATGTTGCAGATGTCTTTGTCCTTTCAGTTTCAGCGCTGGTGAACGTGAACTTATTTATGATGATGATTATTACTATTATTTAATTCATTATAATTTATGCATGGGACCTATTTTGTTTCAGCGCCAATAAACCTAGCTCTGGGCAGACCCACGTTCGTGTCGGAGGTGAGAGACGGACTGGGCGGCTCACTGGCGGTGGACGGCAACAGGAGCCCGGACGTCGACAACGTTGGGAGCTGCGCTATTACAGAAATAGCGCCGATAGCGTGGTGTGCCGTCGACATAGGGGCCAGCTTTTATGTGAAAGAAGTCGCCATTTCGCAACGTGATAGTTGGGGTAAGTTGAACATTGGAATTGTTAGGATTGACAATCCACCGACCCACCGACCCACCGACCCACCGACCCACCGACCCACCGACCCACCGACCCACCGACCCACCGACCCACCGACCCACCGACCCACCGACCCACCGACCCACCGACCCACCGACCCACCGACCCACCGACCCACCGACCCACCGACCCACCGACCCACCGACCACCGACCCACCGACCGACTCGTGATACGTAGTGGTGGGGCAAATGTGTAGTGGATAAAAAATATTGGAGTTAGTCTCAGTAGGCACTGCTATTTGATGCAATACTTTCTGGACTTTGTAATAATATTTCTTCATTAAAACATAATCGTGGATTCGCTGAGTTTATATAACTTGTATAGATAAATACAAAATCTTATCATACGACATATATAGGCAAAACTCGCATCTTGTTGTGGAAATGAACATTCAGTCAATTTAATATAATTTTATTAAACTACGTAATATTTACATTCGCAGTGGAACAATTAGCCAACTTCGTCGTGGCTGCCACCAACGTCACCCTCACTGTGACGGCCCCCAGTGAACTGTCTCCGTCAGACTACGTCGTATGCGCCACTCGGGTCGACCCGATACCGGCGTCGACGACGATGAAGTTCCGCTGTGAATCTACGAACGTCATCGGCCGCTTCGTGTTTGTTCGTAATGTGCAGACGAACACCAACTTACAGCTGTGTGAGGTGGAGGTGTTTGCATACCAAGGTTTTTCTGGAAAACATTTACAAACAAAACGACAAAGGTGTTAACAAATGTTACATATAAAAGTAAACATAATACTTGTCACCCGATAGGCAGAAGCCTTCCTTGTCCACTTACCATTTGGGATTTAAATATGAGTTTTATTCTTGCTAGATATATTTACACTAATATTTAATGAATTGTCTGTTTTGTAAAACTGAAGACATGTGAGAGGTTATATTTAGCGATGACGATGACATATTTGCCACTTCTCTTTCAGCGCTAGTGAATGTTTCTGACGTCATTGCCGTTTGCGTTTCAGCGCTGGTGAATATTGCAAACTTAATTGCCACTTCTGTATAAGCGATGGTGAATGTTGCAGACATCTTTGTCCATTCCATCTCAGCGTTGGTGTATGTTGCAGACATCTTTGTCCATTCCATCTCAGTGTTGGTGAATGTTGCAGACATCTTTGTCCATTCCATCTCAGCGTTGGTGAATGTTGCTGACGTCTTTGTCCATTCCATCTCAGTGTTGGTGAATGTTGCAGACATCTTTGTCCATTCCATCTCAGTGTTGGTGAATGTTGCAGACATCTTTGTCCATTCCATCTCAGTGTTGGTGAATGTTGCAGACATCTTTGTCCATTCCATCTCAGCGTTGGTGAATGTTGCTGACGTCTTTGTCCATTCCATCTCAGTGTTGGTGAATGTTGCAGACATCTTTGTCCATTCCATTTCAGCGTTGGTGTTTGTTGCAAACATCTTTGTCCATTCCATCTCAGCGTTGGTGTTTGTTGCTGACGTCTGTGTCTATTCCATCTCAGTGTTGATGAATGTTGCAGACATCTTTGTCCATTCCATCTCAGCGTTGGTGTTTGTTGCAGTCGTCTTTGTCCATTCCATCTCAGCGTTGGTGTATGTTGCTGACGTCTTTGTCTATTCCATCTCAGTGTTCGTGAATATTGCAGACATCTTTGTCCATTCCATCTCAGTGTTGGTGAATATTGCAGACATCTTTGTCCATTCCATCTCAGTGTTGGTGTTTGTTGCTGACGTCTTTATCCATTCCATCTCAGCATTGGTGAATGTTGCAGACATCTTTGTCCATTCCATCTCAGTGTTGGTGAATGTTGCAGACATCTTTGTCCATTCCATCTCAGTGTTGGTGAATGTTGCAGACATCTTTGTCCATTCCATCTCAGCGTTGGTGAATGTTGCTGACGTCTTTGTCCATTCCATCTCAGTGTTGGTGAATGTTGCAGACATCTTTGTCCATTCCATTTCAGCGTTTGTGTTTGTTGCAAACATCTTTGTCCATTCCATCTCAGCGTTGGTGTTTGTTGCTGACGTCTGTGTCTATTCCATCTCAGTGTTGATGAATGTTGCAGACATCTTTGTCCATTGCATCTCAGCGTTGGTGAATGTTGCAGACATCTTTGTCCATTCCATATCAGCATTGGTGAATGTTGCAGACATCTTTGTCCATTCCATATCAGCATTGGTGAATGTTGCATACATCTGTGTCCATTCCATCTCAGCTTTGGTGAATGTTGCAGACATCTGTGTCCGTTCCGTCTCAGCGCTGGTGAATGTTGCAGACATCTTTGTCCGTTCCGTCTCAGCGCTGGTGAATGTTGCAGATGTCTTTGTCCCTTCCGTATAAGCGATGATGAATGTTACTGACGTCTTTGTCCTTTCCATTTCAGCGCTGGTGAATGTTGCAGATGACTTTGTCCTTTCCGTATAAGCGCTGGTGAATGTTGCTGACGTCTTTAAACTTTCCGTTTTAGCGCAAGTGAATGTTGCATATGTCTTCGTCCTTTCCTTTTCAGCGCTGTTGAATATTGCTGAAGTCTTTGTTCTTTAGCCGCTGCAGACGATGTCGTGTCTTGCGCAAGTTTGTTTTGTTAATTATATTCTTTACCGGATTTTAAAGGATTTTCTTTTCTTACCTAGTGTGTGTATGTAATGTACATAAGGTATGTGAGGAGAAGTTTAGCGGCTGTAAGAGTGCATTTTCATGAAGACTGGCTCCGTGAGGGGGCAGCACTTTTCAACCCCTTAACTCCGTCTGGAATATTAATGGCCTGCCTATGTGACAAACAAGGCGGCCTTACCACAAATTAGGGTAAAGACACTCATTGGCTCTCATGCCAACTATGAGGATAAACTGTGCGCCTTTTAGAAAATGTATGCGCCCCAAATCCCTTGATTAAAATTACATTGTTTTCCTTATAAATTTACATACATACATACATACATACATACATACATACATACATACGGAAAACAATGCAATTTTAATCAACAGATTTGGGGCACAACAAATTCAAAAAGGCACATAGGTTATCCTCTCGTGCACTTGCATTTATTTTTCAAAGCAATGCCTGCCGGTATATCTACCACACCCGCACACATTCGCTACAGTATCACTAACTGTGAAACTACTGGTTTCAGCGCTCCCAGCAGTCACTGGAAGGGAAAGGGATAAAACAGGTAAGGAGCTCTTCAGATTAAATGTAAACCAAATGCATGGTGTTTATATATGATATTTCGTGTTTGTTCTCAGAACAGATATTTCCGACGTCCAGTTGGTCATGTGTGAAGTGGAGGTGTGTGGACCAACGCATTCCGGTATGAGCAGTGTGAGCTGCTGTTTACGCTCAGTGATTGCGAGTAGATTCCGCTTGCGCTTCTCTTTCCTTTCTCTTTCATGGTCGCTTCGTTTGTCCGACTTGCTCCCAACATGCTTCGATTGAAGTTGTGCGAATTGTCTAGTCATGGTCGATAGGCGATTGGTTTGTTTCAGATACGTTGTTGGTGACACTATCTGAATCATGGTGAGACCACGGAAACATTGCTGACAGGGTGCGATAATTCTGATTTGATATCTGTTATTGCAGGTACGTAAGTGTTTGGATGAGGGAGAGACAACCCGAAATGTGGCCACAATGAGTCGACGGGTGTCGATGAAACCCTTGCCACTGAGCAGTTAATACGATCTCTGCCCATCGCGCACGAGCTATAGCCTCCTAGTAAATGTATATAACAAGGAAATGACCACTACTACTAAAATATTTATTACAAGCAAATGACTAAGCAAAGGAACAAGAGTGAGACACTTTATTATTTTAGCTGTAATGTAAGAACTCAAAGGTTGGATATGTTGATGAAGTACGTACACGAGTAGCCAAGAGTGGTCGTGGTAGCAACATTACATATATCCAAAATGTTTAGTTGTGATCTTAAAAATTAAAGTGTTACAAATCCCTCGCTGTGTAATAGGGCGATGAATAAACCGAATCGGTGGAAAGATGTAATAGGTAATAACTGAAAAAGATGCTATTTCCGGCGCCATTGTGGATAGTTATGACGGAAGAAGACAGAGAAAGAAGGAAGCAAACCCTTAGACAATCTAGCCTCAAAACGAATCTTTAAAAGAGCAAAGTAATATGGATATTATGATTAGGAGGCGGATTTCCATTTAGTATTCGACGACAAAACCATTACCTAAACTAACTGGATCACCTACTATCAAATATCTAAAGATGTAAAGTCACATTACATTATGCAGCAACTTCCCTTAACGGAAACAGTTTCGTCATATCAGTATTATCACTCCAAATAGCATTCAAACACTGAATACAATTTCGTTCTGTTACTTATTATATTCAACACAAATCTACGTAGCATGAACACCGTGACATGAATTATAATTTATTAACATTAATTTATGAACACAATTAATTTGTACTGGTCTTGTGTATTTCTAAAAAACTCTACATACAACTACTCGTGTGCGGCAGGTGGAGACCGGGGGACCATGTACCACGGGGTCTCTTCTCCTTCGTCTGTGTACATACATGTGTGAAACGTTTCCCAAAGGCTAGCTGTTTCCCAGTGGGTGTTGGGCACAAGCCACGCGAACTTGGTTCTCGCCCAGTGTAGACATGGGTGTATATGTTTATGTTCATTTGATTTGTTTGGTTCGATCTCTGCTTGCATCAACGATCGCACTCTTCATGTGTGATTGTCTCTATTTGCCGTTTGTAGCTCTACTGAATATAGCGTCACATATTCTTCCAAATAGTTAGTGACACTTACCGTTGGCCTGTCTTGGCATGCTCTTGCACTGGCTGCTACAGGATTGTGTTATATCTCAGTCCATAGGCACATTGTTATGTCTTTTGGTATGCACCTTAACAGACACTATCTCGTAATTAAGGTGTAACTATCTCATAAAAGATCATGAAATAGTTTTCCCGCAAATACGAAAAGCAACGGTGAAATAAGCTCCTGTGTCATTATATACGATTTTACGACGAAATGTTATCGAGAACGTCACATTTGAACCAATATCCAGCACCGTCAACCTCAGTAGCTACCAGACACCAAGGTCGCCGTGTCTACCATAAGATGATGAGGTGGAAAGAGACACGTACCGACGTGATCCAGGAGAGTGAGGCGTCAGATTGTGGATGGTGGACGTCTGCTGGTGGAGACCAACCAGCGCGCACCATTACCATACCGAGGCCTATCAGATATAAGCTGCTGCTCTTGTAAGAAATATTGTACTACAAAGAAGTGCCCATAATAAGCTTGCTACCTCTGCCGTGTATAGAGACTGCCGCTGCACCAGCCGGGTGTACACACTCACAGCACTCAGCTTTCACTTATGGCTATGGTCTGCGGGAAGGACTTATGGAGTAACGTCAGTGAACAAGACAAACAAGCAATGTTGCCCTCTTTGCAGTATTTCTTCATACACTCTTTGTCCATCTATCCTCATAATTTCTTTGTACACGCGATGCCAGCATCAGCCAGCCTCCGTCTAGTTTCATTTTCAGGCGATTCTTTAATCTCAAACAGCTATAGGGTAGGCCTATATAACGGTACACCTAGTCGATTGATATCACACCTAGAACAAAGGAAGACGAGAATGTGCGGTGTGCTTTTCACGTCAGCTGAAATTTTAGGTGGCACATAACTAATTAGGCTGCATGATTCGTGATTAGAATTCGCAAACGTAAACACATCACTCAAAATTCGTTAGCTCCTCATAGACTAGACTTTCATGTCGACGTATTGAATTCATGCATCGCACGTCGATTTATTACGTTGTGCACGTTACAATAGGTCTACACCTGCGACACAGCCCGGCCTAACTGCGATGAAAGGTGCGATCTGCGTGCTGCACTGAGAGGCTCTGACGTTGCTAGGTTTCAAAGCAGTATTATAGATGTATAACATGTGTATGTTTTATCATATGTTCCGCTTTGTGAATGTATTATACGCACGCGCGCGCACACACGCACACACACACACACACACACACACACATACACACACACACACAAACACACAGTCGCACACACAGTCG
>OZ024858.1:12704190-12729190 GCA_964017155.1 Oasisia sp. SBJ-2009
CAGTCAGGTTAAGAATTTATTGTGTTTGAGATTTAAAATCAAATAGGGCTAGTAGTACTTATCCAGAGGTTATATCATATTGAGAAGATATGGTCTAATAGTGCAATTACGGCTAGATTAACGTTGTCGTCAAGCACCATGACCAAATAAACACAGCCGTTTTTCACTTTTCAGTTAACAATTTAATTTAGGCATGACACAGTTATTATTCTATTATTCTTCATGTCTATGTTTATGTTTATGTTTGAATGAGGTAGGTAGATGAAGCTTATATATATATGTGTGTATATATAAATATATAAATATATATATAAATATTATATATATATATATATATATATATATATATATATATATATATGTGTGTGTGTGTGCTAAGGTTATTCATAAGTCATAAGTTCATTTGGTAGTGTGTGATGTGCATACGCGCGCGTATGTGTGTATGTGTGGGTGTGTGTTTATGTGTGTGTGTGTGTGTGTGTGTGTGTGTGTGTGTGTGTGTGAATGTGTGTGTGTGTGTGTGTGTGTGTGTGTGTGTGTGTGTTTGTGTGTTTATGTGTTTGTGTGTTTGTGTGTTTGTGTGTTTGTGTGTTTATATGTTTGTGTGTCTGTGAGTGTCTGTCTGTCTGTCTGTCTGTCTGTGTGTGTGTGTGTGTGTGTGGGTGTGTGTGTGTGCGTGTGTGTGTGTGTGTGTGTGTGCTTGCGTGCATTTTCATATGTGTTGAAATATATTTGTATTTGTGCGTGCGTTCATGCATTACTCTTGGACTGTTACGTGTGTGTCCGTCTCGAGAAATGTTTGCTCACATTACTGATGGGGTATGCTCATATTACCAACGCTTATTTTAATGTGAGCCATTTGTGGAAAATTATCTCCTCGTTCTCATTGAAATGCAAACAACCTGCGCATGCAATAAGGCACACAAAGTGACTCTATCACAGTTCTTTTCACGACATTGTTACACAGAGCACATAACTAGTCATACGGCTCCAGAATAGCAGAGTAAAAAAAGTGGCTCGTATTACAGGACTTTCCCATACTCTTATATGACATTGGACCTATCTGTGACGCGCAACGGCGTTAATGCCTCAAGTTTACATGTCACAAGTAAGTGAAAGCCGATAATCTGTCGTATTTATGTTTCAGACGAAGGAAACTACTACACCCATGCGTCACGTTAGCGTACCAGCGCCTCAACTGTAAACACAAGAACATCAAGTCTTACATCCGCAACACAGTCAAGCATATTACTACAATAAAAAAGGAACATGGCCTATTTTCAAAATGCCTCCTTTTTGGAGCAAGGCAGCAACGTGTCCGTCGACAATGTACGAATAGCTAACGAATACGCACAGATCGCTTACTCGTTGATCGCTGCCCTTGGCATCATTGGCAACCTCATGGTGATTTTTGTAATGGTAAAGAGCCCAGCGATGCGCAATACGTATACTAATATCCTCATTTTGAATCAAAGCAGCATAGATTTTGTAGCATCGATTCTTATCCTGTTAACGACGATAACGAGGAAGCCAGTACATGATTTGTCCGGCGTTGCCGGAGAACTATACTGTCGTCTCTGGCTGACCGATCTTCCATTGTGGAGCCTGCTGATATCTTCCTCGTATTCGCTGATGGCGTTGACATTAGAACGGTACATGTCGATTGTACACCCGATAACACATTTCAACTGGTTTTCGAAGCGAAAGGTTCTTGTGATTGCTGTAGTCGCCTGGAGTCCAGGATTTGTACTAAATTCGTTTTTTATTATCTTAACTTCTCGAGTGGTGGACGGACGTTGTAAGAGTGTTGCATTCTTTGTGAACGACTTTTGGAGGCGAACGGCCGGCGTGATCACGTTCGTGATTCAATACCTCGTTCCAACACTCTGTTTTATCACCTGCTATAGCCGTATATATCTCTACCTTCGGCGTCGCGTAGAGGCCGAGGCGCAAGCAAGCGGCAACGCGGCAGCGGCAGAGAAGGCACGCGTCAGGAGAAACGTACTCAAAACACTGGTCATCATCGTCGTCTGTTACATCGTTTGTAACTCGTGGAATCAATTCACATTTCTAGCTTTCAACTTCGGTGCCCCCCTTGACTACACGAGCACCTTCTACCATTTCACAGTCATAATGATGTTTGCCAACTGTTGCATAAACCCGGTCGTCTACACAGTGCAGTATCAACGTTACAGGACAGAATTCATGAAGTTATTTTGCAAGTGCAACAAAGCCACACCGACCGTTGCACCGGAGTGACCGTTTAGAAATTGGACTTATTCAAGCACGAGTACAAATCAATATCATTCTACTTTTACGTTGGTGTTTGCGCTAGCAGCATCACCAGATTGGAAGTAATAAAATAGTTTTATAAACCAATGAACATTGATGTAATGAATGTCAACAAATTGTACTCTGACTGGAGTTACAATTTGAGTTTTTTAAGTGCTCATCAGGTTATATCTATCTAATGCTGTTGTGTGATAGATTGCATAATCGTTTGGTGTTTAATACGTTTAGAGAAAGAAATCAAATATAGCGAATGTTTGCAATCTTAATGCTCTTAACAACGCGTTTGAGTTGAAACAACTCGAACACGTTTCAACGGCTCATATTGACATGCTAATGACACAGAAGTAGACATAGACAGTACTGCGTCAGTGGGTATCCAACGTTGCAACATCCATAGCGCAGAAGCCGTTTTCACGAAACATTCGCCGAGCGCAGACGTGGTTCCTGTGATTGTTATGGTGTGTTTTATATGTTATGCGCACATTATGTTGTAATTTGCGAACAACTGACCTTCACATAAAACGTGTGCATCATATTGTGCATCAATAATTGCTGAGCGCAGACATGGTTCCCAAGATTGTAATGATACGTGTTATATATTACATGCACATTATATTGTACATTCCGAACACATGACCTTTCACATAAAACGTATGCATCGTGATACATGTGGGGTATGTAGAACATATCTATGTCTTAATTTATAGATGGTATGTAGGTGTGTGATTGTTTATGTATAGCATGCAGCATGTAGCGATTGTGGACTATAACTACGTTAAAACACATCTTATATCACGCAGAGTATTACGGTCACATTATTGTTGTATAAAATAGGTATATTTATTATTTACGATACTAGTAATAATTATTAGAATTCAAATTATCGACCTATAAAAAGTATATCAAGGTTAATGTAGCTTTATTTTTTGATATGTTAACCACTTATGTGGCAACATTTAGACCATACTCCTAGGGAGCTTTGTGTCATCGCCAGAAATGGTTAATGGCGAGCAAACTGTTCATTTAGTTTCTTTCTTTTATCATTAACTTGGTGGACACTATATGTGAATCCAGCAGTATCAGGCAAGCAGAGCTCGAGTAGCATCAAAGCTCTTGCACTTAACGAGATTGCCAAGGAGATCATGATCCAACAGAACAGAAGAATCCAAAAAGCAAGATTTTATATCCAGGACATCACTACGATTAGGTACAAGTCTTACCCACCACGACCATTGCTTTCAGAATCCAGAACTAACTTAATAAGGCAACAATACATATCTCTTAGAGAAGACTAACTTGATGTGTATTAAGATATGAAATTCAATACAACTTCAATGGCGATGAGACTGCAGCGGAAACAGAGATAACCTGACCGTCTATTCTGCAATGTACACCCAACATCGATATCTAACAGGGTTATCACAAGGCAACAGACATAAATAGAGAACGCGTAGGTAGAGAGTCAAGACCTACACAGACGCTCTGGTCAACACAACAACAACTGCTACTGGTGTTACCGAGCAAACCATTGACTCTGAGTTGACTCATGAATCACAACCTTGTCCAGAAGCAATGGGATAAATCAAATAAATTTGACTTCCCCATAGCACCACAACGAAACAGGTCGGTCGGTCTGAAATATGAGCATTTGTGGATGATTTGGCATTTTGCCTGCAGAAGTACACGATTTTCCCGAACTAGTTAGCCTCCATCATCAGAAGCTTCTTCAATTTGGACCTATTGAAGATTATATACTTTACAGGTGTCTCATTGGGCTACATCTGGTTGAAAAGTTCCTGTCTCTGACCATGTCAGCCGATACAACTTGTACCAAGATCATCCCAACAGTCCAAAAACTGTTCTAGGAGCTGACAGATACATATGCAACTACTGTCTTGAAAGATTACCTTCCAATATAAGTCCACTGAGAGGTTCAAGCATATGCAGTATGATCAGAACATATGTTTTGTCATAGTTATGGTAGCAGCATTTGTATGACCCCAAGTGCTAATGGTCCTAAAGGTTATTATGCCCAAACTGGCTGCTGGCTTCTAGAAACAAAAGGGGAACATATTTACCCTTTGGAACTACGATGAGTCTGCCGAGTATTCAGTTTCCCACATGGATACACACAAGCTAGAGAAAGCACCCATCCACAACTTGGTCGCTGAGCATAAACTATGACCTCTCGACCAGAAGCCAAGCAGTTTGGCAGAACATCTTTAGTGGAATTTAATCCAAGGCAATATACATAATTGACCAACGACAACAATGGTCTTTCTGGATGATTGGCTGTGTGTGTGATAATAAAATGAGACAGGATGCCAACAATTATGTTACAATTATGTTGGCATGAAACAGAAGCCAGCAAGAGTTAAAGAAACAAGGCCTGCATGATATATGAAACTTGCTAATCTACCAATAGATAGAAGAAGAATTAAAGACACCTGCTGATGTAAATGATGATTACATTTTAGCAACAGACCTATATGAAGGAAACTAAGTAGTGTCCCTACATGGGTTACGCTATGTTCATGGCACGTCAATTTTTGTACTAAGAACGAATGACATGTTTCACTTAATAGAACTACTGGAGGATCCAGATAAATACTTATGTGATAAATGTCATACAGTATTTTACAATATAACAATACAACTCTGCAACAGTCACTGTTGATGAATGTAGCAAGACCATTGATGCCAGCTACTCTATGTATACACTGTGTTTTGGACAGATAATAACCATGGTTACTAACGACCCTCACTTCAAACAGTATTCACATAAATTAATGTAATAATTTATCACTAATATATTTATACCATGTTTAGTGTATACAACTACATATATGTTCCACATTACAAATAATTTAAATGTTTTATGCCAATTTTCTGAGTTATTATAATCATTTTGAGAAATGTTTCCAGGCAAAAAATACCTTAGTTTCAAGGGGGTTAGCATCAACCAGATGATGAACGGCGGTTATATCCCCACTCAAAAAGTTATAAGAGCGGAGATTAGATTTTGTTATGGTAAATGTATTGTTATTCCAAATTGTCCTCAGTGGTAGAAGACCGCTAATGAACCTGCGGCTTAGTTCATGGTCGATATTTCCTTCACTCTTGATGGGACTATCAACGTAGGTGTTTGATTGTTTGTGTTTTTATTCTGGTTGCTCAACACATATGTGAGTGGTTGATGCTCCCCTTTGAGCATGTTGGGTCTATCTCTGTCTCCCTAATGATAAGTCTCACGCAATCAGTTCTTCCGCTGACTGATTCGTCGAGTTATGGAGTCTAAGAAAACTGCAATGTCATCAGCAATGTTCTGGTCTAATAAACGCTTTAGTGTTAATAATGCTACTCCACACACTCATTGCAATGCCTGTGATTGCTAGCCGCATGTTACCCAGTCGATGATCACGGCAAAGCGAATGGGGAAACAATGCAACCATGTCTGGCAACACGCAAACATAACATACGTGGTTGTATATTGAAGGCATGAGAACAAAGAAAGCTCCCATCGATTATTCACCATCGTATACAGAGGAGAGCAGTAAGGCTATAGTTAGCCAATGAGTATATCTTGATGACTGGCAAAGTATACCAGATAATCATGGTATTGCTGGAATGACATGCGTTGAAAATTATCATTAGCATTATTACGATTTGTTTCTGTGGAGATGAAACGAATGTCCTGAACACGCGGTTGTGTGCTAGAATATGATTGAGTATGTATTAGAGGTCAGCCGCTGTCTCGAGTGACACATGTTATTATAGGTTGAATCGTGTAGGCTGGCATTTATTTCTAGCATGGCGTCTTGCACGCTTGCAAGCCAGGCTAATCATGTATGCCTCGATGACAAATGTCTCTCATCAGCAATAGCCTGCCAACGCAGAGAGTCGATGCCGTAGACTTTAAGTCTCTATTGACCATCATTTTATTTATGAATCCCAATTGGGGTCTGCCTACTGGGCGCTTGTTCTCAGTCGATTCAACATAGATGATACTGTTTGGGTGCGGGCATTGGTCATCGCTCTGTGCGTACCCGCGCCATCGTATTCGTTTGTGTTGGAGAATGTTACAAAGTAATCGTGACTCCCATCGCAGCAGGATATCGATATTTGTAATACTATCGTGTCATATTTCGCAAAGGATCGTTCGCAGGCAACGAAAATTAAAACCAACTGAATATTTCCATTCTTGTTTCCGGTATCTACGTTATCTAATGATGATGGATGTTAATATATATATATATATATATATATATATATATATATATATATATATATATATATATATATATATATATATATATATATTATAAGGGCATTATTCACGAAACGTTGAGAATGTATGCTAATTGCTGCTGTTCAAGCGACGTGGTTCACCATATCCGTCTCGATGATGGTATTTTAACATTAACAGCCTAAATAGATCCATTTCAGTTATCGGTGTTATGCAACTGTAAACGAATAGTGAAAGGGTTTTGCTCAATATATTTGTTTTTACTATATTAAATTACGCGTGTTCCGCCGCTGATGTAGTGAAATCGTAGAGTACAATACGCACGTGAAACAAGTGCTAGTGTCCAGACGAACTTGCGGTTATGGGTCATACAGGATGCATCAGATACAGTGAAGATGAAGCTTGACTATTTCTTCTATGTCACGCTTTACATAGAAGTACTGCTATCCAGGCGCGCTTGCGGGTATGTGTCATACAGGATGTATCAGATACAGTGAAGATGAAGCTTGACTATTTCTTCTATGTCACGCTTTACATAGAAGTACTGCTATCCAGGCGCGCTTGCGGGTATGTGTCATACAGGATGTATCAGATACAGTGAAGATGAAGCTTGACTATTTCTTCTATGTCACGCTTTACATAGAAGTGCTGCTATCCAGGCGCGCTTGCGGGTATGTGTCATACAGGATGTATCAGATACAGTGAAGATGAAGCTTGACTATTTCTTCTATGTCACGCTTTACATAGAAGTGCTGCTATCCAGGCGCGCTTGCGGGTATGTGTCATACAGGATGTATCAGATACAGTGAAGATGAAGTTTGACTATTTCTTCTATGTCACGCTTCACATAGAAGTACTGCTATCCAGGCGCGCTTGCGGGTATGTGTCATACATGATGTATCAAATACAGTGAAGATGAAGCTTGACTATTAATTTTCTTCTATGTCACGCTTCACATAGAAGTACTGCTATCCAGGCGCGCTTGCGGGTATGTGTCATACAGGATGTATCAGATTCAGTGAAGATGAAGCTTGACTATTTCTTCTATGTCACGCTTCACATAGAAGTACTGCTATCCAGGCGCGCTTGCGGGTATGTGTCATACATGATATATCAGATACAGTTAAGATGAAGCTTGACTATTTCTTCTATGGCACGCTTTACATAGAAGTGCTGCTATCCAGGCGCGCTTGCGGGTATGTGTCATACAGGATGTATCAAATACAGTAAAGATGAAGCTT
This sequence comes from Oasisia sp. SBJ-2009, assembly GCA_964017155.1. Classification (NCBI taxonomy): domain Eukaryota; kingdom Metazoa; phylum Annelida; class Polychaeta; order Sabellida; family Siboglinidae; genus Oasisia; species Oasisia sp. SBJ-2009. The sequence continues at coordinate 12,711,970 of OZ024858.1, forward strand.
GACGATTTCTTCTATGTCACGCTTCACATAGATGTTTGCATTTATCCCCTTATATGGCCAAACCAAAACAAAAATGGATCAGTCCATCTATCATCGGACACTTGTATGGTCTCCGAGGCAACTAGTGCAAGCTCTCTTCTGCTGATTCACTGGTTATTACAACAACTGCGTAGCTTCCTGTACGAAACACCTGTTGCACATAAAACGGCTAGCTACCTGTCATGTGTTAATTAAATACCGCTGTACCGGCTGGCCAAACGTGACTTTGTTTGACTATAACATGGACATATTGATGTATGAATTCATGCGGTAGCACCTGTTACTTGATATACGTGACACTTTGTTTACCATCAATGTTTTTATGGTGGACGTTTTATTGTTACATCGAACCTGCAAATACCACTCCGTATACAAACGTTTTCCCAAACAGAGTATAACATGGGATGGTCATTATTAAAGAAATGATTACCAAATTCAATTTTCAGAATCTTTATAATTATGTCATATAGTGAAATAAAATGTTATGGTATGTATAGATGTATGTATTAGGGGGACAAGGATTTCAAGTATAGAATTTTTAAGCTTCTCCGGTTTCGCATCCGCCATTTGTAAATATGGCGGTCATCACTACAAATGTCACAATATATCAAACACTGCCTCATATAGAGTAATTATGTTTAAGGCGTTCTACAGCTTGGTGGATAACGATGTCCAATGCTGTATTTTAATCTTAAATGACATTCATATGTCCTCAATTTTAAAGATGACGTCCGGCTAAGCATATTAGTTCTCTATATTAAGAACTACACGGCTTAGAGACACAACGTCGATGTCAAAATGTTGGATTTCTAGATGCGAAAACACCAGAGTATTACTCCTGTACTGATCAAGTTGCACTGGCTTACAGTTGAATGAATGAATGACAGTTTATTTAACAACAACAACAACACAGGAATATACAAGATATTATGGGGAAATAATACAATACATAGAATTTATGAGCAATGAAAAAATACATATGTATGACCATGGTAATCAAGGCTATAGATTATTCGTATAGTTTTTTCTGTAACAGAGAGAGTTTTCTAAGTCTAGACTGATACGTATTTCCCCATATTTCACAGCAATAAGACATATATGGTTCAACAACTGATTGGTATAACGTGCGTAATGCTTGAATGTCAAGAATATCCTTTGTTTTATACAAAACGGCTATACTTTTTGATACCTTCGTTTCAACCGTTTTTATCTGCTCTCTCCACGTTAAGTTTTCATCAATGATTATACCAAGGAATTTTGTATGTGACACCTGCTCAATGTTCGTTCCATTCAAAATGATGTTTACTGTTGGTCTATGTTTTTTTTATATTTACAAACATGATAACATTGGTTTTGTTCACATTAAGCGATAACTGAATAACTCTGAACCATATATCTAGTTTTTCTAGTTCGTTATTAACTGTACATGCTATATCCACACTATTCCTAGTTGAGTATAAAATGCTAGTGTCATCTGCAAACAAGATAATAGCAAGCAATTTTGACACTTCACACATGTCATTTATGTATAAAATAGTACTGGGCCCAGGATTGATCCTTGTGGGACTCCACACTTGATATTCGTTAGCTCGAAATTACTGTTGTTATAGCACACATACTGACTACGATTGGCTAATAACTTTTAATCCAATACAGTGCCAAACCCCTAATTCCATAACATTGTAACTTACTTTTGTGATCAACGGTGTCAAATGTTGTTCGCCGATTGGTCCTTGTTTTTTCTGCCTTGCATGGACTCGCAACAGGAATCATTCATGATCTAATAACGTACTCGCCGAACCGTGATCTGCGTCTGCTCGTATTTCCCCGCATTAAACCTAGCTATGGCAGGCGGGCTTTCTCTGTGTCCGGACCAGAACTTTGGAACAGTTAGCCTGATAACATTTGCCAATCAGAAACTCTAACTAGAATTAAGGCTGTTCTTAAGAAGCATTTATTTAAACTGAGTAACTTTCCTGTACGACTCTCTTACGACCATGTTTGAACTTATGAATTAGTATTATTTATATAAATATTGTTTCGTTTTTATTGAATAATATTTATAATGTTTTACTTTTTAGTTTACCTTCAATATTTATATTTACGTAATTGTTTATATATTTGAGAAACTGTTATGTGTTCATGTATCTGAATTGCTTATATATATATATATATATATATATATATATATATATATATATATATATATATATACTCTCTATATATATACATATTATATATATTATGGTCAGTTATCACAAAACGTCGACAAAACGTTTTTGTAATATAACCATTAAACAACATACAACACGGCATTGTAATGGTGGCTACGGCAACCACCTCGTTGCAGGTACCATGGAAACCCAACCTTTACATGTATATCTTCTTAATTATGGAAGATACAGCCAAATAAACGGTATTTTTAATGCCGTTTTTGGACAAATATTTTGTAGAACTATTATACTAACACGAACTATGCATTAACCAATAATCACAGGTGCATGCTTTCTTTACCCATTTAACGGTGTATAATAGACCTTTTCCACATTCGAGGACAGACATGCGCACTTGACATACATGTTTACCATTCTTCCCGGAAGTAGGGGGACGCCGCTGAAGTGGCTCTTTGTTTTCGTCACAGCGATTGGATTTTGAAAGATGGGAGGGAAGGATTATTATTGTACTATTAATTGCAACAGTCATCGGACGAGAGCTAAAGAAACTGGGCTGGAATCCGAAAGCAAAGCGTCGTCGATCGCTGTGGGCTGAAGCGAGTCGACGCCAAGGTTTTGTGCCTTCTCGAAATACAAAAGTGTGCAGTCGACAATTTGTGTCTGACATTGCAGTAAGTGACCCTTGCTCCGTTGACTATATTCCTTCAGTCAACTTGGGGTATGAATAGCAGACTAGCGCGAGAAGAACGAACGCACGATAGGTCTACTGGACGAACAGTGACCTCGCCACTGTAATTCATGCACTCTAATTTGACTGTAGGTCTGTAGTCTTTACTTTTTACCTGCGGTGACAAACTAAATTCCGAAATTGTGTTTTGGCAATAAAGACATATATATGTTATCTTATCTTGCGTAGGAACAATTCTGTTTTATCATATCATCAGTAGCACCAATTTTTCATTTGCAATAGCATTCTTATTACAAGGTACTCTAATTCTAAGAGCACTGATTTCTCCTGCTATTGACAGGTTGTTCAAAGTAAATGTTTAGCTGACTAATCGCTGGTGACATTTTTATTCAATATACTTAAATTAGAAGCTAAACATGATGAGTTTGATGGCAAAATCGTGCAAGGACGTTAACACGTGTTGTTATTTGAACAGGAACTGCTAAGGTGCATTCTGTTGTATGTAAGGTGATACAGAAATTAATTTTCTTGTTTTCATCAGTTAGTCTGAAACTCCTTTTCTAGTATGATCTATCATATTAGGAAAAAACCAGATATATATATATATATATATATATATATATATATATATATATATATATATATATATGCAAGCGTATGCACGTTGCCATTGCAGTTAAATTATTTCAATTATAACCGCGAACACGGGAAAAATCAACCGCTTTCTATACTGCCAAATGGTGGGAGTGATTTATTTATCCCCCTACTTCCGGTGACGTTAATTACAGAACAGTGGGCTTGGACCTTATTGCTTGATGAGTGGCGCGAAAATGGAATGTGAAAAAGGTCAGTACAAAATACTCATTGTATATATGTGTTGGTACTTCCGGTTAGATAAAATCTGTATAGGTTAAATTGGCGTCCTAGAACGTTAAAACCTGTAAAAAAATAATAGACTCATATTTTAACGCGTGGTAGTTTTTGACGATACCGAGCAAATGACATAAACGTAGTTATTTTGTTCAGAGTTTTGAATATTAGTGGGCTTTTTAACACATTTAGCTGGTATTACTTAAGTTGACAATGATAAATTAGAAATGCAGCCACTGTTTCCTCTATTTGTTATGACGTTTATAAGTCTTGTAATACCGAGCGTATACACAAGACCGAGCGCATGCAAATCAAAGATCTCAGAAATAACGTACTGCTGCCATTGCCAAAAGAAGGGGAGAGACACGAGGAAGGAAACAGCCAAATCACGGAAGATGTTGGATAGCGGAATTTATGAGGAGATCAAAAAACACCAATGGATTACCTGGAAAGAATGATAATCAAGGGAAGAGAAACCTTCTCACTGACAGACACTATGCAAAACATCTATAGGAAGTTCTGCCGTGAATTCAGCGACATTAAGATGTAATTTACTGCATTCTGCAAAGGGCGACCATCCAATATCAAGCTCAGAGACACGTTTGCCAGCGTCAACATGTCCATGAAGGCGACCGCCTTCCAAGTACTGTCATAGTCTGAATTAACCTCGATGAGTGACGAAAACGTAAAGATCGAGAAACTGAATGAAGTGAACGGCACAAGACCAATCAAATGTTTACTGTGGATGAAGAAAGACGTCCAGTACAATACCAGCCTCAGCATTAAGTGCAGTGGTGGAGGACATTAACACATTCTCCCAAACAGTTGTGACAGAACTCCCATGATTCAGAGCATACTGTGGCAGGGCAGGAAAATGTGGTAGGAAATCAGACATCTCAGAGGTAAGCTTAAAGGTGAAATGAACATAAAAATTATAATTAAACCAAGTAAATAACATACTAATGTGATGCTATGTATACAGGTTTAACCCCTGACAACTTTTGTAGTTTATATATACACGCAGTTTACCGTCTAAAAATCAGCCCACCTGATCGATTTCCGAGTGAAATACCGAAATGAATAGTGTCAGTGGCTGCCGCTTGGAAAGTACTGATGACGTAATATGTACCATAGAAAATTTCGCCATATGAAGTTAGAATCTGGCGAGTCAGATTTGGACAGTTATGCGGCTACTGTAAGAACTTGTTGATCGGTGAAAGCATACAGTGGTGAACCATTGGCTTCAGTTGTCACAAAAAACAAGCAGGAAAGCGACATTGAGCACAAGAGAAACGGAGAGGGTGAGTTACCAGGGGCCGCTGCCGTCGGTGGACTACTGTACGAAGACCCAAACATTCCTACGGTGGAACAAAACATCGAAGTGGATAGTGTCGATGAAACACCAGGATGGTTGATTGTATATTGTATGCGCATTTATGACTGTATTAATTGGTGTGATAGGAATATTACATTTTCAAAGACAGAAAAGTAATAGTAGTTTTATTAATACCAACGGTACCGTATTGCCACGGAATTTCGCTATTGTAATGCATAAACTTCAGACTTTATTTCTTCCATTCAGTAATAATAATCATGTGGTTGATTATTCTATTACTGTTGAGTTTCACGTCTAGCCAGGCAAAAGTAGCGACGCAGAAAACACTTTTAGGCTTGGAGTTTAGATGAAATGTGTCGATCACTAAAAGTGTCAATGCAATTTGGACGATGTCTGTAAGCAAATGTGTTTGGACTGGTTATGCTTGGATGTCGTGGAATACCAGTATACAAGTGAACTTAATAATAAATAGAAATATTCAATGTGATATTATCAAGCCCTAATAATATATAATGCGTTTGTAGATATCAAATATTGATGTTACAATAAACTCTTCAATGATGGTTGAATCGAACGACGACATGAACATGAAATGGTCCTTGACCTGAGGCTAATCATTGACAAACATGCGCTCCCTAAAAATTTAATAATAAACTGATTTTTCAGTTGGACATTATAGCAACCATTCGTAAATAGGGCACTTACGCAGAATTTGGACCAACCTCAATTGTGCAATTATAACCTTATATTTGCCAACATTTGATACATATTCTTGCCACCATTTGTGTTAGAATCGGAACGACTTATCTCCAAGTTCCGCCGTTTCTGGAAAGGCAAGCTTCGCCTTTCCTTCGTTTCTATCTCCCGGATTCGCTTAAAAATTGTTGGGATTATTGGGCATGTTAGTGTTGATTTCTTCAAACGTTGTCGACCTGGCTTAAAACACACAGACTGAAGAACGCAAGAACACCGACACCGACCGAGTCGGTGTCCAGTTGACTCGACCGACTTGTTTGATCCACTGCCTTCGTCGCCTTGGCTCTTTCTCTATCGAAAACTAAAAAAGCTCTTTCCGGAATTATCCCCGTTGCTGCATACAAAAGCCACGCAGAATACCATGTTTTATTCGATGAAGAAGAACACCGCAAGACACCATACACCAAGAATACCATTGAAATCCTTAACCTGCTGCTAGCATCTATGGTACATATGACGTCACACTCACGGAAACACCCGAAGGCAAAATTTCATAGGCGGTGTGTGAGGAAGTATTCTTATTTGCATGATTTTATAAAATATATTTGTTTTCAAGTATTCATACTACACGGTTATATTATGTTATATATATTCTATTAACCACAGCCTTTAATCTAGCATGTTCATGTCACCTTTAAGCCTATGACGGAAGCCACATGTCAGGTGGACTATACAGTATACTGAAAACTTACGGGTGGACTGTGCAAGTACATGGATGAAATAGGGTAAGTGTGTTATGACAAGGCGCAAATAAGCAACCACCCCATTGTATTGCACTAGAGAGATGAAGAAGTGGATATGAAGGTTTTGCGTTTCGTTGGCCTGTCAGGTTTAATGGCTCACTCGGTGCCTTCAATGTTCACATTTCTTAAAGCAATGATGTTAGAGCTACACCAAAATGTGCCGTTATTAAACACCATCCATTTTGTGACCGGCTATCCAAGTTCTTAATACCGAAACAGCTCAATTTGCGCGTTGGCTGGCCAGGCCTAACTGACACGTACATGAAATAACGAGGGGAAACGTCCCTTCGTTATTTGGTTTACGATGTGTCAGCTGAGTTAAAAGAGAACTGCATTTCCTCAGAAATGGTGATGATTGAAAAATAATACACATAACTGTCTCAGAGCAACACGCCGAGGCCAAGCAGAATAAGAAAAATGCCCCTTAGAACAATTATTTTCTATTTGGAATATACTAATGAAGAATGGCGGTGCATGCCAATTACTATAACGTTTCGTGTTTGGCGACATAAATCTACATAGTTACTTCGCATGATAGAACAGGAGAAAACGTGATCTAATCCTTCCTGGCCATACTTATTAGAAAGAACACCTGATCGGAGCAAAATACGTATGTTTTAACTATCGTCGTGGTTAAACATCCAACTAGCCCATGTCGACCACTCGTATGTAAAGGGCTCACACCAAAAGGCGGACCACGAATGGGCGGAACCAACAAACAAGATTGTTTGCAATGTGTTATGAGCCATGGATCAATATACTGTACCACTGAAATATGACCCCCTACCGTAAATATATATTCGGTAATTATCAAAAGGATATTTACTGTGCTTCTTGTATAAATCGTAACCATGTAAATTGACAATTGTTTTTTTTTACAATTTATTGTTATGAGCCATGGGTCAACATACTATACCATAGACAAATTATCCCTCATTCCTACCTCCATCTAAAATATGTATTTGATAATATTTAATGGATATTTACTGTGATGCTTGTACAGTTCATGGTCAGGCACGTAACCACCTAAACTTGAGTTTATTTTATAATGTATTATGAGCCATGGGTCAATATACTATATCATAGAAATATGACACCCCACCTCAAGTTACATTTGCATACGGCAGTTACACATAATGAAATTAGACGTAAAATAGAATACTGATGTTAATGCAAGTGTGCAACAAAACATACCCGTTGAACAGTGTCAGCTTGAAAATTAGATCTTCCACTGGAAAACAGTATAATGGCATAATTAATTATTATGCCATTAAATGTAAACAAACCATTACTCTCAATGTGATTACTACTCAAATACAGATTCATAAAGAAACAAAGGGTAGTTAATTTTCCCATTGGGTGGGTCAATTGTCTATTATAGAATTTTCACCTCTGGATCACTTTTCTACGCGGATCAATATTCTATCTGACACCGGCTTGCCGTCGAGTTTTGCCTCAGTGTGTGTTGACTTGTATTCGTTACATTGAATGTAAACGATTTTTTTAACCTACTCTGTGTATATTTAAATAAGGTATGTGAGGGGAAGTTTGGCGGCTATAACGGATCGTTTTCATGGTTGTGAGTGTGAGTGAGTGAGTGAGTTTATTTGGTAAAACATTATAATACATATAAATATAATATTTACCGAGGATAGACACATTAAAGCACACAATAGCACACTTGTTTCCAATGTGGTCCTCAAGACCTATGTGGTTAGATAAAAAAGTAAAAGATCACTCAATACCCGGCCCCTTGCCTAGGGTTTCTTTCAGTGGGCAAATTCAGTGGGGACAACATCTTCTTTCAATCGTCGTCGTAGTTCAGTCAGTTCAAAACAACATGTGCTCCAAATAAATCTTGAAGCATGCGGTCCACGGTAAAATTTTCATCGTTCGATTGATTTGTGCATCGTGTGGTCTGTACCAATGACGTTGCGCAAACATTTAATTGCCAACTACCGCTTCACTGTAATTATTTTCGCATTCGGAATCTAGAAAAATTTATTTCATTTGTCAACACCTTGATTCTGCTGTTTTGTTTTTGCATTTGCACTATTACTAATTTTGCGCCGGCTGTATCGTTGAGAGTAGTGGGAAATCTACGTCATAATTACACTTTCTATAGCGTTAATTCTCTTTCTTGAATTCATCGTGAATTGGGCAACAATGGCAAGGACTGTAGTCAATAATATATATATATAATATATATATATATATATATATATATATATATATATATATATATATATATATATATATATATATATATATATATATATATATATATATATATATATATATATGTTGAAGATGGTTTAAAGGTGCATACCATTTATACTGCATAACATTCATACAAAATCATACAACAAATATGTGCGTGACAATATTCTATATACAATGGTGAGATTTGTTTTTTTACCGTTAACGTTGTATCTTAAGAGTATTTTCCTTTAAGACATTCGTCATATTTGATAACCTACTAATATTATGAAACACCATATACAAGGGGATGGGTCAAACATAAAAGTAACAGTTTTTAGCTGTTCATGTATGATAGCTCAGTAGTAATACTTAACATCAATTGTGTTTATTTTGTAAAGTTTTATTATATAGTTGCGTATGCTGTATAAAACATAACATTAGTACCACATAATTTGGTAACGAACATTATAAACGCCACGTTAGGTATCCAGGATTATGGCATTACAACATGGTCAATAATCAATATTAAGTATATATATATATATATATATATATATATATATATATATATATATATATATATATATATATATATATATATATATATATATATATATATAAATGTTCTTTAACATGATAAATATATATATTGTTTTTTATCTAATAAATACAAAATATCTCAGATGTCCCTTAAAATGATACATTATCGATTTAATAATAATTATGTTAATCTAATAAATAAATAAATAAATAACTATTATATAATGTCTAATATGTCATTTAAAAATATATATTTTAAATTGAGTTATATTTAAAATTGAATTATATGTCCCAATTAGACGGGAAAAGCACCGTATATCCGGAATAATTTCCGCTCAGAGGCGCATAAAATACACTGTAGCACACACATATTTAAAATACTCATAGTTCATAAGCTAAACTTATCAGTAATAAATATATAAAATATAATAAATAAATAATAAAATAGATTAATAACTTAATAATAAAGTAGGTACACAAATATATAATTACAGTTAATATAAATTCATCATAAAATACCCTACAAGTAGTTTACAAATGCGGTCTTAAAAGATGTGTTTTTAAGTTTGACTTAACAAGTTCAAGTGAGTCTATTAGGCGTCCGGTAGATCGTTCCACAGGCGCGAATTATATTAACAATTATATGAATATTATATTTTAAATTATATTTTAAATTATATTTTAAATTATATTTTAAATCCTTATGCTAAGGTAAGATTTCATAATGACATATAATTTGGTGTTCAGCACTATCGATCCGCTATTTGAGAAGAGGTACACCTGCACTACACACGCATATGTCCCGGCAACACCAACCAGCGACACAAAATGAACAAGCCCGCCCGAGTGTTGAAAACAGCCAGGTTAACATTCCAAGGTCTCTACCGCTATGCACTTTCTTTCATTCCTGATAAGGCTGCTATGGCACGGTGGTAAAACTATTTCTAAAGCAATTTTTGTTTTCGTATTGATGCTGCCGAACTACACACATATTAAGAATGCAAGAATACTCTTAATAGCAGAACGGTAGAAATGAACAAGAATCTCCCTCCTCAGTCAGAACTTCTTTAGTTGGCGGAGGAAGTACAACCTTTGTCGAGCCTTTTTCACAACTGCATCTGTGTGATTTTCCCATCCCAAGTCACTAGGTTTCATCGTGTCCAGAAATTTGAAACAGTCCACCCTTACGATAAGTTCACCATTAATCATAACGGGAGCAATTGGGGATTTCATCTTCCTAAAATCAACGATCATCTGCCGGGTTTTGGACGCAATCAATTGAAGGTTGCTATTGTCATACCACGACACCAACCTGCAGGGCCAAGGCAACAGCATCATCAGTGCATCCGTTTTTCCTGTAGGCGAAATGGAGTGGACATATACTGGAGATGATGACAGCTTTCAGATACGAAAGGACCAGTCGCCTCAACATCTTGATTACCACTGACGTCAGAACCACGCGGCGGTACAGGAGTTATGATCGTTGCCATAAAACACACATGAACAGTGTGCTGATGGACAGAGGCGTTAAATAGGTCCGTAAATACAGGAGCTAATTAATTAAAGCAGTGCTTCAATGTGGAGGTGGACACGTTATCAGAACCAGCTGCCTTCTTGCAGATATGCTGCTTGATTAGCTTTGTCACCTCGTGCTTTTGCACAGTAAAGAGAGGAGGGAGTGGCACAGCAGGGCTGAGCAGGCTGCCCTATATAGGCGTCGAATTCTGACAATCGAAGCGGGCATGGAAGTTATTGAAGTCCGGTGTTGCGGAATAAAAACCAGAAGTGTACCCAGTTATGCACTGGAGACCCTGCCAGACAGCACGGGTATCGTTTGAAAGGAACTGGCCTTCAAACGTGCGCCCTTATCGCTCTTTCGACACCGTACTTAGCCTTCTTGTACAGTGCACGGTCGCCGCTCTTGAAACCTTCGTCCTTTTGTTTCAGTTTTATTTTCAGGTTTCTTGTGAACCATAGTTTATCGTTGCCGAATACTATCACTAGAACTACAAGCGTACTAACTTATGTCGTCGTCAACGTACAGCAGATGGGTTTTAGCCTACTGTTGATGGACAGTTTTTGCTGTAGCACATTGCATTCTACTTGAGAGCAAAAAGGCAAGTGTTACTGCCATCACAAACATGCTACGTACTCTGAGGTATATTTCGTTATGCAATACTGTCTTCTGAAAAATTCAATAAATCTTAATAACATGCTTTCTTCGTATGCTTTCTTCGTAAAATAAATGTCCACTTGGTATATACGAAGTCAGTGCTCCCTTGAAGCTAGAGGCAGAAACATTACAATGCTCCAAATACAACAAAATAGTATATGACAAGCATTACGATGACACACCGGTCGATGTTGGTCCAGAGCATTTGCAAAACAACTTCCTGAGTTCTGTCTTGTATCGCTGATATTGCACTGTGTAGACGACCGGGTTTATGCAACAGTTGGTAAACATCAGTATGACAGTGAAGTGGTAGAAGGTGCTCGTGTAGTTAAGGGGGGCACCGAAGTTGAAAGCGAGAAATGAGAATTGATTCCACGAGTTACAAACGATGTAACAGACGACGATGATGACCAGTGTTTTGAGAACGTTTCTCCTGACGCGTGCCTTCGCTGCCGCTGCTGCATTGCCGCTTGCTTGCGCCTCGGGCTCTATGCGACGCCGAAGGTAGAGATATATACGGCTATAGCAGGTGATAAAACAGAGTGTTGGCACGAGGTATTGAATCACGAACAAGATCACGCCGGCCGTTCGCCTCCAAAAGTCGTTCACAAAGAATGCACAACTCTTACAACGTCCGTCCACCACTCGAGAAGTTAAGATAACAAAACTCGGATTTAGTATGAAGCCTGGGCACCAGGCAGCTACCGCCAGCACCATAACTTTTCGCTCCGAAAGCCAGTTGAAATGTGTTATCGGGTGTACAATCGACATGTACCGTTCAAACGTCAACGCTATCAGCGTATACGAGGAAGATGTCAGCAAGCTCCACAATGGAAGATCGGTCAGCCAGAGTCGACAGAACAGTTCTCCGGAAACCCCAGACAAGTGGTATTCAGTCTTCTTGGTTATCGATGAGACCAGGATACACACTGAAGCCAAAAAGTCGATGCTGCTTTGGTTTAAGATGAAAACATTAGTGTACGTTTTGCGCATTGTGGCACTCCGTCCAATGACAACAATCACCATGAGGTTCCCAATGATGCCAAGGGAAGCGATCAAACAGTAAGCAATCTTGGCGTAATCGTTCGCTACTCGTATGTTCGCTTGTGACCCATCGTCGACATACTGCGTCGCATTGTCATTTGTGCACGGAGCCATGACTCTTCACGTTTGCTCTGTTTGATTATGTGGATATACGCACACGATATGCTGTTGGTGTACTGAGGGTTGCAAGCACACGTGTCGATCCTGTTAAGTGACGCCTCTTTTGTCTGAAATATAAATACGTCATATAAGCTGCGTGTGAATACATATTTGATTGAACAGGGAAACAGATACTAGAAATATATAAGTACACGTGGTACCACGTAAATAATATACAGCTAACTAAAGATAACAGATATAGCGGACACACCCACTGAATATTGTAACTAAGAGTATGTTAAGATCTCTCGCTATAAGGCCTGCTGGTGCAGGAAAATATCCCTTAATAGAACACTTGGAATGTCTTAATTGACGTCTTTAGAAAAAGAAGAAATATTATAATGATCAGTAGTGTCACCTAAACATTGAGCGGCCCTCTCTCTCTCTCTCTCCCCTCTCTCTCTTTCTCTATCCCCCCCTCTCTCTCTTTCTCTCTCTCCCTCTCTCTCTCTCCCTCTCTCTCTCTCTAGAAGCGAACATTTAACTAAATATCCAAATTATATATATATATATATATATATATATATATATATATATATATATATATATATATACACATGTTTGTTTTGTTTGCGAACAGACATCTCGTTTATCCGCACACTTTTTGTTCACAATGTTTTAGTCGGATAAACGAGACGTCGGTTTAGCAAAACACCTTATTATACATAGTATCAAGATCGATTCCACACGAAATGTGCGGATTGCGAAACAATCGGATTAGCGAAGACCGGATATACGAGACGTGCCAGTGCATCATTTGACATAATATACATCGGACATAGCAAGCAGTTCGAACAAGTGCCACCTTGCTGCTGTTAGATTCCTACAGCTCGTGTATGCGAATGTGTATGCGATGTAGGAAAGCAATCATAACACGAAGACTAAAAACACACGATGCTACAACACGTTCAGACTTACCTGCTGATGTGATCATTGACACAACCGACATTAGCGCTACTCTTTCACAGTTCCAACGACGGCGTTCGCTATAATTTTTTTTACCATCGCCGGTTCTACTTATAGTAGCGCCATGCGCACGGCTATGTTAATGTGAACATAAACTATGATTGGCCGTAAATGGTCTCCGTGGCCTTTAGTCGGTCGCCAAAGGCCAACAAATTCAATCTTGTCATATTATGTGTTGGTATCATCTTGGCAAATTGTATTAAACTCATATAAATAGTATTTAGAACTTAAACGCACATGTTGCACCTTTTTCAGTTTTTGTCCCATAACATAGTGATTTAGCGATGATTAATTTTTTTTGGTATATGGTTTATGGTACAAGAATTTCAAATATAGCATTTTTTTTATTGTCCGGGTTTCACATACGCCATGTTTAAAGATGGCAGTCGACAATACAAATATCACAATATCTCATAAAATTACAAAATTACGTCACTTCAAACAGAAATGTTGATGATATTGGATAGCTTTGTGGATAGCGATATAAAACAGTGTATACTTGACCTCCACTGACCTTCATATATTCGCCATATTTAGAGATGGCGTCCGGCTAAGCCATTTATCCATATCTTAATAACTACCTAATCTAAAGTCACAACATCGATGCCAAAATGTAGGGTTTTATAATTATTTAAATTGTATTTCTGTTTATATTTATTAACTTTCAAATATCCGCCAGTTTGTAGTATCCACCATTTTTAAAGATTGCGCCAGATACAATCTATACTATATCCATAGCTTAAGAACTACGTAGCTTAGAGACACAACGTTGACGTCAAAATATATATATTTCGAAGCAATGAAGTGTTGTATTACTTCTGACCTTTCCTCCATTTAAAAAAGATGCCCTCCGTCAAACTGTATTATTTCAATATCAAAAGAGAGCCTGTTATCACTGTATCTTAAGATCTACGTCTCGTCGAACCGAAAGCTGATGTGAAAAATATAGATTTATGGCGGCAATTATTTTAGAGATGACATTTAGATATTCTGTAAAACGGGCATAGCCAATTCAAGCACTGGTTTATTGATTTCAAATATTATGCCATAGCCCGATAAATGTAATAAAATCGTCCGATAATATAATAACTGCCTGATAATGTAATAACATCACCTGGTAATGTAATAAACTTGCTGCCCAATAATGTAATAAACTCCTCTTGCCAGACAATGTAATAACGTTCGCCTGATAACGGAATAACGTATATATTTCACGCAAGATTTAGTCGTTTTCGTGGATTTCATGTTGGTTTCTTGCACTTAGTCCGTTTTGTCGATTTCTTCTATTTCGCAATAATGAAATTATTGCGAGTGGGATCATTTTAGCTTAAATCCAATATGCTGGTTTCAAACCTGAAGTCAGATGTGTCCCAGCAGGTCAGATTTTGAGTTATGCATTATCACACCATTTATGTAATATGTGTTATATGCTACTTTGCGACTCTGGGGTCATTGGTAACGAACTTGTCGGCGCAAATCCTGGTATCAATTCACAATTGTTCCCTTTCCATGCTGTAATGTCAGGGTATCGAATGTCCACAGGCGTGGGGTCAATCCTTGTGTTGAACCCAGATGACGAAATAATTTATTAAGGAACGTTTTATTTAGATTTTATTACGGAATTTGTCGATACTTTTGTGTCTGTCTGTTCTCGCGTGATGTGTTCCAGATGCAAATATATATATAAAGTGTTTAAAAAAAATTATATATATATATATATATATATATATATATATATGCATGCATACATACATACATACATACATACATACACACATACATACATACATACATACATACATACATACATACATACATACATACATACATACATACACACACACACACACGAACACTTTGCCCTTAGCCTGAATGAACCGATTTCTGAACAGGTGAATGTGATCCCAATTTTCAAACGGTGTTACTGCGGGTGACTGTCTTGCCTTCTGTCCCCAAACATGACGGGGTAACTCGTCTAATGGCTAATATATATATATATATATATATATATATATATATATATATATATATATATATATATAATTACAGTAGAGCCACTCGCGTACGGATATCCGTAGTCACTTCTTCACAAATCGGATAGTTGACTCTTGGAACAGGCTGCAGGAAGAAGCAATGACAGCAGCCTTATTAAAGAGGAGATTGCGGTCACTGGCCACCAGTTAAAGCGATGATACAACCATGTAAGTATACGTAGCACATCTAGACTATTTAAAAGGAGACATTGGCCTGGAGGCAGAAGAACTCAAGATAACAATAAAACACAGAGGGGCCTGGAGTAGTATAGCTGAAACCAGAAATATTCGATCCCAGTTGCCGAGATGAGTGAATGAGTGAGTGAATGAGAGTGTGAGTGAGTGACTAACTGCTTGAGTGAGTTAGTGAGTAAGTGAGTGAGTGAGTGAGTGAGCGAGCGAGTGAGTGAGTGAGTGAGTGAGTGAGTGAGTGAGTGAGTGAGTGAGTGAGTGAATGAGTGAATATCCATCAGCAGCCGCTTTGTGTCTAGAGACTGAACAAAATGTTTGTGATGCTTCTGATTTTTCGCGCCACTATCTATTTGCTATGCTACAGAAATCAAATGCAGGGAACACATTTTCAACGTGTTTATACACTAAACAGTTCACTATGCTTATATAACTACCTTGTCTGTATGTTATGAGTGCATATCTTCACGTATTTAATAGAAAGCGCTAAATAGCATGCAAAACGTGGTATAAGATGAAAGTATGATCTGGAAACATGTCAGCATGAAGATATTTGAGTACATGTGTGAGAGATACACCTAATAAGACTAACAGTTTACCCCGTGTAATTGATGCACTACCGGGCTTTCGTTTAACAAACAAACAAACAAACAAACAAACAAACAAACAAACAAACAAACAAACAAACAAACAAACATCAGACAAACACACAAACAAACAAACAAACAAACGAACACACAAACAGGGACACATTAGGCACGGAATGGAAATTGACACACGGAAACGCCGCGGCCACAAGACTACTCTGTTACTTTTGACGATGGTGATTATGGTTGTGTTATATGCACTATGGTACAACACGCTTACATATACACACACGCACGGACTCGCGCGCATACACACGCCCATATACACACACAAGCCCATACACACACACACACACACACACACACACACACACACACACACACACACACACACACACACAATACACACAATACACACGCACACGCACACGCACACGCACACGCACACGCACACGCACACGCACACGCACACGCACACGCACACGCACACGCACACAAACAAGCACAAGCACAGGCACCAATTGTAGCACACATAGAAATAAATCACAGCTCAGACTTGTGGCCAAGATGTGTTGTGACGAACGTTATACAACAAACTCCCACCTGTCCAACACTAAATTAATGACCACTTACTTCATTTCCTGCACAGCTGAAGTTGCACAATTATTCATTCGCACCGCCGCGTTTCGGAGAAGACGTCGAGTGTTTCAGTGCCAGGAACA
>OZ024858.1:12739190-12769190 GCA_964017155.1 Oasisia sp. SBJ-2009
ATATATTACCCCACTGCTAAACATCTTCGGCGTGACAATGTGTTAAACACCACTGCTAAATATCTACGACGTGACAACCACAAGAGGGGTTTTGCATTTACAGAAGACTTTCCGCAGTTCGTTCTGGTACGGCCCATATTGCAACGCGTAGAGGAATGGGTTGATGCAGCAGTTGGCAAACATCGCTATGACGGTGAAGTTGTAATAAAAACCTTTGAAGTCGAGCGGGGCGCCGAAATTATACGCGAGAAACGTGAGCTGATTGAACGAGTTGCACAGAAGATAACCGACTACGACCAGAAGCAATGTCTTCAGAACAATTCGTCTGGCGCGCGAGTTCGGAATCGATATCTCGTTGGCGATGTTTGTCGCCTGCGGATGTACTTGGCTTCGTAGACGTACAAACATCCTGGTGTAGCAAGTGATAAAGACGGCGATCGGAACTAGGTACTCCAGAATGAACACCGCTACTCCGGATACTTTCTGCCAAGAAACGGTGGCGTATATCAACATGGTATGACAGTAGTTATCGATTATACCTGACGTCGGTACAAGAAAGCAAAGCTTCAGTACGGGTCCTGCACACCATGCGGCGCCTGCCAACAAGAGAACCTTAGTTCTCGACGAAAACGTATGATGGAATAGCGGATGGACAATCCCCAAATATCGTTCGAATGTCAACCCCATCAGATTATAAGAAGACGATACCATTAAGCTCCACAAGGGAAATTCACTTATCCAAAATCTACACAGAATTTCACCGCCGATTCCAGACAGATTATTCCGAGATATTTTGTCTGATTTCGTCATCAAGATTAGCACAGACGTCACGAGATCAATGCTGCTCTGGTTTAAGATCAGTATATTCGTAAACTTGTGGCGCATCGAGACACTGTGCGCTATGACAACGATCACTACGCCATTTCCAACGATGCCAAGTGCTGCGATCAAAACGTACGCAAGTTTTTGATAGTTCCACGATATAACGTTGTTTTCGTAGTCATTATTGCTTGTGCTGTTCGTTGAGTCGTTGTCCAATATCACCATTTGTGTACTGTTCCACTTCACATCCAGTACACTTTCGTTTCCAAACGTAATCATAGCTTGATGCTGTTGAAGTACCGCGAATGTCACACAGCACGGCTGGTTCAGTGCGATGCCATTTTGAATGGAATGAGTATATGGCTTGTCTCCCCCGTAAACCAATCACGCCGTTGACATATCACGCAATTATCAATCACTGCGTGGTTCAGACATTATGACGGTTCGATTCGTACTCTAAAGTAACATTAATTAAAACGTATCTGCTTTATATGAGCATACATACATGTGTGGACTATTTCGCTGCGGTGTCTCTTGTGTCTGGAAAAACAATATAGCAATAATCATGATTTTGTATTTTGTCTACATAACATAGTGTTGTTATGATATTTTGCTAAACATCGCCAGTAAATTGTAAAATCACCCCAAAGATGCATAATTCTTTTTGAAAAACATTTAGGCTTAAGTTAAAATGTCAAGCAGATTACTGTCAGCATAACGGCTTACGGAAACCAACGTTATTCACGAAATAGATTTAATTACTTGTTGCCACATACCTGCAGTATGAGCACCAGGTGAAGACGTCTTCCTGTGCGAGCAGGAGTTCAATTACTGTGACATATCACGACAGCGTAGCGACTTTTATCGTGCGCTGCCGGGCTCGCTTCGGTGACACGAAACATCAGAACCGTATCGCGGCAACGAAACATAACTTGTGTAGCATGAACAATTACTTTTGCTGAGAGGCTATTCAAAGGCACATTGCATGTTTTGACGCCATGATCTACGCAGAACAATATCAATTCGATTCTTGCGATAATTAATGAAACTGTTAATATATCTAATTGTGGACCTAACATCAGTTGACGTTAGTAAGCCTATGTACTATTTCGATGTTTATGGGGACATAGAAAGACGGTATAATTATTCATAGAGCGCGACGGGACCACCATTCAACGTCAGTTTATTCACGTATTTAAGTGGCTTTGCACATATAACAAAATCCAATATGTGCATAGGAGTGTGAAGAGTCCATTTGCAATAAAACATTGTAAAATGAGTTTAGTACTCCCCACTGGAGTGGATAACTGTAGACTGTAAACGTGTGGTTATTTTTAATAAACCAGTAGCAATTCGCCAACATGTGATATAGTCCAACCATTATTTTCAATTGAAAGAATTGGGACCTTGTCTATATACACTCTGTGTAATTACTTTATCAACTCCATTACTTAAAGATATGTCATTGTGTCTTATCAATCTATACGCTTTCAACTTTATAATATGGGGTGGATGGATGGATGGATGGATCGATTATATCCAGTTTGTTGGGATTATTATAATTTTTTATTTATTTACAAAACCCCTAAACTGTTGTCTTGGGTTCGGCGTTTGTAGTATGCATACTGTTATGTTGACGTTGCTACCAAATAAAATGTATTTGATCTTGATTTGTCTAACGATATTGTTTCTATGACCCTTGATGCTAGTTGATCCTGGGAATAGGTCAAGCATTTTCTTAGTGACATTTCCGCTGGACTTCTTTACTATTGGCATAAAACGGCAACGTAAAGCAATCACGAACTTGTTCTTCTTTTATGCTAAGTCAATAATTTGTTCCGTTACCTTCAACACACGTTCTACTTGTTATCTTGAATGCTAACGTAATCGTTCCAGACAGCATATTTCTCAAACGTATTGATGCTGTTATCATTATATTCGTGATTTATGCCGATAATAATTAGTGTCTTCCTTTTTCTATTACAAGAACCAATACAATTATATTTGATACTTGTAGACTTGGCTGTTGTAATTTTGCACATTTGTTTGACAATGGTAGCGACGCATGAACATTTTCTCACACAAATGCGCTTCTAAGGAGTTTGCATTGGCTTCCTGCTCGGTATCGTATATTTTGTGTATTAGTTAGTAGTAAATAAGTAATTAAGTAACTAATTAATACGTAAGTTAGTGAGTAGATAAGCTTATCTCACAACGTACCATATACAACAAGAAGAAAAAAAGTGTAATATCACATTCAGCCTGTTGCATTGCATAGCTGATACTTGGCTAAAAGCCGTCTTCCATCATTTAGAGTAACCATCATTACTTTATAAATAAATAAATAAATAAATATATATATATATATATATATATATATATATATATATGTATATGTATATGTATATGTATATATATATATATATATATATATATATATATATATATATATATATATATATATATATATGTGTGTGTGTGTGTGTGTGTGTGTGTGTGTGTGTGTGTGTCTGTGTGTGTGTGTGTGTGTGTGTGTGTGTGTGTGTGTGTGTGTGTGTGTGTGTGTGTGTGTGACGCGGCACGCCAAAACCAGGCGCTTGTCGCAGATCCTCGATCTGCGCCAGGGTGTAATTAGTGAGCATACCCTAAAAATGTCGAAAGTGGGTTCTTGGCGGAATCAATCAGCAAAATCATCAATCTATCAATCTTTCAATATTTCCTTAATAGATACCATGAAATAGCTTTGAAAGGGGTAATAATGAGCATTTTAATGCGAAAAAAACCTCATTAATTTCACAGCTAATAATATTAGTCTAAAACAAAGCCGTTTTAGGCTAATTGAGCGCACTATCCTGCACCCAAATAATTACTGAACGGAAAAATGTCCTCCTTCCTGCGAGCCATACGTTTTAGCTGCTATATAACATACAAATGAATCAAATCCGTCGAGAACTTTTATTTTTATGAATTTGTTCAACATCGGGGTAGGACATTTTAGGCCGCCCGATCGCTGCTACATTCGCCTCCGGCGCAAACCCCCGGCGCGAGCGGTGACATGTAGCGCTGACAAATGGTGGATTTTTCAGACCAAAAAGCATCCAAAGTCATTCTAACTATTTCAACTAGTATAATAGTTATATTCATGAATACTGTCAGTTGTTTTGTCGAAACATAGATGCGGTAACTTTAGATAATTCGAAGTAAACATTTGAATCCAGAAAGTTGTTCGACTCGAATGTCCGCCATCTTGTTGTTTACTTCTGCTCCGGCGGGAAAATGACGCGCTGTTTGAAAGCTTGGTTCTGATTCCCTGGACCAACCCCACCCACCTGTTTATTTCCCCCAGATTGGGCAAGAACAGAGCTTTCTATTGGTGCCACGTATGCGGGGGTCCGACCTTTATGAATGGCCGGATGCGTAAATTCGTTACGGAAGACGTAGTAAACCACCCAAATTTGGGCATCAACTTTGTCAGACGTCACACGTTTTGTCCGCCCGCGTGTAGCTAGCTGTCATTCAATCTGCTCACGAATAAATATACACCATCTTGAAAAATCTGTCAGCTTTCCGATGATACCAAATGTGCGCGGGTTGGTTACTGATTACGCAATCTAAAAATGTTTTTATGCAGTAAGGTGTCTCGGGCCAATTAATCGGCCCTAGCCGGGCGCAGGCTTAATATTTAATATTTCCTAATTATACTTTCACATATTATGAGTATACATGAGTATTGTTTTTATACTTTTGTTGTTGAATATATATATATATATATTATATATATATATATATATATATATATATATATATATATATATATATATATATATATATATATTCAACAATAAAAGTATAAAAACAATCGTTGAAATAAAATTAAACAAATCGTTAGTCATCGTAGGTTCAACTCTGTACTGTAAAATAAATATATTATTTATTATAATATTTAAATTATTACTGTTGTTGTTTACATAAAGGAATGAAATGAAATAGTAAGGTAAATATCAATGTTATTGCATTCTTATCATATATGATTATAACATATCGCTTGACGAATGTACATATTTAAGTAACAAACACATAATATTTGTTTAAACCCAGACTGCTAATTAATTAATTAATTACCAAGCATGGTAATTTAACCAACTAGCTTATTCGTAATATTACTGTTGTAAGATTTTTCTGATATGTCTCTGTCTTAGTATCATATCAATTAAAATATTAGGGATTTGTTTCATGTTTTGCATATGGACGAACCAGGCAGCAAGACCAGCAGCAACTTAAATTTCGGATCTAGAGACGGAAGCGCTGAAGACGGTAATGACAAGCATAGGATTCTGGAGATGACTTAAACCACTAATGTTTGGCCCCAATGACTGAGTGAATGCAGCCACCACCAACATAATGCAAATGAAATTGTTAGAACAGTTGTTTTAAGTAAAATACTTAGAATTTATTTTGTTTTGCAAAAACGCCATGCTTCGCAAACAGTCGCTATGTTTAAAATCGGCCATAGAATTGCATTGTTGTTTTTACAGTTGTTGTTCGATGATTGATTTTATCAGCACCTTATCCTTATCAGCAATTTCGCGTAGTTTTGCTAAAAAAAGAGAAAAACAAAAGTATGTTTCTATCATCACCATCTTCGATTGTTGCTATATGTGTTACATTAATGCTGACACCTTACTCACCAAATATTACAAACGTCTTAAAACCTGTTTACTTAATGTTTCTTTGTAGATTTTAAATTAGAAGGATAGTCATGTTATTAATAAACATTTCAACAGACTAATGATATAATCTGATAAAACATCAAGGTATACGTTAAGGATGACCAAGATATAAGAGTAACCAGGACCCGTGAGGTATACGCAAGACTTTATTTATCCTACATGAAGATCAGCAGCAAATTTCAATTACTTTACGAAACGTGCTTGGGCAACCTTTGATTTTTAGTAACCAACCGCATAATTGATTAATCTAATCATATTAGGGCTGAGTACGTTCTTAACCGCTCATAATATTGGCTAGAGGCACATTGCAAGCCGTGCGACTAGCTCTGAGTCGGTGATCAGCTCGGCATGCACAGCTTATTGGCAAGGGTATTCACGCGATCTACTCCTTTGTCGGGCTCAGAGCTGCTTCTGAAATCATTGCTTTGGCTCCATGTGCGCTATGTCATTATATTCCAGATCTGTGCGATAGTTTATCCCTCATCTACGCTACCAGCATATCTGACTTCGATGCTCACTCCAGCAAGAAATGCCAGACAGCTACGAGCAATCAATAGTAACCCTCTTTATATTCCTCGGGTGAAAACGAAAGCTAGAACCCCAGATCCCTCGGTTGCCCTGCCAATTGTGTGAAATACGGTTTCTGCCAGAATTAAATTAAAATAATATGTAGTTTCATTCAGTCGGAGTCTAAAAAACCTATCTGCACAAAGCTGCCTATCGTCTTTAACTTCCTAGCATCTTCATCAGTCAATCCGTCGATGACTGGCGCATTGTTTACAATTATGAGATTGCTTAATCCCTTGGTTTTGTCGCGCCATGAGTTTGAGTTTCGAGGATTTTGGCGCATAAGAAGTCGTTATTATTGTCATTACTATTTATCTTGCGAACCTCAATGGCATCAGAACGTCCTGTCGAAAAACCGGTGTAGCGCTTACATTTTTCCGGCGTTAAATCCGTTCCGATTGACGTTTCTGCGCATTCGTGAGTCAGATGCGGCCTTAGTTGCTATGCGGGATGTTTACGTTTCCCACCCCGCGGCACCCACCGTTAAAACCGTTCCGATTGACGTTTCTGCGCATGCGCATGTCAACCAGTTTGTTAACCGGCGAAAGTTTGTAGTTTCCGAGATGTTTTACGGTTATCTGAGACATTATATGAGCAGTGGCGTGCACCACCCGGCAGTAGCCAAGCATGACGATGCCCAGAGAAGGGTACGCTCAGCAGCGCTGAAGCAGATTTAAAAGGTGTGTTCAAAAAGGCAAAATTCCAGTCGACTCAGTCAGTGGCAATGCTGAATCAGGAGCTGAGACCTCAGTCAAGACTGTTTGAACTGATGCAGGTATGTGGACTCTATGGGTTAAATCATGATATCAAGTACAACTCCAAGAAAAGTGCTGTGTTAATACTTAAAAAGTAAATATATGAAATTTTTTGATGTTCCATCATTTAAGATTAATGGTGAAACAATCCAGGAAGTGGATAATGTGAAATATTTGGGTCACTTTATTTCTAATACATTACGTGCTGACAAAGGTATCTTACGCCAATGCCGACAACTATATGCTAGGGGTAATATATTACTGCGGAAATTTTACATGTGTCCCACTGAAGTGAAGCTGACTTTGCTTAGAACTTTCTGCTCTCCCATGTATACTGCTCAGCTGTGGTGGAATTTCACAGTAGCAAGTATACATAAACTTCATGTGGCTTACAATAATGTGTTTCGCCTATTGCTAAATCAGCCTAAATATTGCAGTGCCTCCACCATGTTTGTAGAATACCATGTACCAGATAGTAAAGCTGTAATTAGAAACCTTGTATATAAATTCATGCGGAGATTTGATGCTCTTATAATAAGTTGGTAATTGCAATTATCAACAGTGATATAAAATGGCAATCCAAGATAAGACGACATTGGATCAAAATGTTGTATATACATAATAGTTTTTGATTGAATATACCATTGTGCAATGTTTGTTTTCTCTATTTACCATGTGCAATACTTTAATTTGTTTCTAGTCACTTGTATTTTGTTATGTTTATATGGACATCTGCATGTACTATGACAATCTGAAATAAAGATATTGAAAACACACACGACCATGCACTGATGCAGGGCTCACTCCTATCGTTGCTGTAGCATTTCTACTCTACATAAACGACTTAATTAATGCAACCCAATAGTTATATTCCGATGCAAATGACAACGTTACTTAATATAATAATTATTCTTATTTGTGATGAACGTTTGACGATGTCGATAATCTTGTTACTGATAACTGGACTCAGCTCCAGCGTCAGCACTGCCACTGACTGAGTCGACTCGAATTTAGCCTTTCTGAACACACCTTTTAAAGTGTGCTTCAGCACTGCTGAGCGTACCCTTCTCTGGACATTGTCATGCTCGGCTATTGCTGGGTGGTGCACGCCACTGCTCATATAATGTCTCAGATAATAAAATTTTCAAGATCACATCACATAATGACTAAAAATAAACCTATATGCAACCAATCATGCATGCATATTTTTCAAAAAGTAAATAAACAGTTTCAATTTTAGCAGTAAATAAATAACATAAGACACTTTAAAACTAATTGGCAAAACATTTTTGTGGAATCCTGAAATCTAACCACTTTAATGCATATTGCAGTTTAAAAAAAATGCATGCATGATTGGTTGCATATAGGTTTATTTTTAGTCATTATGTGATGTGATCTTGAACATTTTATACAGACGATCTATGTACAATTATTTTGCTTTAAGAGGAATGTTTTAATTTTTTATCCCAAGAATTCATTGATTTTTTTTATATACAGCGTGTATATCAATTTAGCCACAGCCACGCAAGATAGATTGGATTTGGGATTATTTAAATTTTTACAATAATTTTTTATTGAATGAGGATGGCGTGTCCACTGTGCTTCAATAATGAACTAGGCAACAGTGTTTGCTTAATCAATCCAGTTCAGAGGTAATGGCGGCCGAGCTATACCACAAAGAATTGTACTAGGTCCAGTTATGTTCATATTATACTTAAAGGCCATTATTAAAACAATACAATGATGTGCTATTTATAGAGGACATCAATCTGTTTCACTTACACACAACTGTTACAGGCTTATTCACAAAGTAAATTCAGAATACAATAAAATATCAGTATGGATTCATTTCAACAAAACATCACTGAACAAAAATAACATTATCTTTTTACATTTACTGCTGAAGGTAAGACGATGATCATGATGTTATTTTAATAAATGTAACAAATATATATCATGTTACTTCAGTAATGTCTGTAATTATTTAAACGTAAACTAAAGGAAACTGGTCAGTATAATTTAAAGATTGTTAATGTATAAGTCATTATTTTCCTCCCGTGTACGCGTTAAATGCAAATGTAAGCCACTTATCACACAACAAATCACAAACTTTGTTATGCCAAACTTGGTGCAACTATTTGTTTATCCATCCAATTACTATTAATATTAAGGATAAATAAACAATACAGCTTTGTATACGAAGCAATAACTACTATATTTTTTATTTACTAAAGATGTAGCAGTAAATCCTAGCACGATTAATCGTAACCAGTGACAGCGCTTTGTTATCCGCTGCCACTGGTCCAATTAGTCCGTGCTATAACGCTCAAACTCCCAAATACACGTGAGCAACAACCATCGTAGCTAGCTAGCGCTGTCGCGCGCGCCTCTAGATGCGCGCATGCGCAGAAACGTCAATCGGAACGTTTTTAACGGCCGGAAAAATGTAAGCGCGACCATCGTAGGTAGCGCTTACGTTTATCCTCTAGATACGCGCATGCGCAGAAACGTCAATCGGAACGGTTTCAACGACCGGAAAAATGTAAGCGCGACACCGGCATTGGTGTCAAAAGCATATCATAAACACTGATATTTATATCTATCTTGTGAAATTCCAAATAGCTTATTCGTGTTCAGAGCATATCAGTGCACGTTAGTGCATTGTGTAAAAACAAATGTACTGATAGAGACTTGTAAGATGTCGCATTACCTCAGAAGCTGAATAAAGTCTCTTTCTGTATATGGAATGTCAGTGAGGTCATTCAGACACAGGTAAAATAAAAAAGCATAAACGAAAATGTATTGAAACTGATTCTGAAAAACAAAATGAAGTATAAAATGATACAATTTTGATTTATCTTGTACTAACGATAATTATATGACTGCGTGAACTATGGTATAACTTTTCCTTATGTGTTCAGACCTTTGGATGTATGCAATTTCCATGTATTTATCTCTATTGTTGCTGTTACTTACAGTTAGAGGATACACTAACTATACATTGTTGTACGTCTTCCGTATTACTTTCAAACTGCATTATAATTATTATATTGATATGTATAAATATATTTTATATTGACGTGTTTAAATATATACCATTATATATATATATATATATATATATATATATACATACATACATACATACATACATCCATGCATACATATATCTATATTATATGTGTCAACCAATAATGTATGTTGAGGTTATTACCCCTTACTGTGTTATTTGATTCAATGTAATTTTGAAAATACAAATGTTTGCATTGATACAAAGCCTGTTCTTATGTTTATACACGGGACTCACCGATAGGTTCTGTAATGTCTAATTCAGCTGTCAGTTTCAGTAATAAGCACGGGACATAAATAATGGTAGGGAGTTTTGCATAGTGCAAAGTAAATTATTAAAATTTGCTTTCTAGGGGTACTCCGAACCGTATGTATAAACACCTACAATCAGATGGATGAACGAACACATGACGTCATGGCAACTTCGCGGTAAAGAATGCTATACATTTATTGGTTGTTTATTTGCGTCGTGAACTAGATGTGTCTTCATGTTAATACAGGTTTTAATGATATATTCCGGTTTTAGTACATATTTTGTGTAACCTACCCAATCACCTGAGCAATTTGGTCGTACTTGCAAGTGGTCATTTTTATATTTGTTTGACTTTTTAAGGTCGAGTTTGTGTCCGTTTCCATAGAAAATAAACTAATTCAAGAACAAGTTAAACCACCTAAGAAACTCTTATTTACCAGGTTAGCTACCATGGAATCTAAACGATAGATGCTCAAATAACACTGTCACATTGTCTATGAGATGTGGTGGAGGATCACCAATGTTTGTTTTATGATTTCATGGGAGGACCATTCCATTTCAGAGGTATTGTCAGTAATGTACAGTTTAGAGCAATGCCAGCAGCTCTAATTAACAATAGACTCGGCTATTGTAACTCACCTTTAAACAACATTGCCCAAAATATTTATCTAAACGTAAACGTGTACGTAATTGTTTAGCACACGTGGTATTAACATTCCTCATTTCTCACCATCTCTACCTCTAATTCAGCAGTTGCATTGGCTTCCGGTTGGACATCGAATCAAATTCAAATTGACTACTGTTTCACACCGTACATTTCTACTCAAACAATGAACTTATTTAATTAATCTGATTCATTTCTTGATATCCCTAGGACCCGTAATAGATCACCTGTTTCAAAACAACATGATGTTCCTAAAAGGCTCTGCATTGGCAAACGTACTTTCTCTGGACTGTTGCTATTCCAACAATCTGGAATCAACTCCGTATTGCAGTTAATTTTTTTCTGAAACAATAAAAACTTTTCTTTCTCAAAACATATAGTAATTTTCCTATAATGTTGTGCTACGGCTTCTTGGTTCATGCTATTTAGTAAATTAGTTAGCTCTCAAGAAACGTTTTCGGTTTTTCCGTATATTTTAGCGGCATGTTACAGCCTACATCAGCGTTAGCGGACTGATTTTCACGGTTGTGTCACATTACTTACATCATGTGACAGTAGCTGGAGTCGATCATACTCCAGCTTGTGACATATGATTTAGATCATGCAACCCGACCGTGACAATAAGTCCGCTGTGGAATGCAGCCGAAATATATGGCAAAAAAACAACAACATATTCTTGACAGGTAAATCATTTATTAATAGTGTAATGGTACTTGAAATTGCATTTCCACCGTCAACCTTCAGATGTTCCATGACCAATGACGACACTTGTCTGTCCCAGTTTACGGTTGCGCATAATGATTGTCTTTGTCGCTCTCTGTGCTGGATTTTTCAAGGATATGGGCGTTATACAGGTGTCCAATTCCTATTAGTTACTACCAATTTCAACTGCTTGCAATGTGACACAACGGTATGCAGTACGATATAGCAATTACTAGATGGAATTGACATGCATGCATGATGTCTGTGATCCTATTTAATCAACGACGAACACAAGGTAATGTGAGATCCTGTATAATTACTGCTGCAAGATCTTCATCTTGACGTAAAATTGCCTTTATCTGTATCTTGCAAATACATGCAAGGTATGCAGGTATTGCAGTACCTCAGGTATTGCAAGACCTCAGGGAGTTTGACGCCCCTGCCATGCATAGTTGTAAACCACTGCCTTGTGATACAGGTTATTGACAGAACCGAAGGCTAAGGGAGCAAACCCTAACCAGAAAACCATGACACTGTGGCAGCATCAAGGGCGGTTGATGTTTGGAACTCCCAACGTATCTCGACCAGCCATTGCAGGAACAAATATAATGCACCTGTCTTGACATGGTCTTGCCGGTGTGAGACCTCTATTTGCTTCCCAAGACAGATCCGCTAGTAACTTGAAAAAACCAGCGGCACTTAACACTTTTCGCTGGCAGCTTCCATGAAATGTATAACTGCACGAAACACCATACCGGATCGGGCGTCGCCCAGGTTACCTAAGGACCGCCCTGCTCGACCTCATCTTCCGTCGACAGTGGAAAATAAGCTAGGAAGAAGAAGACAGCTACTGAAAATTGCACAATAGAAATTCAGCACTCTCCTCGACCGAGAAGCAGCTGGCCGACCAGAAAGTCGTAGGGCACTAGTAACAATGGGACTTGCCAAATACAACATCCACATCGCCTCCCTATGTGAAACATGGGTCTCAGAGTCTTGTAGTCTCAATATTCTTTCCTCTAGAGTGGCAAACCCGAAGGAGAAAGAAGGCAGGTCGGAGTGGGCTTTGCTATCAAAAAGGATATCAAAGCTAACATAAATGCCACGGCCAGTAAGTAACAGAATCATGACGTTGAGACTACCTCATCTACTACCGATCAAGGATAACTTTGCTAAAATTATCGGCGTGTGCGCTCAACCAATGGCACACCTATATGAAATCAAGGAGGCCTTCTACAACCAGCTGGAAAGTGTGCTCAGTAGCATCCAGCTGAGATAAACACTCTCTACCGTCGCTATATTAGGACACCTTCCCCAGTGCAACTCCGGTTTGTACGACAAATTCTCCCGATTTCGTGGAAAGAACACATCCCAAATGTTGACGTCTTGATACGGGCTAATGCTTCCAGCAACGAAGCTACTTCAACGGCTTCCCAGCCCAGCTGCGTTGGACAAATCACTCATATGAATGACAGCAGACTTCCAAAGGTGGTGTTCTCTTTGGGGAATTAGCGAAATGGAAACGTCGTCATGGTGGACAACGGCTGCGATACAAAGTTGTAGCAAAACACACCTGAAGGCTACACATAGCTACCAAAGCCGATTCTCTACTCTCAACTGTCTTCTGTTCACAGAAAGAGAGAGCACCCTCGTCTCCTGTTCAAGGATACCATCAAGAGAAACCTGAAGCTGAGAGACATAAAGACCGACTCATGGACATCAATCTCACAGCAGAGAGTTAAATGGAGAGCAATAGTCAAGTGATTTGTATGTTGTTGCCAATTACGTTTGTCGTCTATGTGAAAGCCAAGACATTTCATATTTTTTGTTGCTGAATTGTGTTATTAGATGTCATTAGTAGTAAGTCTTCTTTCTATCGAGAACGCGATCTAGAATATTCTAGGTACATCTACAGTCTACACAGTCAATATCGAAGACCACATAATCGACCTGTTTCTCACATATCATGGAACCGAGTGGCCCTAGAAAGCAAATAATGTACCGCAAATGTTCTAGCATCGATCGATCATACCCATCTCGATTCGTCCTGTTGCATCCAAGTTATCCGAGAGACGTACGGTGCCTGCGCAATTATTAACAACTTCTTCAACGGAATTAATCAGCGTACCACTCAACATAAACGGTGCTAGTGCAGAATGACATTTTTCAGGCATTAGACCAGAGGCATGGTGGGGCAGTCGTCCTACTCGATATGTCCGCTGCTTTGATTCCGTTGATATTGACATCCTGTCTACTCGCTTAGAGGAATGCATTACATGGTGTGACTGGTTTCGCGAAACTAAGGCTAGCTTGAAAGTAGCTGTGATATTCACCAGAAGCAATAAGGATGCTCAAAGAAAAGAATTCGATCGATTGCTAACAAGCGGTTAGGTAAGAATTACATAGTATTTTGGAAACAATTAAGCTGATGAACAAGAGTAATTGATAACTTCCAAATGGTTTAGCAGGGTCCTACAACATTGTAAGTATGTAGAAATCGCAATTTGAGGATCTTTATAATTGCTTACATAACAAATAAATACAATTTGTAAAATAAATGGTGAATATCAAAAGGATATGGAGGTGTCACACTCGTAGCTGATCCATGTCATAACCATTTGGAAAGACAACAAGAGATGATCCCTGTCATAACACAGTTGAAGGATAATAAGTGATGCTGTTTAGCTGGTATATTTGCAGAGCATTTGAAACATTACAATGACTTTATAATACCATCTTTGGTTATGTGCATTACTAGCTTATTGCTATGACTATCTTTATTCATGGGATTTTACCTAAACCAGTGTATTTTTGCCCATTGTTAAACGAAAATAATTATTGGTTTACCCAGAATTGTGTCCAAACGTTTTAAAAATAAATATTTATGACCGTATTGCATAGAGCCTAATTACATGTAATAATCAGTTTGACTTCAAGATTAAACATAATGCAGACACGTGCGTATATATACTTTCAAAGAGGCTATACTAAAATAGTTGAGCTTGTATAGTAATGTATATTTATATATTTTGGATGCGTCCAAAACGTTTGATCGAGCGGGGGCGTACCTGTGCAGATAGTTAGACATTTATTACTTTGGTAAAATATTAAACGTTGGAAGAATATCATGCCGATAATTTGTTTTGTGAGTAATAGTTACTCAAGTTACTGCGTCAAGGAGGAATACTTTTTCCGTAACATTTTTACGTTAATTAACTATTTGATGTATGCTGACGATTTAGTGCTCATGGCTCCCTCGTCTATGGGTGTATAACTGTTATTACTTGGAAGTCCGGGCAGCTATTGAGGAAGTATGGATGCCCAGAGAAGTTCACAACTATGATCGAGGTTCTACAAACCGGAATGCTGGCGAATGTTAGTGTTGGAGGGGAAGTCTCGAAATCGTTCAGTGTTACAAATGGGGTCAAGTTAGGTTGTGTACTGGCCCCCACGCTGTTCTCCATCTTCCTGTCGGCAATACTCGACGAGGCTTTCAGAGACATGGGGAATGGCTTCTACATACATTCCAGACAGAGCGGTGACCTATTCAACGTCGCACACTTCAGAGCGAAGACCAAGACTACTCGGATACTGATGAGAGAGCTGCTATTCGCAGATGACAGTGCACTGATTGCACACTCTGCTGAAGAGATGCAGGAAATAGTGGATGCTTTCTCCGATGTGTCAAAGACCGAAGTGCTGTACCAACCCAACTCTACAAGAACCCTAGAGCAGAATATCATGGTTGAAGGAAACAAGCTGAACTCTGTTCTGGAATTCACCTACCTCGGAAGCACTATATCAAGTAATGGATGCAGTAAACAAAACATACATAGGTGGATGGCGAAGGTTAGTGCATCTTTCGGCCGACAACGCCAGAGACTCTGGACCAACCACCATGTGTCCATGCGGGTTAAAGGCAAGATATACCGTACCATCGTGCTGTCAACCCTCCTATGCGGAGCCGAGACCTGGGCACTGTACAAACGACAGGTGAAAAAGCTGCTTGCCTTCATGATGCGACAGCTGCATTCGATCATGAGGATACTCTGGATGGACACAGTGACAAATAAGGAAATGCTCGAACGGATAGGGCTGCCATCTATGGAAGATCTTCTGATCAGAAAGAATCTCCGGTGGACTGCACATCTCATGAGGATGTCACCAGGCAGGCTACCAAAGCAGATTATCAACTCTCAACTGTCTTCTGGTCACAGAAAGAGAGGCCGCCCTCGTCTCCGATTCAAGGATACCATCACGTGAAACCTGAAGCGTAGAGACATAACGACCGACTCATGGACACCACTCTCGCAGTTGAGAGATGCATGGAGAGCAATAGTCAAGTGAATGGAAGCAGTCTTTGTCGCATCGCGACCGATAACATGATGATGATGCATATACATGTGTTTTTTGTTTCCTATATATAAGCAGTATATACAAATGTAATATACTTCTATCAGTCAATCTGCAGTGATGGACAACAGCCTATTTATTCATGATACTGTCGTTAGTGTGGGGGACATCGTGACAGCTAAACGTGTCACACTTGACTGTGTAGACATTTGGATATGTTGTTGTTTAGTAATTTATGTATTGGTCTGGAGTGTTCTGCCAGACGGTGTTGCAGTGTTTGTTTGACTAATACTATTTCGGAGTGTACTCATTCCAGTTCAGCAGTTCAGCGCTTATACTGTATCACTCTAAACCTCTCAGGTTAACAGTTTATGCTAGATGAAAACTGTGCTTTCTCTGGGTTCTTATATAGCGCAGTATCAGGTCCTCAGGACTGCGCAAAGCGCTTTTACACTTTACTTCCCTGGCAGACGTGTTCAATCAAACACCTTCTCAACTTCTCTGGGAAGCATCCAGTCATATGCTGCAATTAATATACGAAGGCTGCTCGTACACATATCCACCATTTGTCTATAGCCAGGAAATTATGATACTTTCGCTAGGGACATCGTGACAGCTAAACGTGCTATGACTGACTGTGTAGACATTTGGGTATGTTGTTGTGCATTAATTTATACATCACTCTGGAGTGTTGTGCTAGAGGATGATGCTGTGTTTGCTTGAATAATAACATTTCGGAGTGTACTAATTCCAGTTCAGCTATCCGGCGCTTACACTGTACCACTCTATAGTTATCTGAGGTTAGCAGATTATGCTAGGTGAAAATTGTGCTTTCTCTAGCTGAAACGGTGTGCAGTGTTTATAAAAAGATAAGTTATTATATAACGCAGTATCCAATCCTCAGAATTGCTCAAAGCGCTTTATACTTTACTTCCCTAGCAGACCTGTTCAATCAGACACCATCTCAACTTCTCTGGGAAACATCCAGGCATATGCTGCAGTTAATGCGCGAAGACTGCTCGTACACATATCCACCACTTGTCTATAACTAGATACTCATTTCTACAGCTGATTGAACAGAAGCAATATAGAGTGAAAAAACTTGCCCAACGTAGTAACACCGCAGCATAGGATCCGAACCCGGATCCTCTTAGTCGAGAGTACGAAGCTCTATCGATACGCCACTGCGCACTACTTAAAAAGTCAGGATGTGCTTGATTAAGTCATATAGAAAAGTGAGTGTTGTGACACATCCATGAGGATACGGCATTTTATTGTCGCATAATTTACTTGATTACATTCTTGATTGTGGTTATTGTTTTCGACATGGCTGTCATGGTACCGCCTGCGTGTTCTCATACCTGTTTCCTTCTAGACCACATTAAGCGCTGTTTTCTGCGGCCAGCCTCACATATTTGTGGCCAATGAAGATGATTACTGGAAAATTACAAGAAAGGATAACTGTGCCAGTTGTCGGACGGCGCCATTTACCAGAGAAGTTTACTTAAAATGATGGAATAGGAATAATAAAACGATGTCAGAATGAGTTGCGCCAACTAGTATCTATCTTAGCATCACTTCTCCTTCTCTAATGAGACATTTTAGAGTCGTCACCCGGCGAATACTATTGATTTGTAATAATGTCCCGTGAAGAACGCCGACCGTACCATCATAACGCTACCGTTTTGAAGTAAATTATTAGGTCCTTCAGTATCCGGCTGCGATATTTCTGCCTGGTGTCTGACATCCCACAGGCAGTGTCCGGTTACTGGCACAAACACGTGTCATAGGAAAACATTAACACAAATAGTATATGTATATTATATATAATGGCCCTTTTGGACATGTCATTCTGTACTACATTTGTTATCCATCAGATGGCGAAACTATATATATATATATATATATATATATATATATATATATATATATATATATATATATATATATATATATATATATATATGTAGATAGGAAATGTACAGTCCATAATTACACGTCCAAAAGTGTCGTATATATATATATATATATATATATATTCAATTCAATTGAATCTTGAATTGAATTGAATATATATATATATATATATATATATATATATATATATATATATATATATATATATATATATATATATACGACACTTTTGGACGTGTAATTATGGACTGTACATTTCCTATCTACCAGATGGCGACACTATGTATAATCGTAGCATGTTTTACAGTGGTTCCTCTTAATGCAATCACACCTATATAGACACACATTTAGTGCCTTTTTAAACTGATATCTGTTAATATCACAAATTGTTCGATAATTTGCACATTTACCCTAATGCTCAATGGCATCCATCGTAGATTTCAAGATTGCCGGGATAGAATGTTGTGGTGGCTAGAGAGTATATTTTCAGGTACAAAGAATATTTGATTAAGACTAACTAAAATAAATATCTTGTATCTTGGTGTCATCTTTGATTCCAAGATTACCACCAGAGCATCTTGAGCTATCGTCTTGTATGCCATATAAAGGTGGTTTTGGTTGGTTAGACATGCAAACATGAGGTCATACTATTGTATTGCCATAATATAGAATCACCATATAATATAAAAATATAAGATTATCATCATATTATGTCTTCCAAAACAATGTATTTTTAAGAGATAGCCGATTGGTTAAGGTTTTTTGCAACGCACAGCTTCTATGCACTATCAAGTGGTGATATATTTGGTAACGTTTTGAGAAGAAGTCGTGTTTAAGCCAATTCCAAAACCTTTTGGGACTTGTTGTGGAAGTCGGTCACGTTAGAGAACGTGCAATGGCTGGACATATTGAGTGTCGCCTAAATAGCTATATTTCACCTCTGCAACATCTCGACGATCAAACGGTATCTGACAGCAGCAGCGACAGAGCAAGTCATAGACGCATTTGTCACAAGTAGACATGATGCTGGCCATGCACTGTCATACGGGCAACCTCTGAAGCAAATAAAACGGCTTCAGAAACTACAGAACTGGGCAGTGCGCTTGATCGACGGCGATAGGAAATATACCCATGCTATGTGGCTGCTGATGAAGTTGCAACTGGCTGCCGATAGCAGTGCAAGTGGAGCTAGATATCCTGCGCGTCGCGCACTGACTGGCCATGCACCTGAATACACGGAAAAATGTATAAGCAGACGCCAGCCGGTTAGATCGCTGCGCTCCTGCAAAACAAAGTTATTGTGTTACCACGTACAAGGCGTCACTGGGGTAACAATTCTGTCAGCTTCGCAGCCTATGTCTATGGAATGCGCTAACACAAAATATAACCTTAACACCTATGGCGGTAGTATAAATGTCATGATTATTATTACAGCATACACAACCAGCTAATAGACGATCCTACGAGCATCCAAATCTTGTGTTTGGAAATACCCACCTCCAACCAGAGATATCAACGGCGTTCACATTGCATATGCTAACCACCAGCAAAGATGTGATTATAGGCATATCCGAAGTATGTGGAGTTTCCATGGCGAATCGAAAGAGGGAAGACCGTATATGTTTGCCAGAGAGTTGTGTTAACATGCATATCCCCTGTACTAAATGTCTGTAGTCGCACTGGACGACCAGGTGATCTGGCTTGATTGCTCTTTGCAATGCCAGAGATCCATCAGTTATGTGTTCTGCATATCCTGAACATTCATATAGTTACGTGACACGCAGATATTTGGTGGTTGAAGCGCCCTTTGATTGTCGTCACAATAAAGTATAATTAATTTTAAATAACATTGCAAGAACCTCTTACCTTGGCTACTCGGACTGTTTCATTTGTGCGAGATGGACTGTTCTCCGTGGGACACTTTTGTGCGATCTTAGACGTTTAGTTAAGGCACAGTTGCATCGATAGTTAATCAAGGCAACATTGCACTGAAGAAGACATACCTCTCAGTACGGATGTTGTCCACCTTGATCTCCATAATCTCCATATGCACCTCAATGTTAATGACTACCTGAAATATGGATTTCTAGAGTGTTGTATGGCAGTAGTGATTTTGTAAACATGCTTACACAGAATGTTTGTGTTTGAGAGCAACTTTGGTATATGTTACAAACACATTTTGAAAAAGATTACATTTGTAACATCGATATTATATATGCTGATGATCAATACTAAAACACACAGGCAATACATCTGAAAATCCTAACATCATTGTTTTTATGCAAATATGTATTCAAGTAGGTATCGCTTAATAAATAAAGAATATTATGTTGGCCCAATGCTAGTAAAAATGTCACAGTTTGGTTGGTCTATCATATAGTACCAATTGTTGACGTCGTTGGTCTTTATCGTAAAATAAGAAATCGTCGTCCTCAGGAACATTTAGAGCATATTATTTTTAAAATCTTATTCACTCATTTGCGAATTTCTATGATAGTTTATCTCTCAATTATATTTTAAACCAGCTAACACTGCTTGCATTAACATTTGAGAAATTTCACTTGTCCAACACGAAAACCTTTGACTTTCGGAGAAGATATTGTAAACCGTTGCTTGGTCTGTTCTAGTGTGCGTCTATGCCAAGTAAGTGAGAACGTACATAGCTTGATTCTTCTAAAGACAGAGCAATTACGAAAATCATTGTGGGTCTTTGTGTAAGAAGGTGATGTAGATAAAATGTAGTGTGATTGAGTTAAGATGAAGGGTAACTGTTAGATGAATAACTGTTGGTGTTGGTGCAAGCGTATGGTTCAAAGCTGAGATGAAATGTGTGTGTGTGTGTGTGTGTGTGTGTGTGTGTGTGTGTGTGTGTGTGCGTGCGTGCGTGTGTGTATGTGTATGTGTATGTGTATGTGTATGTGTATGTGTATGTGTGTGTGCGTGTGCGTGCCTATATGTATGCGTGTATGTATGTATGTATGTATGTGTGTGTGTGTGTGTGTGTGTGTGTGTGTGTGTGTGTGTGTGTGTGTGTGTGTGTGTGTGTGTGTGTGAGTGTGCGTGTCAGTTTGTGCGTGCAGGCGTGTGTGCAAGACAAATTACCCGAAGAAGATTAGATTCTGCTGCCTCCCAGGGATGCATCACAAATTACAACAACAAAGACCTAGACGATGGTGATGATGAATATGTTCTAACATCGAATGACCTTTTATGCGGTTCCAAGAAGAAGCCGTAGTTAATGAGGCATTTATATCACGTTTTGAAATGTAGCGTAGACCAACATTGAATTATGTTATGACTGTATGAGACGAATGACAGTGAACTTAGAGTTGTGCTTTCAAAAACTCGTGATAGAGCACATAAACTGGAAATCAATAATGTACTATGTATCAAATTTCTTATCTAATATATAGGCTAGGTTAATACCGCGTTGTAGTAACCTCTTTCGGAGTGTAAGAAAGTCACTTTGTATCACAATACTTATATGTACCGTCTAGTTCAACACACGCATAAAGTTAAACACAGTGGTGTAGTTGTGTGACCTGCAACTCTGTAGGTCTACATAGGAGTAATTATTGTTCGCGTGGCGCCGCCTAGCGAATGAAGAAGTATTAATACTTAATGCGTGTGTGCGTCTGAATAAGGCCGTGTGACAATTACCATGTCAGTTAAATCTGCATGTCCGTTTTAGTCGTCTCATTTACCTTATCATTTCTATTATTTGTCACGAGTAACCACCAGGCGTTGCACATATACATTGTAAACCCACCCAACATTTCCTGTGACTACTGAAAACTGCTTAATGCTTTTATTTCTTTTTGTTTTTTTAGCAGGATATCTAACTCCTCTTACACTGCTACCGGAAGCCAGTGCAACTTCATCAGCAGCCGTGTGTTTTAATCCCACCTTAAAAAATATCCTGTTACTAACATAGCAATGATTAATTTAGCTTTACTCGTCCCATTCACGCCCAGAATATAATAACCTGAACACTATTCAACATACGTCTGTTGTGTGCGCTTCCGGAGATATATTGGTAGCTGGCATTATAATGGCCATGATGATAGAAGCAAGTATTATCCGGTGTTACAACTCCAACTCCAACATATAAACAGTCAAACGAGTTACACATATTCCAATAAATAGTCAAACACATGTGTGTCAATAAAGTACACAATATTTATTAAATATAGGTTGGCTAGGTTGTAATACCAAAATAACGGCAAAACTCTGTATGAATGAACAAATACAACACTTTCGAAACATTTACGCTACCTAATTGCACCGTAACTTACGAAGTTTCGACGCCATTTTTACGACACAGAATGGGAATACTGGCCCAGCTGTCGCAGACAGTGGTGTCTTAAGCGAACAAACATTCCTTCCTTTAGTGTCATTGACAACAACGAGTCACTTTGTTGCGTGTTTCCCGGAAGAATGGTCGCACTAAATCACGGAACGTTGAACTCATGAAGCTGTAGACCAGTGGATTGATAACGGGATGTAAGAGATAAAGTCGGCTAAGTTCAACATTTACCGGAAATCCGATCGAGTACAGCCAGAACGGCGTCCAGCAGACAATGTATAAAGCCGTGATGACAAACAACAGTAACAGATTGCTATGTGACGACGTGTTTAAAACTACGTTTGATTTTACGCGAGGCGCTACAACAGCGCTGGTTCTCTTCGAAAGCGTAGTGCACCTAGATGTAGACGCAGTTACTTCCGTTTGCGTCTCCTTGGCTGATGAAGATTTGGTTTCTAGCCGTACACCTACCGCGTTTCTGGATTTCTTCTGCGATTTCGCCTTGCGTTTCCATAAGACCATCGCCACAATGGAATAGGAGACAACAATGACTCCGACGGTAGACGTTATTAGAACGAAGCGCAATGACATAAGTAGCACATCAAACCTAAGCATCTTGGCCGTAACTACTACCGCCGCGTACGTTGCTCCGATAATTCCTACAACCGCCACTGCCCTAATCGCCCGTCGGGAGCTGCGATTGTAGGTGTGTGGCCGTAGCACCGCCACAAACCGTTCCGTCGCCACGAACGCCAGCAAGATCATAGAGAATATTGCTGCAGTTGTTACGGCATATACGATGCCAATGCGAATGACGGCTCCAAACAAGGTTTCAAAGTTTAATTTCGCTCGGAAGCCTCCTGCAAGACATACTGTTGCATCCATCACAGCCAGCCAGATCATATACACTCTTGTGGACGTGGTCAGATGATGGAAATGCACCACGATCACTAGAACATTGCTGAGAAAACCAAAGACCATCGCGGCAATGACAATGCTACCTATCCCTGCGCGCCAGTGCTGCATCGTCGCAACTACAGATGTGCTGTTGCCAGAATTGCTGGTAACGAAGCCAACATTCAAAAATGTGGAATTGCTTTCAAATGTAATATCGTTAAGGGCTTCCATATCTTTCACAGTCTATCGCCTGGCTTGTGAAGGCTTTGCAGTTTGGCATTAATCACTACGCATCTTCCGGAAATTACAGTTGACGGCATGGCGTGTCTTAACCTGTATCCGAGTGACAACATTCCGTCGAAAAGAGTACTATGAGGATATCGTCGAAGAATTAAGGCAGTGGTCAACTTTGTATTTGAAAACGTTGCAATACGCAGTGTCTTGAACAGTTTTGGTTAATGTTGGCGACTTCCTCAGTTTCACGGAGACCTCGTGTGAATAGGTCTGTTCATCAGCAAATGTCCGTCGGCATTCTGACTCCAGCTCTGTTGACACACGCCCAGTCCATGTCACATGTCAGGCGACCAATGGGAACGACTGTAGCAGTCGTGCAAGATTTATGTCAGCACATCTGTTTTCGAGTAGGAGTAGAATAAAACATTCGGTATGTGATATATTTATCTTATTAAGGCACTAAATGTCATTCACAACATCCGACGACCTGGTCTATCAAACAAAACGAGTTTGTTTACGCGTAGTTGGCACATTTAGCTTGTCACCTGTAGTAAACGTCCTTAAAACAGTGTTTCAAACACAGATGGTGTTACTGCTGCGGAATTGAATTGTGGCAAAATATCCTAGAAGGAATTAATGAAACCAGCAACACTTTCCAGAATCTTATATTATGGTGGACGTTACAAATATTCTGTGTAAATATTAAATTATATGCATCCTTGCAAGCCAGGCGCCGTTGTATCCATATCTGATCGCCTCCGCGTCTAGTTGATCGAATTAATCAGATACGTAGCGATCCTTTTTATTTAGCCTTACATAAATAAATGTAATGATAGTCAGAACATACGATGCATGATAATTTGTTGAAAAAACATTTGGCGGCTGTGATATAACGGATGTTTTATAATACTATATAAACTGAGGGATGTCCTTTTTATAGAGAAACAGAGAGAGAGAGCGCGAGGGAGAGAGAGAGAAAGAGAAAGAGAAAGAGAAAGAGAAAGAGAAAGAGAAAGAGAAAGAGTAAGAGAAACAGAAACAGAAACAGAAACAGAAACAGAAACAGAAACAGAAACAGAAACAGAAACAGAAACAGAAACAGAAACAGAAACAGAAACAGAAACAGAAACAGAAACAGAAACAGAAACAGAAACAGAAACAGAAACAGAAACAGAAACAGAAACAGAAACAGAAACAGAAACAGAAACAGAAACAGAAACAGAGAGAGAAACAGAGAGAGAGAGAGAGGGGGAGAGATAGGACGGCGATGGAAGAGGTTGAGAAGCAAGTCTCGTTAAGGTCTCACTTGTTACTGCATGAACAAGACTAACCTGTGTGGTATGCAAATATACACATTAAAACAGCACGAAAACCATTAATGCCATAGTCATCTGATTGTATTTCTATTGTGGGTGGACGTAGAGACGTATATTCGATCGGATGGGTCAGACATGTCACCTGCCTAGAGCAAAATGTGACACCTATGCTGTAACGATTGACAAATCTGTCTAGAACCGCATTCGTGCGGTCTCGTTCAGCCAGGAAGGTAGCCACTTCCTGACCCAACCTGGATAAATGTGCCGGGAATGGACGTGACGAAGGTGAGTTTCCGGAGACCGGGTCAAAAACGTGCTACTCAATAATAAACAGGATTCATCCGTTGGCACCAGACGCCAGAATTAGCCACTAGACAAGTGACTTTGTTATTGCCTGTTGTCAGTGCGACAAACTAGCTGTTTAAAACCTGAATAACAAGACAACCGCCAGTTAGTTGAATATTTTCTGAAGTGGAAGAACTGCAGACCTGGTTTACCATGAGTCTTGTATTATTTAATGCTCCGCAGTTTTTATGACAAATCATGTTGTTAAACATATGCGATTATAACAAAAATAACGATATATTTATTATAACGGTCAATGCCATAATGCGACCAACACGTCTATGCGGTTACAAACGTTTGTTGTTGTATTATAAGTTCTTCACACGAAACACTCAATCATACGAAAGTAAAATTTGAAAATTATGTGTCCGTGAGGCAAGTGAATTGTTGTATCGGACAAGTGATTTGTTTGTCTATTTCTAGAAATAATTATCGAATTTAGAGTATATACATTAAAACATATATAACCCTGATTATATACATTAAAACATAACAACAATGACTTAAATGGGTTACTGGCCAAATGTTATTGGATAAAATGAATAAGTGTAACTAGAGCACGCGCGAGTGCATACTGATGTCAAATGAAAGTGTTCATTTTAGGTCCAACGACAAATATTGAAACCCAGCACGTAACGATGTACACATTTGATTTCCTTATGCAATTAAGGATCATCTGAGGTATTTCTGCCAGAGACCACTGCACTAGTCCATGTGTGCTTCTCGTTTGCTGCTGTTCAACATGATGCGTGTTATATATCACATGGGTTTAATATTTCGAGCTAATTACTGCACTCGCACAGGATATCACATTCCTTTTGAAGTTGTTGTAATGTGAAAGAGTTTATGATTAGGATAGATCTTGCAATAGGCATTCAATACAACTGAATAATGATCTAATAATATTTGTTGATTTTATGACGCATGTTATGTATTACTTAATTACTTAATCGTCTTCGTGCCCACTGGCACGTAAAGCAGACACACGGGTCCTCCACGTTGTCCTGTCTGTAGCTTGCTTTGCAGCCTGACACCACCTCAGATATAGTTGTTCCAGTTATTTTTCGACTGTTCTCCTCCACGTTTTTTGGGTCGTCCACGTTTTCGTTTTCCAACAGGTCTCCATCTTGGTGCTATTTTGGATATACTGTCATCTTTCTTTCTTAAGACATGGCCAATCGATCTCCATCTTCTTGCGACGAGTATGTTGTTCGTAGTATCTTGTACGGTAGTTCTGAACAGTTGCTTCTTTGAAA
Source organism: Oasisia sp. SBJ-2009 (assembly GCA_964017155.1). Taxonomy (NCBI): domain Eukaryota; kingdom Metazoa; phylum Annelida; class Polychaeta; order Sabellida; family Siboglinidae; genus Oasisia; species Oasisia sp. SBJ-2009. The sequence continues at coordinate 12,765,377 of OZ024858.1, forward strand.
TTATCTGTGGCCAGAATATTCTCATTATGTTTCGAAGACACTTGGTGTGGAAGTTAGACAGGTATTTGGGTTCACCTTCCATTACACGCCAGCATCATGAGCCATATAAAGGAGTAAAGAGAACACAGCTTTGATATAACTTCAGTTTGTTTCTTCTGAAATACACTGTTTATCTCCAAACTTGTTTCAGTTTGAGGAAAGCATCTGTGGCCTTGTTGATGCGATTTTGTTATGGCAACATCGGTCGATCCATCTTGATATATGATACTCCCTAGATAGGTGAAGGTGTCCGTGGTGTGTAGTTTTTCCTGACCTATATAGATTGCTACCGGGCTTTTCTGGCTTATTCCTATCACCTTGGATTTCTTTTGGTTGATCTTTAGTCCTAATTTCTTGCCGATGTCGTTGAGTTTACTTGTCTTTTCCTGTAAAGCTTGTCGTGTATTGGACAGGAGAGCTACATCATCTGCGAAGTCGATATCCTCGAGGGAGGAGAACAGTGTCCATCTTAACCCTCGTGTTGGTCCTTCCATTGTTTTCTTCATAACCCAGTCTATGACAATGTTTAATAGGAATATCACACATCCTTTTCTTAGGTCAGCATTTTTGGGAATTTTCACAATTGTGCCCTTTGATTATTCAGTTCATTCATAGTTGCAACAACGTCTTCCTTAGTGTGTGACTCTACGTTGATGCCCAGATCCTAGGGTGCTTCTTGACTATGTGGTAGTTTTGATGAATTGACTTCTTTAAAATGTTTTGCCCATTTTCTCTCTTGCTCTTTGTCTGGTGTCAGCATATTTCCTTGTTTGTCACTTATACTTGCGTTGCTACTGTATGACCCTCCACAGATCAGTTTGGTGATGCTAAAGACGGTGCCTTGTTCTTTTTTTGGTGAGCTGCAGCTCGTTCTGCATCAGCAGCTAAGTTGTCCATGTAGGCTCTCTTGTCTGTTCTTGCATTCCTTTTGACCCGCTTGCCTACTTCACTGATGAGAGCTTTCTTTCAATCTCTTTTAATCCACTGGGTTTAGTTGTTTTCTCTCTTTGATTGCTGCCCATGTGTCTTCACTCAGCCAATATTTGTTATTCGTTTTTTTCTTTCCTAGTACTGCACTACTTGTCTCAGTGTAGGTATGTACGACATCCTACCAGTTCTGCTCAACTTGTTTGTTGCTTCCTTTTTCTATGTTTATTTCTTCGTCTATATATTCTAATGCTGCAAAACGGTTGCGTATATACAAGATAGACTGTTGCCTGATGCCAGCATCTTTTAGTTTGGTAACATCGAACCGTTTCAATAGCCTAATTGGTGTTCCAGTTCTTTGAGCTTCACTTTGACGTGTGCGACAACAAGGTGGTGATCGCTGCCAACAGCCGCGCTCCGCCCTTACAACACGTACGTCTTGTAAGGATCGTCGCCACTTGCCACTGATGAGAAGGTGGTCAATTTGGTTCTTGTCTCATTGGTTAGGTGAGATCCAAGCCAGTTTGTGTAATTCCTTGTGTTCAAATAGGGTGCTTCCTATGACAAAGTTGTTTAAACTACAGAAGTCTGTCAGGCGTCGACCTACAGTTCTTTCAAGTCCAGCATTTTATTATCCTACTTTTGCGTTGTGCCGAGATATTTTCTCAACCTCTGCTTGAACGCTTGAATAGAAGGTTTCTTTTTCCTTATCTTCTGCATTTATCATTGGAGCATAGCACTGTATGATGCTCATGTTTACTTGTTTCCCTTTAAATCTAGCATATATGACCCTTTCGTTGACAGATTTCCACTCGATAAGATAAATCCGCAGCCTCTTCCTCAAAATCAAGGCAACAGCTCCATGGTGTTGGTCGTCATTCCTGCCAGATAGTAGAATTGTATCTCCTGTCTGTGTCTTGTGCCTGTCCATCTACATTCGCAGATTCCTAAGATGTGGAGTATATTTCTTCTCATTTCATTTGTGACTTGCGCTGTCTTACCCGTATCGTACATAGTCCGGACATGCAATAATCCTATCTTTATCTTGGTTTTGCGTCTACAGCTGATCGTCTCACAGTGACAGCTTGCACTGTCACCGTCACTGGTCGTACTAACAGTAACCTGCTCCACCACCGCAGAACACCGAGAAGTCGAGTTTATTATTTCTGTTTTTGTAACATTGCTTTGTTTTACGAGATGAGTGACCTCATGCTCAACCCCCAACTTGGAGGACTGGGAGACTGACCTTTGTCTGGATTATTCCGTTTGACCTGTCCGGCATGGTTAAACCTGCCAGAAGCCCAGACTCCCGCCGGCTTAGCTCTCCGGGTCATTGAGACACACAAGCCACCCCACCACGACAAGGCACCAGTCTCACTGAGGGTGGCATGTTATGTGTATTACTCTTATAATGTGTGTGGTATTGTTATTATTGCATTTAATATAATGGATTTATGATCGCTAATGTTACTACTTTTACCTCATCACAGTACTTAAATATACTCAACGTATGGATATCGGCTCTGTTATTATTATTGTGCATAATCAGTATCGTTAAAGGACGAATTGCCAGGAGCATGTGGTATAATTAGTTCACCCACAAATGCTGTTGTATTATGGATGTTCATTATTTGGATGAAATCAAAATATTATATATACTATATAAACTCAGGGGTGTCCTTTTTATTAAGATATAAATAGAGAGAGAGAGAGAGAGAGAACGAGTCAGAGAGAGAGAAATGAGAAGAGAGAGAGCCATGGGCAATCTGTAGGAGAAAAACAATGAATGATTTATGTTGTATGTCAGCATGTGTTGAAAAATAATTAAGTCATATAAACGAAATAAATGTGTACACAGCTTAGTGAATAGACGTGTAAAACTCGTTACACCGGAGTAATTGTCAAATATTAATTCAAACCGTCACTATCCATGTGGGTCGATCGAGAAATGGTAAGCAATATTGTTTTTGTTAAGTGCTAGTACTTAGCGATATATATATATATATATATATATATATATATATATATATATATATATATATATATATGTAAATATATATATATATATATATATTATATATATATCGTGAGAGAACGTGTTTAGTGTCATAGCACGGTTGTTGTGTTGTTGGTATTGGACCATAAATTAAGACACTGTAGTTTGATAGTAATGAGTATGCAAACTGTTGACTTGTACAAGTCTGGATGTTTGACACTAAGGTAATCACTAGGGGTCAAGACTGATGTAATTAATGTTGTATAAAAGGTAGATGTCGCTGGTTTTTATTATGAGCGATGTAGAAACATATGTTTGTTCTGCAGCGTGATTGCTTCACCGATGCTTTGGGAGCAAGAAGCATGAAAATATAGTCCTGGCGTCTGACTGAGGGCAGGTACATATCGTGATTAATTCTTGTATTTTTGTATTATATTTGGAGCGTTGGTATGTATTTGTCTTAGTGTTTGATTATTGTCATAAAGATAACAACGGAGACATACTGATCCATCATTATTATTTAATTATCTGGCTTCGGACTCTCGACTACGAGAACCCGGGTTCGAATCCTGGCTGCGGTGTTTTCACTCAACATTGTTCCAGTTCACTCAGCTGAATAAATGAGTACCTGGCTATAGACAGTGGTGGATATGTGTACGAGCAGCCTTCGCGCATTAATTGTAGCATATGGCTGGATGCTTCCCAGAGAAGCCGAGATGGTGTCTGAGTGAACAGGGAAGTAAAGTGTAAAGCGCTTTGAACGGTCCTGAGGACCGGATACTGCGCTATATAAGAACTTGCCTTTACTTTTACACACATATATATATATATATATATATATATATATATATA